>OY986040.1:37584436-38184436 GCA_963920215.1 Nineta flava | reverse complement strand
GTTATAAACAATCTATTTAAAAAAAGGGGGGTGTGTGTTGTTTTTTAATATCTCAGAAACTATTGCAGATATCAGAAATCGAAAAAAAGATTCTTGAAAAGCAGCAAATTTCCTAAATAAAGTCTCACCTCCCGGAACTGGACCACTAATATTTATAATTTTAATTTAGAGATGCAAATAGGGCTTGAAAACGGGTGATTCGGCTCCGCTTGATTCCGACACTTCCGACAAATTTTTAACCCATTAAATATGAATATTATGGAAAGAAAAAATTCAGGTACTTTCTGGATACTTAATTAAACAATAATCGGTCGGCAAAAAATTGATACCCTAATTTTTCCATTAACTATGCTTTTGTTAAATTAAAAAATTTTCCAACCAATTTTTTCGAATGTAAATACAATTTTTTATTTGAGTTTGTTGTTATTCCACGAAAATTAAAAAGCGTCATGAATAACAGATAATAAATACGCTCGACTCTCGCTTATAGACGTGTAGGGGAAGTGGCACTCTTAGTTATATAGGTCCAGGCATAACAAACGACTCTCTCATATAGAGATTTTAATTTCATACTTGTAGAGGTTTTTGGGGGTTAGAATGACAGAGCCTAGCAATTAGTCTCACTTCTAGAGTTATCTCGTTTATCAATTATATTATCGAATGATAATTAGTGAGAACTCTAGGGTTTTGAAATAAAATTTCAAATTTGCCCCCTTTACCTAGATCAGTTTTTTGTATTATAAATACGTATTTCGACTACAATGTAGTTATCATCAGTATAAATTAGCTAGTCGTACTTTACTCTTTGACAATTAGGAATAGATATAAAGTCGAGATCAATAGACAAAAATAAAAATAAATAGAAAATTAACTAGATTAAAATATACTAGATTTAAAATATAATAAATTTTAAAATATATTGAAATTACTCTTGTTAAAATTTCCTTCATTCACATTTATTCCTGTTAGTTTTACTCTTATTAAAATTACTCTTATATTGTCGCAGGATATATTACTTGTTGCTAATTTGGTGACAGTTTCACGGTGACAGTGTCACCAAATTAGTAACAACATATCCTGCGACAATATAAGAGTAATTTTAATAAGAGTAAAACTAACAGGAATAAATGTGAATGAAGGAAATTTTAACAAGAGCAATTTCAATATATTTTAAAATTTATTATATTTTAAATTTAGTATATTTTAATCTAGTTAATTTTCTATTTATTTTTGTCTATTGATCTCGACTTTATATCTATTCCTAATTGTCAAAGAGTAAAGTACGACTAGCTAATTTATACTGATGATGATTACATTGTAGTCGAAATACGTATTTATAATACAAAAAACTGATCTAGGTAAAGGGGGCGAATTTGAAATTTTATTTCGTTTATCAAGTTCTCGCTCACCCAGGTTTGACTATATTAGAAAAATTTCACTTATTTTGAAAAATGCTAAATTTGGATTGGTTTTCACATAAAGCGCAACAGATATAAATGCCTGTAGTGGTTGCATGTTATATGCAAATGAATTCAGATACATATACTGGTTAAAATACCCACAAGTAAAGGTGAAACGAACCATGACCTTTGGATGACCGCCTTATATTATAATTTATTGGTACCCAGAGAATGTATATCTCCCCGCAATCAACACAGTTGTAATAGTTGCAGAGAGTGTTTTGTTGTTGGATCACCATCTAAACTACTAGCAGTAACAAATCCACCTGCTTTTTGTAATTAACTTTACTGGTCATTATTATTTTAAAATAAAATACTCTTTAGATGGAATAATTAATAAAAATGTTTTTCTAAACTTCTGTGTTTTTTATTAGGCTATTTTTCTTGACTAGAATTCAACATGCGCAATTAGTCTCGTTTCTTTTTCTAAATTAAACCAAACCATTGTAGTGCTGGATAAATGTTCGTGCTCAAGTTCGAGAAATTTGTAATTGGCACTCCAAATTTTACTATTTTCAAAATGGTTTAAGAATAATCGGGTTGGTTTTAATACTCTTTTCACTTTTACAATCGATGACTCTTAGGGGATGCTACGCTCCTGTACATATTTCCTTCTAAAGTACATTTCCTAAGTAAATAGATTTACTTGAAAATATGTAATTAAGCTTAACCTGTATCTAGGTAGTCGACTTTCAGTGCTTTATATCGATCGAATTTATGGCATATAATGATTGAATTAAAAAATTCGGTGCTTGAAAATATGGATTTAAGTAAAGTCGTCTAAAAAAAACAACTAAAAACAAGCGTAATAACGCACTAAAAACCCAATTTTTTAAATAGTTGATTATAAAACTGAGGTAAGTTAATTGTGAGTTGCTTTATTTTGAAATTAAACTGTAGTCTTTTCAAATAAATAAGTCTCTCATACATTAAGAGGGGGTGGGGGTATTTGCACACTCTAACTTTAAAAGTATGGTTGAATAGATTTCTCAAAAGTATTGTTAAAGCTAAATAATTCGTAACCAGATCCCTGGGTTGAAAAAGTCATCTTGTCATAATTTTAAAAGATCTATTCAATTATATATATATATATATATATATATATATATATATATATATATATATATATATATATATATATATATATATATATATATATATATATATATATATATATATATCTACATGATGGAGATATATTATAAGAGCTGTATATTCCAGTACTTATGATGAACTACGTATTCCTGTACTTATGAACTATGCCGTGCGCAGTGTAACACGCACTTAGTTTGTTGTTCTTAAAAAATGTTGATCTTTTCTTAGTACTCGGTAAATTTGCTAATTAATTTATTGTGAAGTTTATTTGTAGAATGATTTTTTAAAGCAACTTATCTATCGAACAAATGTATGCAATCAGGGCACTAAAATATCTGAAAACGTTAAATCTCATTTATTATCTTAACCATATTCTAAAACAGTGTTTTAATACTACAAGTAAACTGGAGTCATCGAAGTTGCTGGTTCGATTCCCAACGGCGACCGTTCATCAATTAAATTAATTTTTTTTTAAATTATTGGGGCGGTTAATTGACTAAACTGCCGGTGTATGGAGCAGAAAGTAACCGGCTATGCTAGTGAACGTTTTCTGCTTGTGAAAGTCGACAGCAGTCGCACAACCTATCAATTCAACCTACATACAAATTCCTTGCCTTCAGGGGTCGGTAAAAAGGCCTAGAAAGGCCTACTTGCCAGGCTTCACCACACCTCCGCTACTACTATTACTATTAGTATACTGGGAACGTGTTTTTTTTCTTTTGTGTCATAATTTAGTGTGACCTTCGAGGAAGATATACAGTTTAATCTAAAAAATGTATAATTCATTTTATTCATATTTATTTTAGATGCTCTTATCAATTCCCTTACTTCCCACAGGTAAGAAAAATAGTACCCCAAGTGCATACACCCTAATGAACATATTAGAATACCGAACAACCCTAATATTATTTGTCGTAAGAGAACATATTGTTCTTATTTACTTGTTGTCTGTCTCTTGTCCTTTAATGTTCATTTTTTTTACATTCACCTTTCTTTATTAATTTAAATGTCTGTTAAATATAAAAAGAAATAAGTCTTTGTGTTAGCTTTAAATTGTTGAACAATATTCTTCTTGGTTTTTCCCATTTTCCATTACGATTATAGTCATCGGTATCTTTACTGTATCGGTATCTTTACTGATAGAATTCATGGATAATAACATTGTTGGGTAATTGATCTATAAGCTCAATTCTGTATTTATCACAATCTGTAATTCGTCTTTAGCACTACTATGGCAGTATGTAGGATCGACAAAAGCGCTGACAATTTTTTCTCTCGACATGCGTGACTAGACCAGACGGGATGAACCAACAAAATTCGAGAGTTAGATAACATTCGCGGCTCATATTTTCTGCTGATATTAACGCTGCTATAGCATAGATAAACATTTTTGTAGAGGATACTTGAGTATTTCACAGTCTTTCATGAAATAAAATATTCTCAATGAAATTTGCTGTTATTAAAACCATGAAATTCTCTGTTATTTATTCATCTTGTGAGCCTGAAACAGAGGTTCTTAAACTTTATTGTCCTGTGAATTCCTTGCCAACTTTTCCTGTTTACCTTCCGAATATTGAATTTTTACAAATTCATCAATTTCAAACGTGTTTTTTCAGCTGATACCCAACTACTTACTTTGATAGGGTTTATTGAAGAGTGGACAATTTTAATTTAGTGGCGGATTCACTCTCTGGGTTTTGATATAGACCACTTTGGACATTTTTGGTCTAAAACATCACCTGCGGTTATGAAGGAATGTTTTTTTTTACGATGTCTTCAAAAAATCTTCAAAAGATACCAACGATGGCATGTTGGTAGTGTGGGATTTTTACCCATTAAAAACAATCCTCATTCCTACCCCTCTCATGGGAAGGGGGACCAGACCGGGATTCGCTTTTGCATTACTTCAGTCTGGTCCTGGTTGCGCGTTTAGGCGTTCGCTGTCGTTAGCTGTTCAGACCTTTTTGCTTTTAGCACGTCCTCTGCAAAGCTCAGGGGGACCACACTTTCTGGGCGCAATGTGGCTCCAATGCTTCTTTCGGCCGCGTTCCTTTCTGCCGTCCATATGCTACATTGGAAGAAGGTATGGTAGGCGTCGTTAACAGCTGTTGGGCTGTACTTACACATAGGGCTATTTACAAGCTGCGTGAGGTAGAAATTCATTTCTACATGTTCGCATTCCACCCACATTTCAAGGGCCGGGATCAGCTTTGCTGTCCAACTTCTAGTATTTCCGCTTCCCCACTTGTTTTCACATTCTCTGAGAGTCTGATTCCACTTAAGCGCTCGGGAGCTGTTATCAAGACTACTCTCGGTGATGAAGGAGATGTAGCTCCTGCACATACATACCTAGTGCGCATGAATCTCTAAATTTACTCTATCCATAAGCAATATGATGTCACACAAAAAGATTTAAAATGTGATCATGACGTTAAGACAATTTGATGATACTCTTGACTATAAATTAATAAAATTCACAATATGTAGGTATGTATATGTATGTATATTTGTTATGTTCACAGTGATGAAGTAAAAAGCTTTCTTATTACAAACAGTAAGTGAAATTAGTTGATAGAGTTGGTATGAAGCATATATATCTGTTTATAACAAAGGATGTCGAGTTAATTACGCCCTTTGGGTCATTATCGTTCGTAACAATATATTTATTTCTAAAGTATAATAAATACGTAAATACGTTTAGTTATAGTGTCATCAAATATATTTGAAGTAAATTTGATTTTATAAGGATTGAATATTTATATATTTATAAGGAAAAAATATTGAATTTATCTTAATTTTTGATTGATTTATTTGTTTCAGGTAAGAAATTCTGAAATCATATTTACAAATTCTACAGAGGTATGGATATTTATTACATATTAAGAGAAAAAGACTTGGAAGAATAAGAAAAGTTTGTAAGAATCTAATCATTGATGATTTGTTGTAATTAATAATAATGGTTAATAATAAAGTTAATCTTGGGGTATAGATCCAAAATTTTAAAATATTTAGACCAGTTTTTCAGTTTTTCTCTTTTGAGCTGATTTTGAAATAAAAGAACGGAGTTTGTACACGAATAAGCATAGTACCTCTTAGCTGCAACATAAATTTGGACAGCATTTAGGATATGTAAATATTTCTGTTTAACTTTTCTAAAATATGTTTAAGAGTAAAGGTGCCCATTCACTAGGCAATATTGAAGCAACCGGGCTGAGCAATCTGATTGCTGTGAAATTGTTAAACAATTTGGTTACTTTGCGCGGTGCAGTGCCCATTTACTAGGTGACATTTGAGCAATTTGGTGACATTTGTCAACCGTCGAATTTCACCTCTATCTTGTTCATGGTTTCATTCAGTTATTTGAAAATATATTTTCTTGACACCTGGACGTACTACAATTTTATAAATAATAAAATTTTTCAAAAATAAATAAATTCAAACATGACTTTTTCACTTTTAGACTTACAATTTTATTTGGTTATTATGTTATGTTATTTCGTTAAGTTATTACTTATATTCAAGTTATTAAATGGTGTTTATAACCATTTTACCTTTATTGTTTATAACCATTTTAACTCTACGAGACAATCAACGAAAATATTAGAAAAATACTTCCAGACAAAATATATTCTTATCCTGAGAACAGCATGGGCTGACTATCTAACGTGCTACCAGCACGTGCTGTCTGACTAACTTACGGCACGCTCCGTAAATAGAGTGATGTGCGCATGCGCATAACTAGTTAGTCGAGCGATCTGATTAAAATCCTCCATTCATCGCAATCAAATCAGATTCGGCGATCAAAATATCACTTGGAATCTGATAGCTTAACCTACTGACTAGCGATATTTGAGAAATTTAATCACTTTAATTTAATCACTTGGCTGCACAACCTGGTTGCTTCAATATTGCCTAGTGAATAGTATTAGGGAAAGCTGAAGGTAGGCAAGTAGAATCTATTTTAGATTTGTTTTTTTACATTGAGAATTTTGCCATTCCATCTTCATTATGATACTTATATTGCATTTAAAATTATCATCTCCACATTATGCTCCATTTCACATTTTATGTCCAAAAGTTGTTTATTTTTAAAAAAGAAACATTTTTTGTGTTAAAAATTTTTTTTCTATCTTTTACGATTTCAAAGATAGATATTCTCTTCCTTATCTCTAGAACACACAAAATTTCAGGTCGTAATTTTTGTTTGTTTTTTAGTTATCGTGTCCACAGACAGACGGACATACGGAAATGGATTAATAAGGTCATTTTAGGAACACCACAAATTTTGTTCTGCGATCAATATTTTCAAGGATATCTGGACATGAAATAATTAGTACATTTTATGAATATCGTTACCAAAAAACTTTTTTCTATCAATTTTTCTAGTCGTTCGGACTAAACTTATAATACCCTTATATATTACAGATATACCGATGCGAGTAAAGTGTATATCTGGTTTAATTTTATTTGAAAATGATTTCACTTTGAAATCTAATATTGATGACAAGGATAGATATTAAAAAAAGTTCATCAAAGATAAAGTTTCATTTCTAATTGTATATTGGTACCGACTTACAAATGATATCTAGAGGCGATAAACAACGTTTTAAACCTAGAATACGCATCAATAAATCAGAATTATCATTATGTTCAGTAATATTGTTGTATGTGCCTTTAGATTGTTGTGCAGGTCTCGTATCATTTGTATATAATACAGCAATTTTAACTTATTATTTTAAAGTTATAAAACCATATTGTTTTTGAGAAATATGGTCCAATTTACTTTTGTTTGTTTCATCTGATTCATTTTGGTAATTATTTCTATAAATACGTTCTATAAATAGATAAAGTTAGTTTAAAAAGTTTGGTTACTTTCGAAAATCGATATATATTAGTGAGGAAATACAGAACACTGAAAAAAACGCTTATTCAAACATACGACGTCTGTCCGAAAAGTATCCGATCTACCTTCATATCTCCGGGCGTTATTTTTCGTCATCGGGTGAGTGGCATCCTTCAAAGTAGTCCCAATTTGATTTAATAACACGCTCCCAGCGCTGTTTCTACTTTCCGAGAAGTTCTGGAAGTCAGTTTTTGGAATAGCCTTGAGTGCCCTCATTGCATTATCTTCAACCATCTTTTTATCGTCGAACCGGTGTCTTTTGAGCGTTTTTTTCAAATTCGGGAACAACTAAAAGTCACAGCGGGCTATATCGGAACTGTACGGAGGTAGCAGTGCGAAATTGTATTTAGTTAAAAACAGCTGCACAAGATTCGATGAGATTTCCCACCGCTTCCACTTTCTTAATTTGAAGTTAAAATTTCCCAAATTGTAGTTTTTGGTATTCCAAGATCATCTTCTAATTCACGCACAGTCAAACGTCGATCATCTTCTTCAATCGCAAGTCGCACGCGCTCGATATTATCTGGTGTTGTTGTCGTCGAAGGTCGGCCAGAACAAGGATCACTATCAACAGATGTGCGGCCACTTTTGAAACGATTATGCCACTTTTTTATTTGTGTTTTGCCCATGCACTCATTCCCAAACATCTTCTGCATCATTTGAATAGTTTCCGAACTAGTTTTTCCGAGATTGAAGCAAAATTTGATGCAAATTCGTTGATCTGATCATTTTTAACAATAACAAGCCTTTGTTTTGAAATTTCTAAACGTTAATATTCTAAAAGGTTCATATAAGGTTGTGTCCGTGATTCAAGTTATTAAGATTATTCAAATATCACGTTTCCTACGCGTCATATGATGCGTTATGCGTTAAGAAACTTGTAGATTATAAAATTTTCTACAAATTTGCACGCATTTTTTCGTATGATCATTCAATCGCTAAATACAGTGTGATGAGTAGGAGATGTGCATCCATCTATAGGGTAATAAGGATGTTTATGTAATAACAAAAGAATGTTTATGAAACAAAAGTTTATGTAAAAATTGTGCCTAAATTTCATCTACTTGAGTTGTAAAACTAATAATATTTTTCAATTTTTAATTCAATTAGAAATTATATTGAAATTTTATGTTAAAAAATATATTAATATTTAACACAACTCCACAATAGGTTAATAGGAAATGATAGAAAAATATTAGTTCCTTAAAACTATACATAAAATGGTTGTTTTTTTTTTCAAATTAATAAACTCTCATAGACTTTTAATAAATGTTCAGTTATATTTAACAGTATAATCGTTATTACATCCGTGCTTTCCAATCATTGTCGGGATATAAATCAGGTATTTTATCCGGCTGGTCAGTTTAACGATGATACTTACATTAATTAATTATATAATAATTAATATAGATTCATATTTTGTGAAATCTATGTATAAATTTTATTGAAAAAATTTAATTTTTAATATAATTATTCCTCAAGCAAGTCGACCTGTTTGAAAAATTACGCATTTTAATCAAAGGCAGTCTTAGTCCAGTCCATGCACGGAAAAAACGGCCAAACCCCGCAATTCTGCCAGAGTTACTCATGAAAAACCGTCTGAAAACGTGGTTTTCAGAAATTGACGTTTCCACTTTCGAATAAGTCAAAAAGTATTGACTTTCAGTAAAAACTTTATAGAACAAAAATTGTTTAGAATTAGTCAATCTATCCATTCCCATACTTATTTTTAATAAAAAATGTTTCATCCCCGAGAAGGGATGGCGTTCACCACCGGGATAAAAGCAACCTCGGCACATTGACAACTTTGAAGTAGAGGGTAAGTAGAACCTTCAGCCAAATTTTGGTGCTAATCGGTGCTGTTTGGATAGTCTATGGACTGGACTATCTATGTTTAGTCTATTTATAAAAAAATTATTATGTATAACCCAGGTTGATCCGTAAAAATTCGTCAACAACAAATAAGATAATAAGATTGTATTTTGGCAACACATTTTGGTTTCGAACAAAAGATGTTTCTTTATAGAAGATATAACTTTTAACCGATAAATTTTTTTCGAAAGATAAATGAATTTGGCAATAATGGACTGCAAAAATTAAAGATAAAGGAAGACCACTTCAGCAGTTACGTACAGATGGAATAACTTAAGACGAAAATTTAATAAAAGTCAGAAAAACCACAATCAGTATTCATTATTTAAGAGGTCGTATTCGCCACTAGATTCACATTCATTGTGGATCTATTTTTACAAGCAAAGTACAGAGTTTCTAATAATGTCGTAATCAAAGCCTGATCTAAAGTCAAACTTCTTTTTTCATTTTTTTTGAAATATAAAAGTGCTACCATAAATTTTAATATCAAACTACGTAGACTTAGCGAAGTTTCTATGTCCCTTAAGCTAGCAGAGCAACCTGAGCAGTACACAATAATAATTGTCTCATAATTAGACGCTATTTAAATGCTAATTAAATGCCCTAATTAAAAATTAAATGCTCTTTATTGCATCGTGTAACCGCATGCTCTGCTAGCTTAACATTACGTTAAAATTCTTAGTTAGCCTTAAATATTTATATTTGTAAAATCGGAAGAAAAAATATATTCAATAGATATAGATATCGATAGGTTGCTGGTTCAAATCCGGCTGGAGGGAGAATTTTTTTTTAAATAATTTATTTTTTATTTTTTTAAATTTGTTTTTATTTTATTTAATTTATTTTAATTTATAAAGTAAGTCGGAAGAAAAAATATATAGTATACATATATCTCATATAGCGTGATTATTATTATTATTATTATTTTCATCAATACATATATGTTTAGCTTTCATATATATACAGACTAAGTCACGGGGGATAGCTAGTATTTTATCAACATCGGGTTTAATAATCAATTCTTTTAATTTTTCGTAAATTTCGTAAATTGATAAGCTGAACAAGTCTAAACAATCAACTTATGTCACAAATAACAAACTGAAACTATGAAGTGATTAAGTGCTCAAATATATCTATTGAGCACCATTAAAACCTTTGGGCACGTATAGTTAATGCATATGCATAAATCACGTAAGATACATTTTCCTAATATACATTCAACAATTAGTGAACTCTAAGTTTGATGAAATATTGTACTATGGACCACCCCCGAAGATCATGTCATTTTTTTAACTTTTATACTTGATTTGTGGCTTTTTGATTTGGTTATCGAAAAAATGCTTCGGATAAAAGTTGTTCATTCGCAATATAGCCACAACTTATATTCGATAATTTTTTTCGAAAACTGAATGAATGATAACAAGCTATAATTAAACAGCTACACTAAAAGGACAAAGTCAGAATTTTTGAACGACAAAGTCACTTGTACTGTTTCATAGCTGTTTTTAGGTGATTCAAATATGAACTTGTAGCCACGTTATACAACACGGATATGTACCATGTTTTTCTACAAATGTAAACGCACCTTAACAATTGATAAACAAAATTTTGACATATTCAAAAAAAAAATTAAATTAATTATAAATTTCAAAAATAATAACAATAATGTGAGAATCGATTTAAGAAAATGATTTTTTTTGGGTTTTGGGGTAGCAACAAACAAAAATTATTACAAATTTGGTCTGTAAAATGTAAATAAAATTGATATGTCAGTATTTGGCCGCGACAAAACTGAAGACGAATTACCACCACCAACATTTACCGAAAATTTTGAATTATATGCTAAATGGGGTTGTCCAAAATCAGATGGTACAACAATTTTATTAATACAAAGTGATAAGTGGTTTCAACGTGCCGCAATGTTCAATCGCAAATATAATTTTACTTATACAAATACCGGTTTATTATGGACAAATCGCCGTAAAGAATTTTTAACTTTTGATGAATATATTGACTATTTAATCGAGCTAGGTGAATTAACTGGTTTCACTTTAGAACAATTAAAAGAAAAAATGATTCATGTTGGACGACCACCAGAAGATATCGTACCTGATGATAAGAAAAAGAAACGTCCTCGAGTATAGATATATACATTTAATATACAAAGTTTACAAGCCCATAAAAATTATACCATTGATAATGTGGCTCTTAATTCTAATATTCTTCTTTTATCCGAAACATGTAGTAATAATGATGAAGACAATACTGTACCTAATTTCAACTGTTTAGTCAAATTGAAATGTTCTGTGAGCTGGCAGTGAAGCTATTTACCAAAATAATAACGATGAATCATCTTTCTATAATGTAAATATTGCCTTGACTTTCAATATCCAAAAATTAGATCACACACAAACAAAATATTCTTCCACTGCAGAGTATAGTCACACACTGCTTATGTGACAGACACTTGTCAATTTCGCTTAAACATATGTATATATAAATTTTTTCTATATTATATGGCACACATTTTTCACTAAATGTCTCCCAAACACTGGCAATAGAGGAGGATAGAAATCGAGAGATAGAGGAGGAGAATGGATTCTCATAACGCGACAAAAGAAGTATAACTTCAAAAATTGGATATCTCACTTAGTTTTGATACATTCTTAACTTTTAGGGTCGATCCACACTATAGTGCCGATCACGGTTCGTTCTCGGTCCGATCTCGGTCTGGTAAAATATTATCAAGTTAAGAAACAATGAATGCATTCATACCATCGGTCACAATCAAGTCCCGGTCCAATCACACTCCAGTCACAATCAGTCTCGAAGAATATTTTTGAGTCAGATCGAACTGGTAACGGCATGTGAACGATAATGTGGATGCAGCTTCTCTGTTCCCGGTTCAGTCAGCTATTACCCACTGAAGCGACAAGTGCATCAAATATTGCAAAATTTGAAAGATGTTATTAAATTCCTATTTAATAATTGAAAACATTTTATTATTTAGATAATCCTTTAATTATGACTAAACGATTATATTTCGCAAAATATCGGTTAATATCTAGAGCACGGTATTGCGACAGGACGAGTTTATAATATTTATTTGGTGTAAGATAATTTTTTTATTTAATTTTTGATGTCAAAACAAATATCAGTTAAGTGAATGTCAGGGGCGTAGCTACCGCTGCAGCAGTTATAGCAAAGATACAAGGCCCCCAAGGTTGAAGGGCTCCCACATACATAAGCAAAATTTCGTAAAATATTTACTACATATTAGTAAAATTAAAGAATCAAATTAAGTTGATACTTGATTTAAAAATTAATGAGTTTAATTTATCAATACTGAAATAAGTATATAATTTTTTAAAAGCGCAGTCTTGATGAATAAATAATAAAACCATCCGCTTGAGTTTTTCTTAATTAAAAATTATTTTAGAAATTCCATGGAGCTAAAATCTTCTTCAGCAGGGACGTACCGATCTTGGGGGCCTCGGTAAATAAACTCACGGGGGACCATTCTATTGAAAATAGACTTCAAAAAAAAGTTCATAAAGTATGTACACTCCCGTTCAATAAAATTGAACAGATCGGAACCAAATCATTCTCTCAAAATTTTGATTATTCTTGTAGTAAATGTTGTTTACTATACTTCCATTTCTTTTTTCACACTTAAAATATATATTACTTATCTTTGTTTATAAATGAATCGTTATACTGAGAGTTACAAAAGTGAGGAATTTTATGAAATGTAAGAAAATTAACATGTCAGGATTGTTCAATTTTATTGAACGGGAGTGTATATAATAAATATACGTTGGCCGAAAACACTACCTATTTACCACTTTTTTTAGAGTTCAGTTATTAGTGCGTATCGTCGTTTTTATTATTTTATAATATATTTAGTTAATGAGTGTGTTTACAATTATTTTCTGAAAAAGGTACACACTCTTTTTATACAGGACCCACTCAGGATTAATTACGCCACTGGTGAATGTATTTATTTAATGAAATGATAAAATAATGTTTTTTTATCTATTGTACATAATATTATTATAATAACAGTTAAAAGCACTTTTATAGTTTTTTATATTCAACAGGTTTTCATGAATATTCATTGAAAAATAACATATATAATAAAATAAATACGTCAGCAACAAGTTAGTATATGCGGTATCATTAGTATGAAATGGGTATAGCTATATGCCTACTACCATGAGCGAGATTTGTTTACATATCATACGTCGTATTGTCTGTCCATTTAGCTCTTAATCATGCGGTATTTTAATATATACACGGAAAATTTCTTCCTTTCGAGAGCCACCTTACTTCGATGTGAAGTAATGATTCCGCGAGAGACGAGAGAATCGATCAACGATAGACGAGAAGAAAAGTAGAATCCTGATTTTCGATAAATATTCGAGAGACAGGTTTCGCATATAGCTATTATATGGTGGTACTACTATGAACTTGTAAGCCCGTTGTATATCACGGCTATGTAGTACGTTTTCCAACAGAGGAACTTCCTTTATACTATGTAAGCAATAGAGAAAAAAAACAACTATAACTCCACTGTATTCCTGTTAGATGTATCGTGTTAAAAAGAATTTCATGTTCACTCAGTGGCGTAACTTGGTTTTTTAGGCCCATAAGCAAATCGGAACTACGGTGGCCCTACTAACATTTTTTTTTTCAATTTTTATACAAAGGAAAAATATTTTTTCACTTTATTTATATTTAATAATTTTAACATACCTTTAAATACGAGTATTTTAAACGCAGTAAACGTTTAAAAGAAAACTGATTATAAATAAAAAACAAAACATGTTTGAATATAAACAAAAGTATAAAAAGTTATTTTAATGATTTTTCGTCTAGATTTTGCAGCCGCAAATTTGTCAATTAGAGTCTTCGTGTTTAATTTACTTGCTTCTTTATTCTCAATAGCAATCAATGCTAAATATTTCAGATGAGATTGTCCAATTGAATTTCTTTTAAAATCTTTTATAATTTTTAATTTTCTGAATGTTCTTTATACTGTAAGAACCAACAATCACTGGCAATGTAAAAAATATAATAAACATTGTGTATACTTCAGATAAATCATTTTTCAAGCAACTAAATATTTTCTATTTATAATATTTGCCAAGTTCCTAATAATGTTGTTTTGTAGTTATAATTTAATTTTAAATAAATAAATGTAGGTATTTGATAGTTTAATATTTTTCTAAACGATATTAATAAACAAGAAAAACAAAACAAAAAAGTTAATTAAATATATGATTTTTTTGTATATACATAATAAATAAATTTGTGTTGTTTCCAGTTGCTTCCTTGTAGTTACGCCACTGCAGTTCAGTTCACTTTTAAAATAAGGATTTTAACATAAATTTGCGTCGAATGAATATTAGTTAATATTACTGATTTTGAGATATAAAAGTGTTAAAGAACTAACACCTCATAATTTCACATCCATTGACTTCAGCAAAAAATACCATTTTTATTTAAAATTTACAATTTTGTGTTTGGACAATATTTTTGATAACTAACCTTCTTAAGTTTTGAGATATTTCGAAAAAAATTTCCACCTCCATATCACCCCTTATCGTCTATTACATCTTCTTAATTGGCTTTCTAAATTTTACCTACAATCTATAAAGCATCTAAAAAGTATGCCAATGTGTCCAGTATCGAACACTCTTTTCACCAGAAGTTTTCGTTCTTCCCCCTAAACTTGTTTTCTTACTTGTGAAAGACCAAACCGACTCTTTGGACGGCAAAAGAAATCATCAAAGGTGACATTGAAGAAGTCATTTTATGAAAAAAATGTTTAAAACAAAAGTGTGATCACGCATAACTTTTTACAGAGTAGTCCGATTTTGATAATTCTTTTTTTGTTGGATAGGGTATAATTCAAAGTTAGTCCATATAAGTTTGAAAAAAAATGTCAAATTTTAGCCACAAAAAAATAAAAACAAGACTTTCCAGCGCTTCCACTACAGAAAAATATCATATACATGTTCTATGTAAACACTATTTGAAAGCACTCAATATCTTTGCGCAATTTGAATGTTTTTTTAACCGACGAAAAAAACGAAGGAGGTTCTCAAGTCAACCCCTATATTTTTTTATGTATCAAAACGCATAGCTTTTTACAGAGTAGTCTGAGTTTTTCCTTTCGAAAGTTTAATTTTTTGTTGCAAAGTTATTATTTTTTGCTTTTCAGTTACTTTCTTCTTTCGTCGGTTTTATTTTTTGTTCAAAAGTTTTTATTATACAAATTTTTTTACACAATCCAATGTAAACATTTTTAAACATAACTATTATCATTTTTTTTAAATATCCAAACAATGATTAAAATTGTGTACGACAGACATCAAAATGTTTGAACATGTTTTGTGTTATTTGTTATATGGGAACCATACACATTTATGTAAAATTAATGGATTTAAAAATAATTTGCATAAATTGTTAGAGATTTTTTATTTTGAAATTAAAATATACACATCATGTAATATAATGTCTGTGATACATCTCATTAGAACGAAAATGCAAAAATATCTGTCGCTTTGTTTTTGATATTAATTGTTTGTGGTCTTAAAACATGAATAAATAGTCAATACTTTTACAACACATGCAATTAATGATTACTGTTTGCTAAATTTATCAATAATAATAATAATGAGGTTCTTAACCTCCATTTTGGAGAAACGACGGTCTATAACAGAGGCTACCCACATTATTATTTTTCAACCGTTATTAATTTTTACTTTACATTTTTGTGATGTGAGTGGAGAATCAGGAATTCGTATCCAGACTAGGAATTGATAGGTGTGCTGCTGCCGATGACTTTAATAGGAACTATGCCGATATTCATCTGGAGTTCGTGAAGGCACACTGCAGAAAACCTTCACAAGCATAGCCGGTCACTTCGTTCTTGTCCATACGCCGACAGATTAGTCAATTAACCGCCCTATTCATTTTTAATTGACAAACTGCCGGTGTCGGGTTTCGAACCCATAACCTCCTAGTTCCAAGTAGAGACAACGCCTTAATAAGCGCGACTACTTGGCTGGTATCTTAATATCGTGTTGTGTAACATGTATCTTAATATCGTGTTTTCTAGAGCATGTGTGTGAAAAATCATTGATTCATTCACTGGATCATTGAATCAATCTGGTAGCTGTTTATTGTCAGAAATGGAACTTTAATCTATCGAGGTCTATCTCTTAACATGAGGAACATTGAGCAGCAACATTGAACTCCGCCTTCAAAAATATTTTCAGTACAGACGTTGCAACCAAAGTTTGGGAACATAAAATTTAATTTTATTATTTTATGGCGCTAGTCATAAAAATTCAATCATTTCTCATCTTCTCTCTATCTCATTTAATTTGTATAGTTTATTTATATGTATGTATCTCTAGTTAAGACCTTTAACTAGTTGTTGGATAATATCTTCCTATACTAATAAAAGTATATTAATGTAAATTTTAACCAATCTAGGTAATAAAACATAATAAAATATTAGGAAAGCATAACATTTCAGATAATATGACCAATTTTTATATGAACATTTAACTCCTCCTACAAAATATCTTATATTTTTGATTTTTACAGCAACCGTTCAAGGACATGTTTTTTGTTGCTGCAACCACTATACACATTTGCAACCATACCAGGTTGCTGCATAATGTTGCTGTTCAATGTTCCTCGTTTTTAGGGCCTATTACAGTTGCAAAGGCAGATATTCAGTCCCTCCCATCCATTTACGATGACAAAATGTACACTGACCGACTTTAGAAGATGTTTATTTTTACAAATGGAACATAGTACAATGTCCACAGTACAGCACGGTTTTTTTTAATGATAAGTAATACCCTAAATTTTTGTCAATAGCTTTTTTTCGACGAGACGTCCAACTTTTCTCTCGCGAAAATTCTAGATGATTGTGACTAACGAAGCGTGTAAGAGAGTAACTTGTTTGTTTGACGATAGCAAATATTTTATTAGTAACAGTTAATTTATTAGTTAAATTCAGAGATAATGTAATAAAGACTTCAAAAAAACTTGTGTTCTACAAAGTGGATGGTGTGACAGCCAGATCTCCCACCCCAACATGTTCAAAAAACGGGGTATACATACTATAACTATAGACAGGGCATGAATTCTAGTATTATTGTCAAGAGCTTCAGAAGCACTACTAGGAGGCAAAGTGAGGCAAACAAATATTCGGCGAAATAGAAGTAAAAATCGGTATTAAATTGAAAAAAATTTAATATTTTATCTCATATAACTCGTAAATATGCTCGGAATTATAAAAGACGTATATCAGAATAAAGCTCCAACACCAGAAAGGAATCCAACGATCCAAAAAAGTCCAGATGATGTTTGTACAGGACGTTTTAACGAAAAATCTATGCCACAGACCCTAACTGCGCCTTTCTTCGTTGACTTCTGAATTAGTGGAGATTTTCATCGGCTCTTCCCGGGCTTAAATATATTAAAATGCAAATATCTAAAAAATTGATTTTTCAATCGTCGCACCTCATTTTCTCAAGCCTGCGGTGTCATCGATAATAGGGAATATGCATGAAAATTTTTTTTCACATTTATTTTCAGAATATAAAAATACTGTTAATACTGTAATAATATTTAAAAACGAATTTAAAATCCGACAAATATCAAGGAAGCTATAAGCTTTTAAAAATTATTATCTGTCTCTTTCTTGCAAAAATACTAAAAACGGAGTTTTACGTGTATTTTAAATGGTAAAGTGTAATATGACGTCACATAACATATCAAGAGGGCTATCACCCTCTTTGTCTAATCGGGAATTTCAATCATTCATATCTCGCTTATTTTTAAAGTTATTTAAAAAGTAATTTTACCTTGATATTTGTCAAGTAAACATGCTTCAATTCAAGTGAAAAAAAATTCTCATGCATATTCCCTATTGCATTGTGCATTTTTGGAAATCCATTTACTTTCAAAACTCTCATTTAATACATTCCATAAATTCGGATAGGGTGTATTATTTAAATTAATTTCACTTTTAATCATGTAACGGACAAATCTTGCCAAAAAAGTACACATTTTTTGTTGAATTTATATTTTATAATAAACAAAAAAAAGAGAATATATTATTTACATAGTAAAAAAAACATTCACAACACAACTAACAAACTAACTCATAAGTCCTTGTTAAAAGTTACTTAGTTGACAGACCGGAAGCATGGATGAGTGCTTTAGCGGCGCACCCAGTAATCATCATCATTATTACCCCAGCGCAATAACGCGCAATGGTCGTTCTCAGCTGAAGTCGAATCGAAATACTAAAATTGAATTCTACTGTATAAAATTGTAATATTATTTATTATATGAGTAATATTTTTGAAATAATTATTTATTTATTATTTATGAATAACTTTAGTCGGTACCAGACATACACAAAATAATTTTTACTCTTATTTGTTATACCCTGTATATGTTAATATACAAGGTATATTAAGTTTAGTACCGACTTTGTAACGCTTGAAAATATTAATCCTTGAGAAAAATGCTTCACAAAGGTATTCATAAAATGGCCTAATTCGGCCATTTCCGCATGTCCGTCTGTCCGTGAAGCCGATAACTGAAAAACGAAAAGAGATAACGAGCTGAAAATTTATTTGTGTGTTCTAGAGCAAAAAAATAAGGTCAAGTTCGTTACTGGGTAAAATCGGAACGTGTTTCCCCCTGCTAGGAGGGGCGGAAATATACGAAACCGTAAGAAATAGAAAACAAATTTGTTAACAAAAAGTCTTCTTCTCTTTAAAATAAACAACTTTTGTTTGAAAATTTTTTTCATAAACTCAATAGTTTTCTCATAATTTATGGATTAAATGTTCCTCGGAAAGCGAATTGTTAACAATTCAAATACGCAGAATTGTTAACAATTCAATCACTGATTAACAACTTCGTATATACTGGGTATTCAAACAATTAACTCAGTTAGTTGTTACATTCCTTGTTTTTATTTTCGTTTTTATAATTTAATTTAAAATTTTATACTTCTATTCTTTTTTACACTCTTAAAAAAATATACTACTTATCTTTGTTTATAAATAAAATTATACATTATACAGAGAGTTACAAAAGTTAGGAGTTTTATGAAATGTAAGAAAATTAACATTTCAGGTCTGTTCATTTTTTTTGAACGTAAGTGTACATTAAGCGACACAATATGTTAAAATAATAAGTTAATGTTGACTTTAAATGAATACTATGAATAATATGAATAAATAGATTCATGCCCCAGTATCATCCATAGAGTAACGGTAGCAAAAGTGGCTAGAAATCCACAAATCCAGAGGTTCGATACCTGGTGGATGAGTTAGAATTTTCATATCAATATTTAATAAAACGTCTTATTATTTTGGAAATTTAAACAATGTATTCAATTATTAGGCTATGACTCCATACTTTAACATTATTTAAAATTGTGTCTACTAATTCTGTAGTACGATTGCAGCGAACCTTTACAGTTAATCGTGATGAATATCGTAACTTACTGTAACCTTACGGTCAACTGGTGAATCATTGATGTTCAACCGGGGTACTTAGTATATTGACGATTGTATTCTTAGTACCTATATTATTAACAATTGGTATTCTTGGAATATTAACAATTCTTCTTCATTTTTTAAATTTTTATCTCCTCTTCTTGGTCATTAATCGTCTATCGCTAAAATCCACACTCAGGGTGATTGACTTACTCGATTTCTTGCGAGCCTCTTCAAATAATTCTTTTTGAAGTCTTGCAAGGAATTTTCTCAAACGAACGTCCACAATATCTTTTAGAATGAACGATCATGATTCAATATATAATATTTTTTATCGCTGTTTCCTCTTGGTATTTAATCAGTGAGAAATTAGTCAGTATTTATACACGTACTAAACGCATGGTATATTCTACATATAAAATTTTCTATATACAGACTGTGTTGGACAGTTGGACATTCCTATAGTAAATTAATGTTAAATATTATTTATTACTAGCTGTCCGTCTGGTACTGTATGAAGTCCGTCAGTACACATATAAATAAAGTCAGTCAGTTATCTCACAGCTATACTGTATGTGTATGGTTGTTTGTTTCTCATTAAAGAGTGAGGATTTTGTGATGCACAATGCACATACTAAAGTGTACTTTCATCAAATGTGTACTGACTGACTTCATACAGTACCAGATGGACAGCTACTAATAAATAATATTTAACATTGATTTACTATAGGAAAAGCTGTTCTACACAGTCTGTATACTCCTTTCATACACATCTCCTTTTTTCTGCATACACATGTGTGTATGCAGAAAAAGACAACAAATAGTTATACACATATATAAAAATACATTTGTGTAAAATGATCCAATAATATATATAAATATATGTATAAAATATAATTATATCTCTGTCAGTATTTTGTTTTGAAAAATTATTATATTACAATCAATACAGAATATTGTGCTGCATTATATTACAGGAGTTATTTAAAAAAAATTAGGTTTAGTATCACGTACTGAATATAAGTGTACAAAATCCTTACAAATTTCGACCCCGAAAGTGCCGCCATTTTGAGAAAAACTGTATCGGCCTATATCTCCATTACCGTGCACTTTAGGCTAAAAATGGTTATAACCTTTCTTGTAGATAATTGAATTTCCTATTTTTTTTGTCTATTAATTTTTTTTGTATCACTTACCGTTTACGACTTATACGACTATTACAATTTATTTATTGACTTTTCGACCGATATCTCTTCTAATAATTGTATTTTTGTAAGTAATGCAAAAAAAAATTAGGAAACAAAAAAATAGAAAATCCAATTATCTACAAGAAAGTTTATTACCTTTTTTGGCCTAAAGGGCACGACAATAGAGATATTGGCCTATATCTACAGTTTTTCTCAAAATAGCGGCATTTCCGAGGTCGAAATTTGTAAGGATTTTGTTCATTTATATTCAGTAGGTAATGCTTAATTTAAAAAAAAAAGACTCCTGTAATATAATGCAATGCGTACAAGAGTAACTAGTTTCTCTATTAACTGTACTATTAGAACAGTTCAATTTCAGTTTGGATCAATTTTATTGTAGGGCAGTGTACATACGCGAAAAACATAAACTACCCTAGTATTTATTTTATGCACACTACATCATTTCCGAATATTCGCCTGTGAGTATGTCGTCTGTCAACTCAAAATAGGTAAGAGATAACGAGCTGAAATTTCTTATGTGTTTTCTAGCGCTACACGGCCAGCCAAGTAGCCGCGCTTGTTAAGACATTGTGTGTACTTGGAACTGGGAGGTTATGGGTTCGAATCCCGACATCGCCAGTTTGTCAATTATTAAAAAAGAAAGGGACGGTTAATTGACTAAACTGTCGACGTATGAACAAGTACGAAGTAACTGGGTATGCTTGAGAAGGTTTTCTGCAGTTTGTTTCAAGAACTCCAGATGAGTATCTGCATAGTTTCTATCAAAGTCGGCTGCAAAGTCCACTCGCATCCTCACATCCTTAAGCATCACAATGGACCTTATGGTCGAAGTGTGTCACGTCCTGGACGTGACACAATCCTATCTAGCCGCTACAATCCTATCTATCTAGCGCTACACAGTGATTTCGATTTTGTGAATGGACAAAATCTTTTCATGCGATTAACAACGCCGCCCTCTCCCCAATTAACTTTTTAATCTACAAGTAGAAAAGTTCAAATTCGAAAAGTGCTTTTTAAAAACAAACAATTTTCAAAACAAACATCCGTAATTACTTCTAGATTGCACTAACAAATCAATTTTTAGTACATGATTAAAAGAACTAGTTTGAGTTGTTGAAGTTTGTCAAAAACGTTTTAAGCTTTCAATTCCTAAATGTTTCATATCTCTATGTATAATATTCTTTTAAATTCACATCTATCTCATGTTGATAGATGTGAATTTAAAACACATGAATGATTTAAAACATCCCTCCTAAAACTTTATAAATATGATTTATTTTCAGTACTGAAAAAAAAAACAACATGTAATTACCATAATATTATTTAGTTAATTGATATTTAATGACTTTTTATTACTTTAAATAGTTTTAAAATTGAAAATGTGCTTAATTTTTATTTACATTCCCAAAAAATAAAAAAACGTAGTAAGTACTCGTAAAGTAAGTTAAATAAAAAACACCGTCTACCAATTTACAATGTGTTCCATGAAATTTAATAATTGTACTAAATAAAAGCTTTGAGTTTAATCGATGTTCGAAAATATGTATCACAAGTGTCTAAACAAAATACTTCTAATACATTTTTTGAGTATGGTTCGTAGAAAATCTTTTTTTTATTTGTAGAAAAAATTATGTAATTCTAACAATATCAATATTAAAGTTTATACCTGCTTGGAGATATTTAGTAGATAATTTGGCCAAAAATATGTCAGGAGAAATGTGTATTTGTCGTGCTAAATCTTCTAAAACTGTTAAAAAATCGTCAAAACTGATAATTCTCTTTTTAAATTGATTGAATGTTTGAGCTAAATCCAATGTTGTAACACGTTTATCAAGAATACCCGCTTGTGACAACCAGTCGTATATTTGAATTAATTCAATATCTCCATTTTTGTTCGATTTTGTAAGATAGCTTGTTTTTGATAATCTCTTATACTTTTCATATAACGTCATTTGTACAGAAAATTTCTCCCCTTACAAATTTTACAAATAATTTTGAGAATATGCAAATGTCAAAAATATACGTAGCCAACTATGTCCAAAGATAATTTTCAATTCGCGACTGAAAAGCATAGCGCCAGAAGAACATAAGTTTGAGAAATCATGTGTTCTTGTAAATATCTACTTAAAAAACAAGTGAAAACAACAAGTAACCTAGTTAATTACTTAGGTACCCGGTATATACTGATAATTACCGATGTTTCAGCTGAAATTGTGGCGAAATTATTCAGTTTATGAAAAAAAAGTTTCAAACAAAAATTGTTTATATTTAAGGACTTGCTGTTTTAAAGATGAATATTTTTTCCTACTGGCGGCGGGAATCATGGTCCAATTTTGATCATTTACGAACTTGATCTCAGTTTTTAGGTCTAAAACACACGCACAATTTAAATTTATTATCTGTTTTCGTTTTCGACAGACGGACAGATATACAGAGAGCGGGCAGAAAGAAGGACGGGTATGGGAAAATGAACTAATCTGGTTATTCGTTGTTCTGTGATCAATATTTTCTACCGTTACAATGTCGGGACTAAAATTGTATATCTCAACTTTTATAAAATTGTAATTGTCTGTTTATTTATTTATTTGTTTATTTGAGCATCATGCAGATACTACTGGACCGATTTAGGTGAAACATTTTTGTTTAAAATCTTATGATTAAACTTAAAAACGAGAGAGATATAAAGAGAGAATATTTGAAGTAGTGGAAGCGGTGTGATATACCAGGTATAATAAAAACTTTCATAGTTATACACTCTCTCAAATATGATTTTTAAAATACCCAGGCTTTCTTTTGTGGGTCAAGAAAATACATATTAAGCACAGATGAGAATAGATCTTGCTCCAGGAATTATACTTTTGACAGATAAAATTGTCACAACAATAAACCTTCATTTTAACTCTTTGAGTATATACAGCACACTCAAATATACAATTTTTAAGCACCCTGTAAAATACGTCATAAATCAATAGCATTAGATTATTAATGAATCATAATATTTGATTTAGAAACAAGTTTTTATAATATATCATAGAAATTGTATCAAATCTTAAGTGCATATATTATTAATATACATCACAATAACGTATATAATATGTAATTAAGTAATTACATTTAATTATAAGTTGGCATTATTACTCATTAAATGAAATTAATGTTTTTGCTTATTTTATTTTAACCTAATATAATTTTTTTAATTTTGTAAGGTCATTAGAGTCAAACCTTTGTATTCGAAAGAAAACTTAAAAATGTTACTGACTTATTTAATTAAGACAAAATCATGTTTAAGGTAGTTTAGCACTGTCTTATATAATCAGGATAAAAAACCGCTTTGCTTTTATTATAGAACAAATACACTCCCGTTCAATAAAATTGAACCGACCTGAGCCGAATTAGTCTCTCATATTTTTGATTATTCTTGTAGTCAATGTTTTTGACAGATACAACATTTTATTTAATTTTTATACGTAAAAGGGAGATATAACACTTAACATGAATTTACATTACATATTCTTACTCTATCACTGACTTGTTTACATAAATACAAAATATAGAGAGTCAAGAATGGGAAAATCGAATCTCGTCAGACTAAAGTAGAGGGGGGAGCACAATGGACCATAAGGACGAAGTGCAGTACTTTCTATACACCAAGATATATCTATCTATCTATTATGTATGTAAAGTTAGATAGAAATAGATATTTTTACGATTTTTCTATTGTTTATATCAAAATATCGCAAAAACATGTCAGAATATTTCTCTTACTGTTATAAAATTAAGTTCAGCACGTTATCTCTTTTCGTTCTTAAGTTATCGTGTATACCTACAGACGGACATACAGGCAGACGGACATGTGCAAATGAATAAATTTAGGTAATTTTATGAACACCTATACCAAAAATTTTTTCTTGCGATCAATGTTTTCCGTTACAAGGTCTAAACTTAATATATGCTTGTTAGCGAATTTCCTCTAAAGGAAATGCAGCTGTTGTTTTTGCACCAATGTTCAAATGTCCATCGATCCTACCTATTAGATGTTAAAAATCACTATCGCTAAAATTTGTATATATAAATATATATATATATATATATATATACATATGTACTTTTTTTAAATGTCTGTGGACTCTCTAGCGGTCACAGTTTTATTCCGATTGGAATGAAATTTTGTATTTGAGTCGCTTTTGGTATTCTAAAGGTCAAGTTAATGGGGAAAATTGGGTTAACGGACGAGGGGTAAAATTAGGTTAATGGGTTAACGGACGAGGGGAAAGGGGGTTTAGAGGAAGGGGAAAACACAAAATTTGACTATCTCCCTTAATATTTGAAAAATCGAATAATTTATCAGGAGTTAAGTTGTAGGTACTAAATTTTACTGTAATTTTGTTTCTTATCATTTTTCTGTTACACTAATATTTACAGAAGTATTTATAATTAAAGATTGAAAGTTAAAATCATAAATATCTCTGTAGACATTAGAGTTTGAGAAAAATGATCAATGAATTGTAGCAAACTTGATTTTCTACAACTTTACTCCTTATACATTTTTCGATTTATCTAATATTAAGAGATATATTTAATATTTTGTGTTTGAACGCGAATACACGAAATATATTTTCTTGTAAAAAATTTTGATTGTCGTTTCCATACTCACTATAAACTATAATTGTTATATATCGTTCTATTTTAGCTATTAATAAATTTAATTTTTGCAAATACTAAAGTCATATCAGATATTATATTTCATTTTGATCACACTTTAATTATGACCCTTAGAGAGTGATTTATGTCTTCTAAGGAAATTCGCTAAGTTGACGCAGCTCCTGCGTAACGAATTTTTTATATTATATATGCCGGGTATAGCAAACATAAATGCATGAACTTTATTTATAAACGTTCTCTTCGAAATCAATGGTTACCCTGCTGCTGAACTTGTGACGTCAATGTAGTCAAACCTGGCTTGTAGTTAGTTGTCTTAAGACGAATACAAGTATCTGAATTTTATGTTAATTAAGCTGCTTCTGTTTTTACTTATGAACTTCATATGTGAAAATATTTGCTCACTAAAGTAAATTCCCCGGTGTCCCGCAGGTCAAAGGTTAGTGTATATAGCGTTGTGAGTATTGTAAACAACTTTCGGAACACGGCCGAATAAAATAAACTAATATCTAATCAGGCAGTACATAAATTTTTAGTGTCACATATTTTAAGTAGAAAATCCATAACATATTGAAAAAAACGTTTGAACTTAAAAAAAAAACAAAATAGAACCATGGGAATCTCTGTCATTAAAATAAAGAATAATATTAAACACCATTTAATTTATTCAATATTAATTTTTACGGTACCACTAATGATATTTACAAAAATAAATCAACCCACGATATTGTGAATCAATTCGATCATTTACATACAAAATCAGTTAACATATAATACTATTAAATAGTTTACAAATCGGATATGAATATAATTTTTTTAAATGTGAATATTTGTGTAGAAATTTCAAGCGAAAACTGGTATTTTTATGTGAAATTTTTAGATATATCTATAGACCTGATAATAATTATTAACAATAATCGTCGGGATGAACGCAATTAAGTGTTGGATTTTTATATATATATATATATATATTTTATATATTTTTTAATATAATATTAAAAAAATATAAAATATGTCCTGTATCCGCTTTGTTCAGTTCAATTTGATTGTAATATTGTTTGAATGTAATAATAATAATTCTATTTATGTGTTTTTAATATTGGTTTTGTTGTAATGTTCTTTGTAATTAACATTTTTAGAAAACCTACATATCTCGAAATTTATATAATAATTTGTAAATGATTTTTACCTCTATATTTAAGTTATGGCTGCATACATTGTAAAAAATAAAATAGTAGTTCTAACTTCGTCAAATAGTTGGCCGATAAAGAAATGAATACTACTTAAGGTAGTTCCACCATTGATTTGTATAATCAGGACACAAAACCGGTTTGATTTTATTATAGAACAAATATATATATTTATACACATACATAATGTTTATATACAGTACACATTAAGGTAATTTTGAAAGAAAAAAAAATTTTAATTTTTATACATATTTTGAAAACAAAACGTTGAAACTTTAACGTGACTTTAAAAAAAATTTATTTAAGAAATATTTATCTTTACTCTCTCTCGTGTTTTTTTTATAAATTCTTTTTTTCAATACAACTGGTAATAGATGGGCGGGCATGAAGTTTTAGATGCTTCTAATGAGAAGTGCCCTCAAAATTGCGAACTTTGTTATTAATTTTTTCGCGTTCTATACGGTCAAAAATTCTGACACTTCGGGTTTTATTAGAAAACGTTATTTTTAGCCTGTGAAAATGATCAATATCTGTCGAAAAGTGATAATAACACGTCTAAACATGTTGTACTTTTTTTACAATCAGAAATGCTTAACCAAACAAGAACCATCCGCATTCGCAAAAGCTCCGTAAAAATCATTGATTATTACGGATGCTAAAGCTAATGCTCGGATGAAGCTAATCCACGATTACGGATGCGAATATCGACAACATCCCAGGTTATTATTACCGAATTACGAGTTATCAAAACAAATAAATTTTGTTAAAATGTGTGTTTATACTAAAATAATAAATAAATATGTAGTTTCAAAATATTATGAAACTATTCGAAGTCGGAATAAAATTACAAATTTACTCTTCTCGCTTGTGACATGTTCTATTATGGTAGGTATATATAGTTATCAAACCAAAGGGGTTAGTTATGGTCTTTTTGTAAGTATATACATATAGTGATATAGTGAGTTTATTTGCGAGCAGGCAGGATAGTATAGAGAGATGTGACTAACTCAAGTCGCAACTCAAAGTGACAAGGAATTTGTTCGTAATCCGTTTCAAGGGATGCAAAACTACTTGAAATAAAACTATGATTAATAAATACATCAAATGGATTTTTTTGTTTGAATTTCAGTAATGTATATTTTGTGTTCAAGTTATAATGACTTTCAATCAACAAATTTATAAATTAGCGTTAAATTTATAACTCTTTAATAATAATTGTTTCAACTACGCCGCGTAGTTTAGGGAACTGATTCATTCGGTTTGCCATATTTAGACCCGCCGCGTAGTTGAATAAACGGTTACTTTCAATTTACCTCATTTTATTACCGTGTATTCAGTGGTGGATTTACGCTTAGGCTGAGACCTAGGGTGGGAAAATTTTAGGGACACTAAAATTTTACAAATGAAAAATTCAATGGACGATTCAAATTTAAAAATCAATTTGAATTAGTTTTAAACATTATATTATCGAATGATAATTAGTGAGAACTCTAGGTTTTTGAAATAAAATTTCAAATTCGCCCCCTTTACCTATATCAGTTTTTTTTGTATTATAAATAAGTATTTCGACTACAATGTAGTCATCATCAGTATAAATTAGCTAGTCGTACTTTACTCTTTGGCAATTAGAGATAGATATAAAGACGAGATCAATAGACAAAAATAAAAATAAATAGAAAATTAACTAGATTAAAATATTCTAGATTTAAAATATAATAAATTTTAAATTATATTGAAATTGCTCTTGTTAAAATTTCCTTCAATCACATTTGTTCCTGTTAATTTTACTCTTATTAAAATTACTCTTATATTGTCGCAGGATATGTTACTTGTTACTAATTTGGTGACAGTTTCACGTTATACTGATAATGACTACATTGTAGTCGAAATACGTATTTATAATACAAAAAAACTGATCTAGGTAAAGGAGGTGAATTTGAAATTTAATTAGTTTTGTTTAGATTCTATGAACAAATTTCAGTTAAGTATTCCAAATAATCTTGAAGTGTGAAGTGAAGAAAAGTTAGTGTTGAATAAAAAGTATGCTAAGAAATTTTTTTTCCAACACACCATATTTATATTTCTTTAACTGAATGATTATTTTATTATTAATACTTAATCGAAAGCAAACGGAAATTAATTTTTCATATTTAATTTTTTATTTATAGTGAGATTAATCTCACTATATGTAGCGTGCCCCAAATTAATATGTGATAAGTCATAAAATAATTATTTATTATTTATTGTTTTTGTCTTATATATAATCTTAGGAAATTTATTATTATGTTTAAATAAATAAACCACACAATATATAATATTTTTAGTATTTATAAATTAAATGTTTTATTATAATAATCACTCCCAGAAAACAAAAAGGGCATCATATCGGACGGGGCCTAGGGCGGCATAAAATCTAAATCCTCCACTGTGTGTATTTCAATCTGAGTGCACGGTAGTGCATCGCCAAATTCCAATTCCAATGCTACTATAAGTAGTAAGGCGTTGGTCTGCGCAGTATACCTACTTGGAAACTGGAAGGTTATGCGTTCGAATCCCGACATCGGCAGTTTGTCAATTATTAAGAAAAAAAAAGGGGCGGTTAATTGACTAAACTGTCGGCGTATGGACAAGAACGAAGTAACCGGCTATGCTTGAGAAGGTTTTCTGCAGTTTCCTTCACGAACTCCAGATGAATATCGGCATAGTTCCTATCATAGTTGGCTGCAGCCGCATATCCTACCAATTCCTAGTATATACACGAAAATTCCTTCCACTCCATTAACATCCTAACATCTTTAGACATCACAATGGACATTAAGGTCGAAGTGTACCCCGTCGAGGGCAGCCTCTACAATCTATCTATATATCTAAGTAGCAAGTAAGTCGTATTGAATATTCAATAGACTATAATTATTATATAAATTAAAAAATTGTATTTATGAAATTTATTTGTCATCGAGTAAAGTCTTATGGTGAATCCAGGCCCTCATCTCACATAGAAGTACTTGAGCTACACCAGAGGTTCATAGAAAATTCAAACATGAACTTAAATAAACGATTTTATTATTCTAGCAGTTTAATTTGCTATTTTAATATTCTAGCATTTCTAATATTGATACTACTAGTTTCACCATTGTTTCGCCATTATAAGTGACTGAATGGGAGTAATTTTATGACGAATTTTTAACAAAATAAATAATAATGACTATATTATTTAATTTTAAGTTGATATGTACGTGGGCATAGAGGTCTTGTGAGTGATTCATATTTTATTTTTTTTAAAGAAATTAATGGTACTTAGATATAGATTTGTATATATTGAATTAGTTATTAGAAAAGAGTGTTAAATTTTGTTTCGATAAAAAATCTTTAATTGCCAAATATTTTGATATATAGATGTTCAAAAAATGACCTAATTAGTCCATTTCTGCATGTCAATCTATCTGTTGACACGATAACTCAAAAAAGCAAAGAGATAATGAGTTGTAATTGTACGTATGTTTTCTAGAGCTAAAAAAGTGGCTTTAAGAGCCGGAATGGGCAAAATCGGTCCATGCAAGCCAGAGGGGAAATAATATCTTAAAAACAGTAAGAGATAGAAAAAAATTTTTTTAAAAAGCTGATATTTTTTTAAAAAATAAGTAACTTTTGTTTGAAATTTTCTTTATTAAACTGAATAATTTGGCCACAATTTCTGTTCAACATCTATAATTACCCTGTTAAAAATTTTGGTCTGAATTGACAATAAAAGTATAGGAAGTATTATGCCAAGATGCGTCAGTAATACTTATATTGGTATAGTTTACTATGCTAGTTTACTATATTGGTATAATTTCATTTAGTAATCCTACCATGCAAGTATAGTAATTTTACAAGATATTTGGGAATTTTGTAATTTTACAAAATTCGTTACGCAGGAACTGCGTCAACTTAGCGAATTTCCTTAGAAAACATAAATCTAGCGGTCATAATTTTAGTGTGATCAAAATGAAGTATAATATCTGATATGACTTTAGTATTTGCAAAAATTAAATTTATTAATAGCCAATAAAAAACGGTATAATGATTATAGTTTATAGTTACTATGGAAACGACAATCAAAATTTTATGTATTCTTGTCAAACAAACACAAAATATTAAATATCTCTCTTAATATTAGAATAATCGAAAAATGTATATGGAGTAAAGTTGTAGAAATCATGTTTGATACAATTCATTATTTAATCATTTTTCTCAAACTCTAATGTGAACAGAGATATTTAGAATTTTAACTTTCAATCTTTAATTGTAAATATTTCTGTAAATATTAGTGTAACAGAAAAATGATAAGAAACAAAATTACAGTAAAACTTAATACCTACAACTCCTGATAAATTTTTCGATTTTTCAAATATTAAGGGAGATAGTCAAATTTTGTTTTTTCCCCTCCCTCTAAACTCCATTTCCCCTCGTCCGATTATACCCATTAACGAACTTGACCATTAGAATACCAAAAGTGACTCAAATACCCCCAATTTCATTCCAATCGGAATAAAACTGTGACCGCTAGAGAGTATATATATATATATATATATATATATATACAAATTTTAGCGATAGTGATTTTTTACATCCAATAGGCAGCATCGATGGACATTTGAAGAAATTTTTACGAAATTCCAACATTGGTGCGAAAACAAGTAGCTGCTAATAAGAATATAGTAATTTTACAAATTATTCTCCACCAAATAGTTTAAGAATTTTACTATAGTAATATTGTAATTTTACAATAAGAATATAGTAATTTTATAAATTATTCTCCACCAAATAGTTTAAGAATTTTACTATATTTTAGGTTTAATCAATTTTATACTGATTCGAACTTGCCAAAGCTCTTAACTCATAAATCCCATTTCATACGTTAACTATTACTCTGTTCACACTTCAGACACAATATAAACGCGATACAATTTAACACATATCCATATAAATGTGTGTCAAATATTCAATTAAAAAAAGAAAAAGCGTTAAGTGTATAAAATTGATTGATTATTGATATTTTATACATATAATATATAAATATATTTTATTATTAATAATATAATTGAGTTCAAGAAACCAATGAAGAAAAGTCATTAGTGCACACTTCCTTCTCAGTGCAGATTTCCGTCCGGCCTTTCTTTCAGTTAAACAACCGATTTCAAGAAAATTCTTATTAGTTATTAATTAAACTGGCAAGTCATTCAGTCAGTTAATAGTATAATAGTAATACTTTTTTTTTTAAACATAATGTCACCATAAAAACCATACAGTTAGTTACTTTATTATGTGTGTGGTATCAAACAAGTTTTTTTTCTTCTTTTTAATTAATTGTATTTAATGTGTGTACTACAAATAGTTAATTATGTTCGGATTTAATAACAATTATAATGTTCAAATGAGTATTCTATTTTAAGTTTTAAAGATACAAAAAGCTCAACATTATGTTAATTAAATACACTGTCGAAATCCGATGACACTGCCAATTATTTGTTCGTATCATTCCCGAAGGAATTACTTCTAAATTTGGTGTATAGGAAATTTTCTATAATTTTTAGTTTATTTTTTCTTAACCAGCGCATATATTGTGTCGCATCTATTGACGGCAAACACGATTTGACGCAAAGCAACGGAGATTTTTGAAAAAAACCGATTTAGGGATCCTTTACTGATGAATATCAGAAAGAAGCGTACACGTAATTATATGAGACTTTGGAGCCGATGTTTAGAATACCAGAAGATTGCCTTATTTGATTGTACTGTAAAATATTTCTCAAAATTATAACCTGAAATTTCTTTTTTTTACCTGACTGCCCTAGAAAGAGGGTAATGTTTTTCGAGTGTATGCATGTACACTTCCGTTCATAAAAAATCAACCAGTAAATCACATTCTAAGCATATATACTAAATATATGTATAATATTACATACAGTAACACTTAGTATGTTTCAACTGGTTCAATTTTTTTGAACGGGAGTGTATATATGTATGTAAGGATGTTTATTTTTTTGGCATGCTCTTTAGCCAAATCGGCTTGATGGATTTTAACATATGAGATGTTGATAGATTTGTCTTAATTATGGGAATTTCAAAGGGTATAATATTTGAATATGGCGTTCGCGAATTAAAGAAGTGAATGGGAAGAGTGTGTGTTTATGTGTCCGAATTGTTTGGCGAAAACTATAGGAGGTAACGAAATGATGATGTGAGAAAAAAACTGTCTGAAGATCAAAATTTCAAACCTTTCCAAAGTTTTTCGTTTTTTGATCGTTGCAAAGTTATAGCTGGCCCAAATCTCTGATATAGTTTATAGTTTCTATAGAAATTTCTGCATTAGCACAATTTTGAGAATAAATTATTTTAAATTAAAAATATGAAAACATTGACGTTTCGGACTATCAAAATTTAGAAAAAAATAATTAGTTATTTTAGTTATTTTAAATTAATACATGAAATTATATATCGATCTAATTACAAATTTAGTATATTCACATTTCCACAGGTTTAGGTAGTTAGGTTACCAAAACCACTGTTTTCCATAAAACTAGTGGTTAAATTGGTTTTAACGTAAAAATTGATATAAGTCTTGAGTAGGATGGATGGCTTGTTTAATGTAAACATTTATTAAGAAAGAACTTACCATATGTATTATTTCTAGTTCATCTAACAAGGACAATAATTTGATAAACTAATTTGCAGACTAAAACTTACATAATACTTCTGTTGATTTTTCTCTACGTTCACAAAACAGCTGTCTATGTATTCGGTCTAAAATGTTTCAAATATTATATAAGTACCTACATATAGTCCTACTAAATTACTGTTTGACCTGATACGATCATCACACATGTGATAAAACTACACACCAGCTGATCGCAGTACTTGATGAGAAAGTCTTCGTATATTTTTGTTTAAGGTAGTACCACAGATACAATAAGGGTCAAATCTATGCTCTATGTGATTTGACTTCAGTAGTATTTATATTTAACAACGCCGCGTAAAAGTAAGAGAAATAGATATAAAATTACTGCGCAAGCAACAATGAGTTACATGTGTGTTTACTAAAATGTCTGAGTCAAAATTATTAATATTTCACTGGAAAGACTTTATATGATAAATGTAACTGTATTAATAAAAATTACTTTATATGTTTTGTAATAAAAAAATGTGTATAACATTGATATCCCCACATGCCGCATTCGAGGTATGTTTGAATTTTGCGCGCGTCATAACCTCTTTGATGGCGTTGCCACATGTAATTATCATAGGACATCTTTCGTAATTATTTGCTAATTACTCTTATCACACTCTCTGAACCTCGATTTGTGAGTAACCAAATTTTTTTTTCTTTTTGTTGATACCACTTTCATTGTAATCTGAACGGTACTTTTTGTGAAATAAAATAAAATCTCTGATTTCTCATAAGGATCAATGGTAAAGGCAAAACATTTTTTTATATTAATATCTTTTTTCTGGTTCTCTGCAGCTCTTTAAAAATTTAACTGGTTCAATATCTTATTATAATGTACTAGTATGCCAAGTTTCATTAAATTCTGAACAGTAATTCTATAACCGAGGGTACTACCTTAAAGAAATAAAATCTAAATATTAAATATGACACTAAATAAATTGTTTCATTAACATGTGTTGAGCATGTCTTATTACTACGTGCAACAACTGCCTTGAAAATAAAAGTATATGTGTGTTATTTTTGGGATATAAAAAACATCCATATTTCAAAATAAATTGTGTCATTCACTAAAATTTTATAATAAACATGCAGATACTCTCGGCTTCGTCTGTATTTGGAACGAGGTCTACCGAACTCAAAAGAATTCAAGGTTTTTTGGAACTCTAGCACTTAGATATTTTCTCAGGTGGTTAAATTATAAACTAGAGCTAGTTGGTCGTTGTTTCCTCCCCAACTCCCATATCCTTGAGTAATTCCTGCTAGTGGGTTGAAATAGTGGACCCACATCAACATAATATTTGAAACCACATCAACTTGAATTTTAAAATAATTATTCCAACACGATGAGGCAAAAATTGGACTATCTCAAAAACGGTTGATTTTATCGAAACAATAAGAAAACGAGTGAAAATAACAACAACCTTATTTAATTTCCTAAAAACCTTGTTTATATTAAGTACGCAATACAGACTTTCATATATAAGTATACACCTTTTGTAATCAAGAGAAATCACTACGGTTCCAAAGTTTATTTGCTGCGGTTTCAAAGATGTAGATATTTTCCCACCTGGAGGGGAGATGTACTTGCCGATTAACGAACTTAGGCTTACTTTTTATCTCTAGAAGACATACAAATTTAAGCTTCAAGTTAATAAGTCTTGCGTGTAAAATGCTAATAACACAGCATTTTTCTCGACATTTTGGCAAGACTTATTTGAAGAATGTATATTTTATAACCGACCGCTGCATTAATTATTATGCTTAATAAGATAATGCATTCTTTCCGGCTAATGTTCTTATGAAATAACCTTACACGAATAACTGCTATATTCTTCATAAATCTGATTAAAAAGCAACTTTAAAAACTTTTAAAGTGTTCAAATTGCCGACGTCTAAAATTCTTTCAAATTAAACAAGGTGTTCCGTTAAAACTCCAGGATTCTCGAAGTGTTTCACCAGAGAAAAAAACTGCCCTAATATAGACTACCAAATCACTGCCAAAACGGATCTATAACGATTTGAACAAATTGCGAAAATATTACACAGAATGATAGAAAAGTTTACAAAGGATCCAATCTCAAATTTTATATAAAATTTTTCGAAGTATATTATTTTAATCCTTGAATGGGCACAAACATTGCTACTCTCCGATTATTTATTTAAAATTCATTAAGACCAATTTTATTTCCAAACTATATCAGCTGATCGGGTACCCGCGCGAAAAGAACTATATAAAAAATTATTAGCGTAAAAAAAATATGTTTGTACTCCTGCGCGTTGTTGAAAGCAGCTGTCCGTTGTCGTCAGTGTTCCCATTCGTCACATAACATATCATACATATACTAGTCATCATACATATTATATTAGTGTATAATTTCAAACGACTTTCAAACAGCGCGCCGGTGTTCAGGATGCCAACAGAATCATTAAAAATAACCTTCTACTGCGGACATGAAAAAAATGCACTTTTTTACGCATATTTTATCAACTTAACAACCCAATGGTCATTCTCCTAAAGTTTTAAGGAACAATATTTCTAAGGAATTGAGGAAAGTATGTGTCGAATTTCAGAACAACTGTGACTATATTGAGAGAGTTCGAAGAAAAACAGTCGGAATCGTGCATTGTATTTCACTATGTTTATGAAGATGCATGTTAAATTTCTCCAACTTACATCAAGATTTTCTCAAAAACGCCATGGTGATAAATTCTCAAATAATTCAGCTGATTTCTGAGAATTCATTTTACTAATATTGTGAATTTCGTGAAGTTCTTGACAACCTAATAAAATAGTTTGGAAATACCTTAGATGGCTTAAGTAAAACTAACGCCCTACACAACAAATTAACGCTCAACAAAATGAATAAATGTCGTAGGATTTAAAGACAACTAGGGCATTAAATTCATTATTCATTTAATTTTTAAATAAAATATGGTGGAAGCGAAGTTAACAAGTAGGCTATTTATTTTTACCAACAAAATCCAATCAAATTGCACACAGTAAAGAAAATGGGTCAATTAAAATAAATGTAGGTCTTTCAATTACGTGGCAGATATAAATACGGTGAACGGAAGAAATCAGTTCCCTTCAAGAATTCTATTCATCCTACTAGATACATAGATAGATTGTAGAGGCTGCCCTGGACGGGCTACACTTCGACCATAAGGTTCATTGTGATGTCTAAGGATGTGAGGATGTGAGTGGAGTGTAAGGAATTATTGTGTATAGACTAGGAATTGGTAGGATATGGGGCTACAGCCAACTATGATAGGAACTATGCCGATATTCATCTGGAGTTCGTAAAGGATAATTCAGAAAACCTTCTCAAGCATAGCCGGTTACTTCGGTCTTCTCCATACGCCGACAGTTTAGTCAATTAACCGCCCCTTTTTTTTCTTAGTAATTGACAAACTGCCGATGTCGAGATTCGAACCCAACACTTCCCAGTTTCCAAGTGGACATACTGCGCCGACATGACGCCTTAGACCACTCGGCTAATTGTACTGGTTAACTAAAACTAAATAAGTTATTAAATTAAGTCTTAATAACCATATTGAATTTGACTTCTATTTACTATTCCGACAAACGCAAATAAAAATAATTACTTCACAAAAAATACTTATTAATGTGTATCAATTTTTTTGAATCAGAAGAATACAATAGTTTAAACACAATACACCGATATGTTCATGTATATGTATATTATTATTAGGCGTTAAAACAATCATTAATCCATCTTGTATACAAATCTTTCTATAATATTAGGTAACAACATACATAAATATATGTATTAAAAAAATAATGATTTTTTTGTATGTTAAAACAATGTCTATAGACTTTAGAAATAACTTTTTTATAAACATTTCTTTTAAACATACAATTTTTTATATCTGTTCATTATACAGGTCGTTTATAAAAACTATTGAATATCTAACGAAGTTGGTTGACGATTTTTAGATTGGTTAGATTTGTAAAAACATTTTTTAAAACAAGCTTTTTTAAAAATGTAAAACTAATTTTTTAGATCGTTACTTCTTATATGTTTTTCGATTTTTTCAATAATAAGAGAGATATACCATATTCTCCCTCCCTCTAAACCCCCCTTCTCCCTTGTCGATTATTGTCATGCTTACCATAAAAATGCATTGTCATCGGAACTGAACTAACATGTACAAATTTAACTCCGTAGGATAAGAGAAAGTGGTTCTAATTCAGCTTGCAAGATTTGACCCGAACATACATACATATATACATACATTGCAAGTTAAATAAAAGCTTGTAAAAAGACCCCAACGCAATAATATAAAAGATAATAAGAACTGCCCGTTACCTTCACCAAATTTATATGTATAATGATCATGTTAATAAGTGAAAATAACAACTAACTGAACAAATTGCTTAAATACCCGGTATGTAGGGGTAGATTGTAAAGGCTGCCCTGGACGGGCCACACTTCGACCATAAGGTCCATTGTGATGCTTTAGGATGTGAGGATGTGAGTGGAGTGGAAGGAATTTGTGAGTAGGCTAGAAATTGGTAAGATATGCGGCTGCAGCCGACTATGATAGGAATTATGCCGATATTCATCTGGAGTTCGTGAAGGAAACTGGCAGAAAACCTTCTCGTCCATACGCCGACAGTTTATTCAATGAACCGCCTTTTTTTTATAATTGACAAACTGCCGATGTCGGGATTCGAACCCATAACCTACTAGTACTGTATACTGCACAGACATAACGCCTTAGACCGCTCAGCTACTTGGACTGGTACCTAGTATGTACTTAATTTATTTAAAAAAGTTTAAAACAAAAGTTGTTTAGTTTTAAAAAAGGAACATTTTTCGTCTTTAAATTTTTGTTCTATCTTTACGGATTCAAACATAGACAGACAGTTTTGTCTATTTTGCCGAAACATGGTCCGATTTTTCCCATTCACGAACTTAACCTCACTTTCTCTAGAACACACCAAAATTTTAGCTCGTTACCTCTTTTTGTTTGTGGGTTATCGTGCCCACAGACGGACGAACAGACACGGAAATGGACTAATTAGGTCATTTTGAGAAAACTTATACCAAAATTTTTTTCTCTACGAACAATATTTTATACCGTTACAAAGTCGGAACTGAACTTAATACATCCTGATATATATTATACACTGGCTATAATGATATGCCGTACATCATCTTGGAAAAGAGCCTGATAATGTTCAAAAGACTGAAGAGATTTTTATCAAACATAGCTAAGAACCACATAGCAAGAAAACCAGCTATCTAATAAAAAAAACCCCATTCAAATCAGTGTACGCGTTTGAGATCTACGATGACACAGATAGACCCAAAGACAGACAGGCAGACACACAGACTCATAGGCTTCAAACTTATAACACCTCTCTTTTTGCGTCTACACACGTTACTTTCTACACACGCACAGATGTACAAAGGTGCTACATACATGTAGTATTTTTTAATCAAGACTAATTACATATGTTTGAGCTTTAAATATGGCAAAACTATTCAGCTCATGCAAAAAAGTTTGGTTCTAGAACACACACACAGAATTTTAGCTCTTCATCATTGCAGTTACTGTGTTAACAGATAGACAGATATGCGGAAATGGACTAATTAGGTCATTTTATGAATACCTATACGAAACATTTTTTCTGCGATAAATATTTTCAACCGTTTCAAAGTCGGGACTAAACTTGTTAATGTTTCTTATAGAAAATGTTTCTCGAAAGTTTCTCATTTGCTTACTCCCATGCAAAATATATTTTATTGTTTTTAATTGTTATTACGATTTTTTGTTCATAAACTTTTAGAGGTTTATCTCCGTATGAACCCAATGTTTAATTAACTTTTATATAAAAATCATAACAGTATCATTTATAAAAACTATGTTAATAAGCTTTCGTTGTCTGTGAAATAAGCTGTATAACAGATAAAATTTAATAGTAAATACATTAAATAATACAATTTGAATACATTATTTACAGTAATTTAAAAGTATAACTTGTAACGAGCGTACATACTTACATACAATCACTTATTTTAGTGCTGTATGATTTTTCATTTTTTGTTATCGAAAAATGAATTCAAACATGTTAAAGTTTATTACTTTGTACATTATATCATGGTTCAATAGAATTTGCATTCAAAATAATAAGATTTTTACGGATCGTACTGTCTATTACATTTCCAAAGAGGTACATCATCATACACATCTCAATAAAAGGTACAATATTTAAAAATAAATAATACAAAATATAAAAATTAAACATACTTCACGCCTTTACAGTGTTTAACAAATAAAAATAATTTAAGTACACATATCATTAACGTACATATACAATAATATTATTGTCGTCAACATTGTCGTTCGAACAGACAATATGCATATAATTATTATTAAAAAATGTCTATCTGTCTGTATGAATGTGTGTATGTATGTATTTGTGTATATTGTATATATGTATTCATGTATGTATGTATGTATAGATAGATAATATTATTCATGTAAGCATGTATGTAAAAATATTAACTTTATATACAGAGTTTTTAAATTATTGTAGGTGGAATTATATGTTTGCCATTGTCCTTATTTTCATATTTCAGCACACACTCTATTTGAATTTTATGAAGGGTGTATTCGTTTTTTTTCAGATCTAAAATTTGGCACATTATATTTAACATATAAAAGGCATACTTTGCCATAGTTTATAAAAAATAAAGTAATTTTTAGATTTTTTATTTTAATTTAAAATTTTTGCGTTTTTCAAATTTTGAGAATTTGTTTCTCGAATTTGTCATTTGAAAATTTTTAGCTTAAAAAAAGATATTCACGAGTTGAAACGTAAAAACTTAGGATCATATTCAGGACTTCAAAATGAATCGATTTTTTAAAAAAATTGGGGTTCCCAACAAAACCTGCCTGGAAACCCGTTTTTGAAGCTAATTTGACTCTATCATAAGCGTATGTTTATTTATCTGTCATGTGCACCAGAGTTTTTTTAGAATATTCCATTGCATTTATAATATTAAAAAATTTTTTTTCTGAATAAACAAAAAAATCCACAATCTTATTAGAAAAAGCTTACATTACCGACATCCTTTTTCAAATTGTCAGTTTAGGATATTTTGGTTTGATTCTAGGGGCTTTTGAAGTCACTCAAGCAAACATTCTATTGGTTTGAAATCAGGTGAACTGTTTCCATCCGCCATATTGAATATTGATGGCAATTGACACTTACACGTATTTATAATACCAAAACTAACGGCATTTTCAAGAGTAGAGTAAATAACACTTATAAGCGTGAAAGCTGAAAGCATGTAAGCGCCCAAAACGAAAACACCACAAGCGTATACGTCAAATAATAATTGCATTTAAATTCAAATAAACAAGTGAAAATAACAACTAATTGAGTTAATTGCTTTAATGCCTGAACTGTTTATTGTACTTTTTAAACACGCACATATACATAAAAATACAAACTAATGTATGAAGGTGCTATATTTCATATATGCTCTTGTAATCAACTCTAATTACAGAAGTTTGAGCTGAAATTGTGGCAAAACTATTCAGCTTATGAAAAAAGGAAACTTTTAAAAAGAGCCCGTAGACATTTAAAATAAAAATATACTTAGATTAATGTCAATCCTTCAGCTACAGATATGGGAATATAGATCGATAATAGTAACACAGTTCGATAATGGATATTTAGTGGTCCGACACATGTCTCTATTTAATTTATAATAAAAAAAGTGGAATAGCAGAAAAGCAGAAAACTAATTGTTTAAATTCTTCTATTATAAAATTGTAAATTGTGATGAAACTTTTTTTGTTTAAAAGCTTATGATCAGACTTAAAAACTAGTATGTATGTATGTTTATCTCGTTACGAGAGATAGAATTCGAAAATATTAGCTGTAATAAAAATTTGACGGAAGTGTCGATAAATATTTGAAATAATGGAAGCGGCGGGAACGATAAATATTTAAAGCGGTGGGAAATTACATTGAGGATATAAGCTAGTTTATTTATAAAATTGAATTCCACAAAATAACGCTAGATTCTATACGCACTGTTTTACTTGCTATTGTTTCTAGCTCTGATATGTTCAAGTTTAACCGTTTGATGAAATACACAATTTTGAGGTGTTTGACCATTTCATGAAAAACATAGATTATGCATTCTCATAATAAAATAATAAGAGATTTCATGAAGATGGAAGAAGGAAAATCCTCTCTCATTCTTTTTTTGTGTGTTACAAGCTGTCGGTCTATGGATTGTTTATAGATAATTCAGGATTCGCTATTTTTTGAACTCTCTGTATTTAACTGAACACAATGAAATTCAATTCACATTTTTTAAACATTTCATACATTGTCGAATAAGCATTAAGCATATTAAAATGATGATTGTTTTACATATGATACGTACAAGATTCGACACATTATCTACATAAGTATTATCATTCATAATCATGCAATCTTATGAGAATAATACATCAATTAAATGTGTAATCGATCATGCAAAAAATTGAATCGTAATTATTTATTAGATAAAATTTTTCATAACTTTAATAATTCGTGGGGTTGATTACGCGGTATTGATAATAAATGATCGCGGTATTCATATGTTGAGTTAGCGGGAACCCCGGCGCAATTCGTTTTTATACGCGGTATATATATAATATATACAAAGGTACATTCAGTTTAGTCCCGATTTTGTAACGGTTGAAAGTATTGACCGCAGAAATAAAATTTTGATATAGGTGTTCATAAAATGACCTAATTAGCCCAACTCCGCATGACCGCCTGCTCTGTGTTATATAATCAGGACAAAAAACCGGTTTGATTTTATTATAGCACAAATACATAAACACACATATACAATACATAGGCAAATACACTGTTCGCATATACAAAATAATGTTATTTTGAAGAAAACAAATAAATTTAATCCTTTATATTTCAAAAACAAAACGGTAACACACGATTTTTTTGAATTTATATAATAAATATTTAGCTTTAATCTCGTAATTTTTTTTTAAATTCTGTCGAGTATTTTTTTAAAAACAACAGATAATAGTTGGGCGGGCATGAAGTTTTACATGCTGCTAATGAGAGAGAGTGAGAGAGAATGATAACTTTGCTATTAATTATCTCGTTCTGAAACTTCGGGATTTATTAGAAAACTTGAGATTGGATTTATTAGAAAAAAAATGAGCAAAATCTGTCAATTTTTGGCTGAAATACTTTTTCGGTAGTAGACACCAGAATTTTAAATTAATGGTAGTCACATTTGATATTTGAGGCTTTTCTCTGTTCAATTCAAAAAGACAGGTTCGTTAATAGGAAAAATCACGAAATGGAAAGAGGGCTTAGAGAAGAAGAAACACAAATTTTTGAATATTATTACTAGCAACCAGCCTCGGCTTAGAAAATACGCCGGGTACAGTGCATAGATACAGTACTTCGGCGCACGTCAGTATCTACATCTTTAACTATCATCGTCATATTTCAGCCAATTTACACAAAACCTCAATGAATTAGAATACACCTTAATCTTCCTCACGAATCAATCCATCAATTGGTGAAAACCGTATGAAAATTCATTCGATAGTTTTTGAGTTTATCGCGTACAGACAGACAGACGCAGCTGGGGGACTTTATTTTGTAATATGTAAGAATTATTATTATTATAAATATTGTTATAATGAAAAAGTTAATCATAAGTAAAATTGTAGTAACTAAATTTAACAAAAAATTTATCTGACCATATTTTCTGTAACTTCTGTAACTGACCATATTTTCTCTAAGTTACCTATAATACCTATAATACTAATAAAACTGTCGGTAGGTAACTTGATTGTATAATTTATATTCATCATGAAAACTCACCCTGAGAAAATTCGCTTCGTTTACGAAGCACGTGACGAATTTTTCTAAATTTTATTTTGTTTATACTACCTGCCCTGTTTTTAAGAGCGGGATAATTTGGGCTGAATATATTTCTATATGTTGAAAAGCATTCCACATCTTGAAAACATTATCGAATGCTCTTGCAATATATTTGTTTAACCACATTTGTAAAACTCGTATTTGTTTTAGATTGTAGTGAAAAGTTGAACGCGGCATCTGTAAAGTCGAAGCGAATCGATGTTTATTACCCATAATATTATAAATGGCATGAGTTAATTTATGAAAACTATAAACTATTTTTGTTTCTATGAATTATGAAAGAAAATAGTAAATATATTTGACCTAATTTAGTTGAAATATATTTTATAAAACAGTAAGAATAGTTTATTATAGTGGGATTTTAATGAACATCGAATATGATCGTTAAATGTTAATGCTTGTTGAACTTACTAGATTTGTGGCTATATTTATTTATACACACACCAACCACATCGCATCGTACATTCACAAAGTATCATAGACATTAAATTCATGTAAAGATAGTTTTTTAAACAAGCCATCTAGATATAATGATGATGGTGTTTTATTATCGACTAGCAAGTCAATCTCGATCTTTTACGATAGAAGTACGAGTATATATAATTCGGGTAACTTAACAAGTAACATCGTTAACATCGCATTTTGAAAAGATGATTCCATTTTTTAAATTTTTTAAAATACTTAGTATAATTTGAATTTGATTTAAAAAAATGACAAACATCTCCGTCCATTGGTTTGTACGTAGTTATCTATGTATGAGAACGATTTAGATTTTTCTATCGATTCATTATCTATCAGAATATAGATAATATATAATTATCTATTTGAACCGTATTGATTATCGTAATGATTAATTTGTATAAATAATTTTCTGATTAGCAATGTAGTACAATTAGTACATGGCCACAGGTGCAATAGATGATAGATGTTTTCATTGCTTTTACATGTCTGTTATAATCAACCAAACATGTCTGTTATAATCAACCAAAAACTTATCGCTTTACTTAGATTCACAAATATGAGAAAAACATATTTAATATTAAAACAATAGGTTTAGAATTTACCAACAGTTGTTGAATTATCTTATAGATTTATATTATGGCAAACTGCATCGTTGAGAGACATTTACGTAGAGATTGATGTACGTTGGCTTTGGTAAACTTTAATCATAGCGTGTATTCGTTTTGGGCGCTTACACGCTTTCAGCGCCATCAAGCCTTCAACTTGACGCTGAGTATGCTGACAAAGCACGCTAATGGTTGAGTTCGACGATAGATACCACGCTCACAGACCCTTTATCCATCGAGGTAGGGCAGGAAAAGCGTCAAATCTTATTAACACTATACAGTATCTTAAGAGTACTGTATTAGCGTTTGTTTATTTCTGTCATGTGCACAGTGTAAGCGTTCATAAACCAAAACAAACGCAAATAAATGGTGCTTTTAAGTGTGAGCGCTGAAAGCGTGTAAGAGCCCAACACCTTGGGTTTTCCATTGCTTACGATCATCAGTAATCGGGGGAAAGTTGATTTTTTTTTTTATTGTATATCCAAGTGCTAATGAAAACCGACTCCTTCTTCTGATTTCGATTCCGCATTTTTCCCTGCTAATGATAACAGGGAATCAGGGATCAAATACATTTTCTTTCTGTTATTATGCAATTATTTTATTTGAAAATCAAAAAAGAGGCTATGCATAAAAAATTGAATGCGGAGAAAGGTGAGAAAATAGAGCTTACAAGAGATATAATTTTGAAGAACGCTACTTTTGTAACTATTTGTACATTTGTAGTGTTTCAAAAAAATCGACTTGTTTTTCGAAGAACATTAAAAAATTGATATAGTATCCCTAGCCTATAGATCCTGTTAAAATATGAGCTCTTAATATTAATATTTTAAGGTGTTTCATCGCATTGTTCTACTTCCCATTTACAGGAATGATCAAGACATGATTTTGTTGGGAATTGAACACTCTACAAAAAAGGTCTGATTCAAGATTTACGTAAAGATACATACACTCCCGTTCAATAAAATTGAACCGACCTGAACCAAATCATGCTCTCACAATTTTGATTATTCTTGTAGTAAATGTTTTTGACAGATGCAACATTTTATTTTATTTTTATACCAAAAAGGGAGATATAACACTTAACATGTATTTACACATTATTACTCTATCACTGACTTGTTTACATAAATAAAAAATGTAAAACTTCTATTTCTTTTTTCACATTTAAAAAATATACTAATCTTTGTTTATAAATAAATAATATACAGAGAGTTACAAAAGTGAGGAGTTTTATGAAATTAAGAAAATTAACATATCAGGTTGGTTCTTATTGAACGGGAGTGTACATATATAATTGACATCAACATCCAATCACTGACTGGGTGCACCCCTCGCCTAAAAAGGTACTATATTCTTATGCCTATAGCTTAAATAATTGTCATTAGCTAAAGTCTATTTTTATTTGAAATGTCTACGGGATATTTATGAATATTACTGCCTATAACTTACAAGAGCAGTAACATTACCACATACATCATCATATTATTTTATAAACACATTTCACTGTACTTATTCATTCATAAACGTAACTCTCTCTCCTTACCCGCCACCTCACCCTATCATATATATTGGCATAGGACATTTTATTTTAAATGCGTACCATGTTGTAAGTATATGCATGATGATGTTCATCATCATTATGATTATTATTTCTATCTCTTTTTATTTATCTATCTCTATTTCAATCATATTTATTAGAGATGGTATATATTATAATCTCGTTGCTAGGCCCAAATACAACTTCCGGTGCGTATATACTTACATATTATATTATTCATTTTTTAAAAAAAGTGTATATTATGTATCCATTCGGAGATGAGTCAACATAATTTTGACTCGTGAATTTTTTTTTAGTTAAAATGCAGTTTTTTTAAATTTGTCAATACGCTTTATTCTACTTATTAAGAACAGTTAGAAGTAGTAGTGGAGAAGGTTCTTTTCATGGTCTTTCTACCGACCCCTGGGAACATATCCCCTCAGCGTTTTATTCAACTTCAGCTGGTTGGTTACCTCTAATCCAGTGGTTATCTCAGGGAAAATATACCTTCAGCGTTTTATTCAACTTCACCTGGTTCGTTTCCTCTAGCCCAGTGGTTGTTATTAAACTGTCCGTCTTCTTTACGAATGTCAAGACAGAGCTTCACTTAACTTATTTTATCTCAGGCTGTCTCATTTCGGTCGAACCGAAGGCTAGGTTCCACATTCTGGCTCTGTAAGAACATTGTTTCAGTCAGGTCAAGTCGCACTGTCCTCCAATCCCATGAAGGATAGATACTTCTTGAATCAACAGTGATTGCCGTCTTAACCAGAAGGGTTCGTTTCCTCTAGCCCAGTGATTATTATTAAACTGTCCGTCTTCTTTACGAATGCCAAGGCAGAGCTCCACTTAACTTATTTTATCTCAGGTAGTCCCATTTCCCAACTTATTTTATCTCAGGTAGTTCCCTGCAAGGACATTGTACCAGAAGGTGGAAGGGCGTGTAATCCGTCCCATAACAGTCCGGACAAGCCGCACTGTCCTAATATCCCAATGAAGGGCAGATACTTCTTGAGTCAACAGTGATTGGCGTCTTTACCAGAAGGTTGGTGCCTCCGGTTTTTAACTTGAGCCAAGTTAACCTTGCGGCATTATACCCAACTTTCATTTAAGTGGCTTGTCTGTAGCTTGCTGTAATTTCTGATTTCCCATTAATAGACCTAGCCACTCAGTCGTTAAGGGCAGAGGTAATCTGTCTTCTATAGTTATTCAAAGATATGGTTCCGGTCCTGGCTCATACTGGGGCAAATATTAAATACCGTTAATTACTTAAAAAATAGATAATAGTTAATCGGCATCGAATTTCCTGCATCGAGGCTATCATCAAATGGAACAATATGCTTCTATAATGTTTGAAACGTAGGTAATACTAAAAAAAAAACATTATGTTTATTTTGATATACCTAAATTGATCTTTTTGAAATTATAGCGAATTCAGAAACAAATATTTTTTAAATTTCTTATATATACAAAAAATTATCATTTATTTTAAAACAAACAAAAAAAACTTTAATACACTATACGTTTTATTTTTTCATTTTTGTGGAATTTCATTTTATCAGAACCGATATAAATTAGTTAAATTTAAATTCGAAATTTTCTAAGCCCTAATTTGACAGTTTGAAATTTAAGTTTGTATATTTACTCTCAATCAAAATTATTATTAATATTTATTCATGGCTTGCTAATCATAGGTAGAAGAAATCAATCGTACTAAAATTTGACATTCATTAGACCCATCTCTTAAGTAAGTCTAGTCTTAAAAATTCCTCGAAATCGATTTAATAAAAAATTTAACACTTCCAAATAACATTTAGAATTTAGGTTAAAATAAATACCTTTTAAAATACCTTTTCCTAATGCAATTATTCTAGGACCATCGTTTCCAATATGTGTATATATTCTTTCCATTCGTAATAACTTTTAATATTATTCTTAGAATTTCCTTAAATCTATCTTAGTGGTAGAGTTTATACAATTGTTATAAAACCATATCTACGGTATATAATCTATTAGACAACAATACAGATACAGTTTTGGAAAAGTGTCTTTTTAATTTACTTAGGATTTTCTTTACTGCGAAAGCATGGAGAGTCAATTCTCAAGATAGGAGCCGATGCATATAGGTTCTTGTTTTATATCTAGTTATAAGTTCATATAATATCTAGTTTATTTGGTTTGGAATTTGTATTGAATATGCATATTGTGGTAAAATATGGTTTATTTATAACATTGTTTAAAAAGTTAATGATCAAAATAGTATTAAACTAAGTATGTTAAGCTGAGTTTTGAATACGTGTACCTACCATATTCAAAAATCTACAACCCCGATGATATTTTAAATTTTTGTGGATAAAAATCATTTAAAAATTATTTAAAAAACTATAAACATTAATTTTTTTTCAAATTTTCTATCTCTTTTTTAACATATTATTTGAATATATGTTCATCTTTATTTAATATAACCTTGCTTAGTTCCGGTGTGTGTTTTATATATATACAAGGGGGTTATATATATATATATATATATATATATATATATATATATATATATATAGGTATTCTCGTATCAGACGTATACCATCCAGTATACACCCCCGTTGTGAATGAATTGTGCATCGGCAACTTGTTTACTGTTAGGGTTACCTTTTTCAGTTTCTCACATGGGGCCTGCAATTTGTCAATCAAAATTCAAATGTACCTGAATTCTTTCTCAACAATATAGTAATATATATATTATATACGACCCAACATATATTCTCATCAAATTTATAATTTTTGTAAATTAATATTTTTTTTATTCAAATAATATCATGTTCAATTTCTAATTTTTTGTATAAATGTTTCATTAAAGTCATATTTCGATGGGGAGAATTATTCGCAGTAAATCATATACGGTTGCTACGTAGAAGCGTAAACGAGATATTCTTTTGATGATTTTATGGCGATTTGTTATTTTAAATGTGATTTTTCTTTAGTGTACAGTTTTAAAATATTGTATAAAATAATATTTCTGTCAATATTATTTGGTAAATAGTTAAAAATTACAATTCTAAGAATATTAAAAGTAAGGTGTGTCTCATTGTAATTTAGTCAACTCTGGCTGAAGTCAGAAAAAGTACATTTGTGGCACATAAGGACTTACAAAACGAAAGAATCAGGGGCGATCTTTTAGATTTAGGGTTAATCGAAATTCGAAAGCCACATCTTGGTAGTGATTCTGTAACTGAAACCTGGTGAAAATACTAAATGTGAGCACTTCTCTCGATTTCGTAACTTTCACCATAGTGAAAATGTGAGCCATCTCACGTGAGTTTGTTCGACAAGGAATTTCATAACGTATACGTGAATTCCAAGAGAGAAAGGAAAGAAGTAGAGAGAGAGAGAAATAATCGATGGCTTAAAACAACGAATGGTAATGTCCATGAAGAATAGATAAATATTCTTCATGGTAATGTCAAAGAATGTATATATGTATTCTTTGGTTATCTATCTATCTCGTCCAAAGTCGGGATCGGCGCGCATGAAATTTAAAATTATTTGCTTTTGTTTATCAGTCACATTTATGTTGAAAAAGTGAAATATTGAAAAATTAAACAATCAAAGCAAAGCTGTTTATTTTTACACGAATGCCAATGTCAAACACTACTATATTCATAGAGATAACTACTATATATTATCTATGATCCAAATCATCTCACCCAGTAATTTCGTATTTTCACTACAACCTTACAGAATCAGGCCAGTAAACTTACGTGAGATGAAAATGCGAGAAGTGAGCAATCTCACTTAAAATACAGAATCGGGTACCTTAACATATAAAAAGATGATTGAAATATATAGTGATATTCCAAAGAGGACACCTGGAGACACCTGAGAAGATCTTAATATATGCCTGTTTTCTCTTATTTCTCGAGAGGGGGACATGCTGTACATTATTACATGGTATTAAATGTATCATCACTGTATATATGTGAAACAATATTTTTAAACTTTCTTATGAATACAAAAGTCTATGATGACCAAAGAGTTGTCATTCATACGTTTTAAAACTGTATAACTAAATCACATAAATAATATCTTTTTGCAATTTCTAAAAAACATAAATGAAAAAAAAAAATTTTGTAACATTCACTTTTTTCATTTAGTTAATCTCTTTTATCCGAAATAATAAAATAAGACACGGTAGGAGCTACGTAGAATAATATACTAGGGCATTGTATTTTTCTTAATCGCAAATAGTAATTAACATTTTATGACGGAATCTTGTAATGTAAATGCAAAAGAAAATTAAAGTTTATCCGTCTACGAAATTTTCTATAGACAAAATGGCGGAGAAGCGATTGAAGTGGTGAAAACTGGTTTTTTGGGATTATTTTTAAAACTTTAACTTTAATAGAAAAAATTTCAAGCAAAAGTTGTAGGCAATATAAAACAACTACATACAAAATGGCGATGGTTGAATGTAAATTGGTCCAGTTGTTTTTTTAAATTTGCAATATTTGTGATAGTCTTGAAAATTTCAGATAATTTCCCCTTAATATGCTTAAAAAGTACCTCGATTCTGATAGATCGATGTTTTCCGAGAAATTCCATTTAGATGGAATAAAAAAAGGTACTTTCATTAAATTAATTCGCAGGTCTGGTAGGCGGTTCGAATTCCTTTCTACAAAACGCGTCCATTCTACAAAACCACCGAAGAGTCAGTTCTGTTATCATGTATCAAATGTGGTTAAAAATGCAATTATACTAATCGTATGCAGTTATATAATATTCATTTGTAAAGAAGCCTCGAATATCGTCACAGTTTGAGTGGATCAGTCTATTTTCAAAATGACGGGGAGGAAAAATATTAATGTTTCCCCCACTTTTAATCCATTTATCATTTTATTTAAACGTGTGAAATATAACCAGTATAATAAGTTGCCCTTCTACTTTTAAATAAGTTCCCCTTACGCGCATATAATAGTCAAAACAAATGAATTCAGCTCTATGCAATTTAAAAAAAAAATAATATACAGGCTGTCTCTGTTTTGAATCCAGAAAATTGAATAGGCGATAGATATCTTAAAAATAAGGAGAAAAGTTCTTGTGAACTTCGATCTTTTCAAGCTTCGTTTTCGATATACAGGTTAAAGTTAAAGTTAATAAAAAAAACTATTTTGTTTTAAACGTCGCCGCCCCTGGAATAAATACCAAATGTAAATCAGCCCAGTAGTTTTTGAGACATTTGAAAACAAAAAGTTTTTTATTAACTTTATCAACGTGATGTATACTGTTTGAATGACTAACTGCAGTTTGAATCGGTTTCTCGCCCTACTCATAGAATACATGATTGCGATACAACTAATGCATGATGTGATGTGATACACTTTGATACGTCATGAAGTCTCGGATTCAATTTAAAATGTGATCGGAGATATTTGAGAATGCGTTAATAACGCAAAACATGTCATTTTTGTTAAATTTAAAAAAAAAATATATATCAGTAGAAAAACTCATAAAAGAATTTTTTTTTTTATAGAAATTTTATTTCACAATCCTAAATATAAAACCTATTGAAAATAGGAAAATTAACAAAAATAAGTTTAACGCAAAACTTACTGCCGTGGACCGTGGTATTATTAGAATTTATGAAAATCAACTAATAAACAAATATCTTAACAAAATTCTAAATTTTGTTAAATATTACTTCTCAAAGTAACACATATTTTTGGTATTTTAAAAATTATAAATTGTTTTAATTTACCAAAAAAAAATAATTTATTTTCCTGCGTCAATTTTTCATTTTCACATAAAAATTATAATAAAAAAAAAACATAAATAATTGTAACGGTAATTCGTCATTTAATCACGAGATGTCATCCATGGCGCCGGCATTTTCTCACTTTACTCAATATGTCAAACAAATTTTCTTTCCGTGTACCAAAAAAAAAAATTGTTAATAAAAATTTGGCACATAAAAAACATTTTTTAGATATCTGGTGTGAAACACTCACACGACCTCCGCACATATTCTCATCCCATTCTCAAAACCTGCTCAGCGTTACGCCTCTGGTGGTCGTTGATGTAACTAATAACGAAAAATTAAGGCGTCGAGGTGACGCCTGGCAGATGTGGCAGATGGGAAATCGAATCAATTTTGTATATAAAATATGCATGGAAAAATAAAGGAAATATATTTGGCATAATAAAATAATATGGCCTAATCAAAAACAAAATATTCAGAATTTTTTTAAGGTATTTCCAAACTATTATTCGGTTGTTAAGAACCTCACGAAATTCACAATATTAGTAAAATCAATCGTCAGAAATCAGCTTAATTTTTGTGAGAATTTATCACCATGGCGTTTTTGAGAAAATCGTTATGTAAGTTAGAGAAATTTAATATGCATCTTCATAAACATGGTGAAATAAAATGAACCATTCCGACTGTTTTTACTTCGAACTCTTCCAATATAGTCACGGTTGTTCTGAAATTCGACACATACTTTCCTCAATTCCTTAGAAATATTGTTCCTTAAAACTTTAGGAGAATGACCATCGTGTTGTTAAGTTGTTTGATAAAATATGCGTAAAAAAAAGAGTACCGGTGCGCTGCCGGTACTCGTTGAAAGTCGTTTGAAATTATATACTAGTATATGTATGATGACTAGTATATGTATATGTTATGTGACGAATGGGAACACTGACGACAACGGACAGCTGTTTTCAACAACGTGCAGGAGTACCAACATATTTTTTTTACACAATTAATGTTTTATATAGTGCTTTTCGCGGGGGGACCCGGTCAGCTGATATAGTTTGGAAATACTTTAAAGAAAAAAATTATTTAAAAAATACATATTAATTGAATAAAAAAAAATTAAAAATTAAAAAATTTCTTAAAGATTGCGATGGATCAATTCTTTCAATCAGTTACTTAAACTATTATTATTATTATTAACTATTTTGTATAGAAAATATGCATTGCCACCTATGAATGAGTTGTTGAACCTGTATATGTACTGCCATCTATGAGTATCTTATTAAAACTGATTTGTTATATGTAATATCACCTATGAACAACTTGTTGATCGCGTGGCGAGAAAGCCAGGTCAACATTCGGTCTAACACGCCGCAATAAATGTTTCACATCACAAAACCAAAACAAGAAATAGTAATTTAACTGGCATATGTAAGTTTATTTCTGTGTTTTGTTTAGCAAATTTTAAAATTAATAATATCTCGATCTTGTTCAGTGCCTTTGTTTTCATCCAATAAAAGAAGAAACCTTGAAATTTCGTTTCATTATTTTTTCCAAAGTTAGGTAAGAAAAAATATTAATTGAAAATAATTTGGGATATAAATCTCTAAAAGATAAGCACAATGCGTGGAAATTGAAATTGAAAATTGATAAACCCATTCGCAACCATATGAAAGTATAATCTAAAAAAATGAATTTGTATACAGTTGCAATTTAATACTATCGACCACAAAACTAAATATCAAAATTATTGAAAATATCAAGTACACAAATTTACTAAAATATCTAAAATATCTAAAAAACAACACAAAAGAACATTTTATATTTATAAACATTGGGATTAGATTTAGTTTGTTTCTTATTCACGCGGAACTGCCTTTTAAAAAAATTTCGCGTATTGTATTATAGAAGAAGCGTCCTAAGATTAAAGTGGGTTTGAATATATTCAGTGTAGATATATTCAAAATATGAGCCTAAAAGCGAATAATAAAATTTAATTTTTTCTGAAAAAAATACTTTGAACTTATCTTGATATTTCATAAAATCAAATTTTATAAATAATCATGGAGAAAAAAACTAAAAAAAGAGTAAATGTAAAAAAAGTTCAGTATGTAAATTCATTTTAAACATCGACTTCGAAAATAGCTCACAAAATGTAAAAACATATTCAGAAAATAATTCTTTATAATTTTATATTTCTCCATTAAAAAGTACTTTGCACTTGTACTTTATTCTTCATAAGTACCTTCAAAGTGAAGGTTATTTTTGAAATGTACTCATTACTGAAAATATTTTATTTTTTTAATACTTGATCAAGCACTTTTTTCCCAGTATTTTGCCCGGTCTGGTCACAGTGAAGGCCATTAAACAATGAAAAAAATAAGGTATAAGGTATAAGAGATAAGAGATAAGAAATCATAAATAAGGAATAAGAAATAAGAAATAGCGGAATCCAGCTGATGACAAAACCGTTGATCAATTCACAATTCAAAAATAAGGAATAAGGAATAAGAAATAGCAACAGAATTTCCGTCGCGTTGGATATCTGTTCCTTATTTCCCAGCCAATCACAGGTTTGGCTGCCAATGTTATGCGCAATCGATTCTTTCGATGTTTTTGACATTTGTGCCCTCACCAGCAGCTGGCATTCAACCGCTGTGATTGGTTGAATATTGTATCTTATCACCCATTGTGTTTTGGTCGCTGTGCTATTTCTTATTTCTTATTCGTTATATCTTATTCCTTATGTCTTATTCCTTATTTTTTTCATTGTGTAATGGGCTTGACATTCGCATATTCCCTTGATCAAATATATGATATATGACCTCAGAACATCTCAAATCGTATCCGATTAAATTTCAACATCGATAACAAAATAGCTCCATGTGAACCGTTATTAGTTTGTAGCCTGTATATAGAGGAAAAAATACAATTTGTTGAAAAAAAGAAACATTTTGAATAACAATTTTCCATCTGTATTTCAAACATACTATTTTACATACAGATATTAATAATAAAAATACATGATAGAGATAGTAAATAGAACTGTGATGTATGTTGATAAAGATAGTAAATAAGAATATCATTGTGATGAACTATTTCCGGTCAGTATGTGACGCAATATACCTTTACTAACAAAAAAAAGTATACATATTATGCTGGTATATATATATATATATATATATATATATATATATATATATATATATATATATATATATATATATATATATATATATATATATATATATATATATATATATATATATATATACTGGCTAGCAGTGTTACAACAGTGGCTGTGCTGTTACTCGACTTTGAGCTAGTAATATTAAAGTTGACAATTCAATATAAACTACTGATGATGATGCTATTAGTTGTAACAAAAAACTTAGTCAAGTCAATTGTCATATACACGAACTAAATAAAAGACATTGTAATTCGTAGTGATGCCGCGAGAGACGAGACGAGAATAAGTCAGCGAGAGACGAATATTCGACAGATGGGCAATAGCCTTTCAATCTGTATAGATTTAAAAAAATTATAGATAAAAAAATTTAAAGTTTCTGTATTGATTGACTTCAAAAAAATAAATAAATAAAATTCTTAGGCGAATTACTAGTAATGCCGCGAGACGAGACGAGAGTAGTATGTGTCTTGTATTGTATTGACTTAAAAAAAGTTTTCTATTTTCTTGTCTTGCCTCTTTTTTACAGTTGAAAATTTTCTTAAACAAATACTTAAATAAAAACAAGTAATGTAACAACAAAATGAGTTAATTGTTTAATACCCAGTATATACTGAGTTTATTGAAAAAATTTTCAAACAAAAGTTGTTTATTTTAAAAATAAGAAGATTTTTTGCTATTTAATTTTTGTGATATCTCTTACGGTTTCAAAGATAAGCCGTTTTTGTCCATTTTGCCCAAAGATGGACCTTTCTTTTGGCATTTTAAACGCATATAGTCACGTGTACATCTTTTAAGTTATTCAGTATCTTTGCTGTTGATTTCGAAAAAAATAGGTGGATTCCAGGTGTAAATTCACTCTCTTTATCTACGGATTCAAAAACGGTCAATGTTAAAAAAAATAGTCAAGGCATAAACGGTAGAAAGTTTTATTCTCTACAAGTTTTGTAATACCTTCAAACACGATTTAATAGACGCATAGGGAACGAGATTTATTTTAAAACTGATTTTTGGGTCCTTATCTTTCGAATATTTTAAAGCGCATACACGTGATTATATGTGACTTTTGATCCAGTATTTTGAATGTCAGAAGAAATGTGTATGATAACTTTCAACCAGTTACCACTTATTCGGAGCATGAATCCTTATTTGATTGCGATATATTTATTTTTCTATTGATGTTTGTTCCTTAGGACTATGACATCTGGTGGCAATAGTTAGAAACGTTAGCGTTACTTTAATGAAATAAACAAAAAATTATGATTTTGTTAATGAATCTTTTTTTATGAAAAATATAACTAGTTGTTTAAATGTAGCTTGAATAAAGCTGCCATTTCAGAATATGACGTCATGAGTAACTTTGCCAATAATCACTGTATTTTCTACACAGTCTCGAATAATTTAATTAACTTCGCGGACCAGTCTAGAAATTTCAATAGACCACCAGTTGACACTACTATAGTTAAGAATGAACTCTACATAGACAATTCTAGTTTTCCATTTCCGTCATCATTACAATTTTGAAGTGATAAAAACAATTATATTAGAGTAGTACTTAAATATAAAACTTCGAAATCAATACACAGTACTTTACTATGCGAATATTTTACTCTTTTTTCGTTTTGTAGTTACCAAAGAAATATTTTTTTTAATGAAAACCAGATTTTAGAAATGAATGAAATTCCAATGGTTTCATTCTAAAAGGATTTGAAGATAATGCTTTCTGATGATGAGAACGAGAAATTTATACTCATACCACTGGGAAGTAAATCCTTATGCTTGTGTTGTATGCATTTAATAAAATGTAATGTCGTGTTTGAAAAAAAGAATATAGCTATTCAAGTTATGGCTACTGGTTGTTGTTGCCTCCTAATATTATCATAAAAGGAATTTTATAATACAAATTAAAGTAATATACTCACAAAACGAATGATCATTGTTTGTTAAATTATTTATTTAAGACAATTTTAATTTATCTACAAACGAAATCTGTTTACGATTTTTTTTTTGAACATTAAAACCTTGGAATGTGTATAATATTTGATCGTTCCCATAGTGACATATTATTGTATTCAAATTTTTGTTTAAATTTTGAATGAGTTTTTTCGGAAAATGATTTTTAATTTTAATTTTATGAGGTGCAGTTAATGCCATACTTTCGCTCCATAAATGTTTGTGTAAGACTGACCATGTATTCAGAGTGGTAGTTGCCACCCGAGACTTGCCTGCATGGACCCCCTTGGGCTACTACCTACACCCAAAATAGTTAATAAACTGAGAAGGTGGAAGGAAGAAGAACAGGGCGAGATCGGTGAAGATGGTTTGGATCAAACTGCAAAGAACACATTTTGTTTGCCTAGAAGAGTTTCGGATGTCTGCTGAAGTTGCATATCATGTGCATGTAAATTTTTAACCCAATTAAACAAGCATATTAGTACGTATTCCAATGCCGCTATGTAATCCTCACAATCTCAGGCGAAAGATTATTTTCTGTGCCGAAGCGCATTAAGACGAGGCTGCCGTCTCTGCTAGGCTAAGAACTACTAAATAAATTTCTTGTCTTTGAAAAAAATGTTAATTGGCTAGCTTCAGTTATCTCTAATGGGAACTTTTTACATAAAAATGTACGTTTTTGAAAATAAAAACTTGCCTATTTCGTTATTATTATCATTTGATTTGACGGGTGATGGACCCCTTAAACCCAAGCCGACGCTAGTGTAAGGTGCTATCCATAAACCACGTAACGTATTTTTATAATTTTTTTTGGCCGCCCCCTTTTACAAATTGCAAATTTTCCCAATTTCATAAGATGAGGCCGTGCTGAAAATTTAATTAAGGTATTCATTTATAATGAAGAACGACACGAAGAAAAGTATTTAGAGAACAAAGTGATAAAAATAATCAATAAACTAATTAATTGACCTTATAGAAATATATTCACCGAAGTAAATACTAAAAGAAAAATACTCCATCATTATTCATTGCCTACTATAGGTTATAAAGGTATGAAAACTGTTTAAATGTATACAGGATGTTTCTAAACAAATCTACAATAAAAATCTACAGAAAATGCACAGCCTAAACCGGTGGGTCTAGAGACATGAAATTTTGTACAGGAGTTCCTTATATATCTTAGGTTAGCATTAAGAAAGGGTTTTTGAAAATGCATCCCCTAAGGGGGATTAAATGGGGAATGAAAGTTTGTATGAAAGTTTCTCAATGTTTAAGTTAGAAAAATGGCAATTGGTGGCTTTTGTTTATAAATAAAAGTCAGTTGCATCAGCGTTTTGGGAAAATCAACCCTAAGAGAAAGTTTGCATGGAAAGTGCGTCATTTTTGAAGTTAGAAACGTGGAAGTTAGTGTTTAGGTTTCTGTGTATAAATAAAAGACAGTTGCATCAGCATTTTGGGAAACTATTTCCTTAAGGGGGTAAAATATGAGACAAAAGTATCTATTTTGAAATTAGAAACGTGGAAGTTGGTACTTACGCTATTTACATTTGGGAAAAGTCGGATGGTTCCCGAGATGGTTTCCGATGGAAATTTCCATCGGGCATACGGCTAGTTTATAATAAAAATCATCAAAAACTAATTATTTGGATTAATGAGTGCAAATGTATTTTGGAAATATCATGAGCTGCAGTCTAAGCCAAATAAGTTGGACAAACCTTGAGTCAAGTGACCCGGTGGTCACATGCTCTCTGCTTGGAACAGGAAGGTTCCCGCCTGTGTCAGTTTTTCAAATAAAATTAATGGTTAAGTGACTAAATTGTTGGCGTTTGGACAAGAACCACGTAACCTATTATGCTTTTCCCAACAAAATATCGGCAAATCCAGATAAATATTGGCATAATGCGTATCAAAGTCACATCATTAATGTATTGATATTGATATGATGTGGGTGGCCTCTGTTAAAGAATGTATGTCTCGGAAACGGAGGTAATTCGAAACTCAGAAACGGAGACCATTAATTTTACTATAGAGACATTTTTCCATTTATAAAACATTTTCCGTGTTTATAACACTCTAGAAAATCTCTCACTCTCATGAATAAAGCACTGACCGCATGTCCTATGTAACGCCCCTACACAGAAACTACCTAAACATTTTGTGCATAATTTTTGGCACATATATAGAGCATACTGTATAATAATGATCCTGAAGAATCAAGAAGATTCATAATGAATAAATAAAATTATAAATGAGATTGTTTTCTAAATGAATTAATTATTACATTAGAATGGTTCAAAAATGTACAAAGAGATCAAATGAAATGTCGCCCACAATCAATTTATTAACTTACTTATTTACTTATGCAGTATACTGTGTTATATTGTTCTTTGTCATCATAAATATAAAACCACAATAATTATATATGTATATAAAACATTAAATAACTCAACGTATACGTACAGTCGAATTCAATAAACATGAACCAGACGACAACTTAGATTGTAGGTCTTAGTGTACGTATTGGTAAACCGTCTGTTTTGCTTAGCTTTGCTAATAGAGAATTAATGTTAAATATTATTTACTATAATAATTACACAATGCTTCATAAAGAAATAAAAATAGTGGGGGTACTCTGTAATCTGTAGTGTGTGTGTGTGCATACGTAATGAATAATAATATTATAAATTAAGTGGGCATCAATATATCCCCACTCTTAAATGGCATCAAACAAACATCAATTTACATCATCCACAAGCAGTCAGATGTTTGTAAGTATGTGTATTTATATATGTATGTATGGTTTTATAGTAAATATTTTATTTATTTATTTACTATTAGAAATGCTTTTGAAAACAGACTGTATATACCGAGTGTAGTTTAAAAACGTGGGGGGGGGGGGTTGAGTTTAAAGAGTAATAGAACTCATTATAATGAGAAAAAATGCACATACTTTATTTTGCTTTATTTACTATGTTTTCGAGATAGGTCAATGAACAGTTCCTTCTTCTCCTGTATCGCGAAAGCAATACATTACGCAATCCTAGCTCGCACTTTTTTTCCTTATTTTATAATGACAGAGATATATATCTTGGGGTATAAAAAGTATTGCACTTCAATCTTATGGCCCATTGGGCTGTTCCATCTATTTCGATCTGACGGGATTCGCTTCTCCATTGTGTTGACAATGGCCAGATGCTTTCTTATCAGGTTTTCTAAAGATTCATATATTCGTGATGAGACACGAATCTGAGAGACTCGCAGTTATAGATTAATTAATTAAAGATTGATTTTAAAATAATATTATCGATTCTATATATTCATTTTACTTTTATTCATAAGAAAACGATTTTTGTCACAATTTTCCGGATCTATGATTTGAAAATAAAGATATCTACACCCATGGTAATATGATGTTTTCACGAAAATTTATTAAGACGGCAGCAAAGTAGGCTTTGTAGAAATATACCTAGATATTAAAGTCCAAGATCGAGTATAAGTACAGTACATACTCTAAGACTTTGTTCAACTGGTTCATTTTTATTACATTGGTGTGTACAGAAAATAAAATAGTCTCATGTTGGTATAATAGACACTATTATTAAACAAATTTAATTACCATTTAGTGGTATAATTTACATTTTTATTGTTTACATACTGGTCGAAACAATCAGCGTTGCCATCGCGACCCCTTTTTCACCTTATATTGTGTTTCTGTTTCTGTTTTTGACTATTTAGCGAATTTCCTCCAAAGGAAATGCAACTATTGTTTATTTGTTATTAAATAGTTTTTTCCCAATTTTTACTTTTTACAAGGGGAAGGCTTGGGAAATTGACTTCAGTTTGAGACTTACATGATCATTGTATCTACTAGTCAGCAGCGCAGCGATTAGCGAACTTGACTACTGACTACGTAGACAGAGTCCGCTACCTTGGGTAATTTTTGTTTTTTTTCAAATTAAAAATATTAATCATTTTATATAGCATTATTTAATTTATATTACTTCTAATTGTGAATAATTAAAATTAAACTATTAGAACTATATTTTTTTTTGTGAAGAAAAGTGCACATTTATAGGAAATTTTCTGAATCCCAAGTCGTGTCCTCCCCTTGTGAAATTTTTTAGATGACTGAACCATGAAAATCGAATGGATAAGACACAATTCAATTATAAAATTTTGAAAAATGAACACCATTATTTTGGTCCATATTACCTACACTAAACTCAAGCTTCTAAATCCAGTGACAATAACAAATTCATGTACAGAACACGTGAACATAATATGTTAAAACACACCGGCTTCGTTTTATCATTTTCGGTTTTTATTCATATTATTTTTTTATGAATATGAACATAACGAATGGAAGCCATAAAAACAATAAATATAACAATAAAAACTAAAAATAAATATTTAAAAACAAAATCAAAAAAACAATCGAAATGATGGATCGCAAAAATGATAGCAGTAAACGTCAATTCGCATACGAATGAACTGAGACTTTCGTTTGTTGATATGGCTGGACTGTGTAGCTTGAGTATACTATAGCTACTCTTTATAAGCAAAATATGAGTCGACATAGGTCGTGGATGAAATTAATATTTTTTCTTTATATAGGATTCTCAAAAATCCCAATATTTGCCAATCTTTCTGCGTGTACATTTTCCAAACTTAACATTTGAAAAACGTTGTTAGTAATTTTTTAACATATAAATTTTATTGGAAACGTTTTTTCGAAATCCGGATTTGAAAAATGTACCCTACTTTTGATCGCAATAGTATCTAGACATTTGTATCTAACAATTTCAGTCAGAGATTCCATATATCTGTTGGATAAGGGGTATTCCTCTTCTAGTGTAAAAGTTCTGTGCCTATTTCAAACTAAATTGTTTTTGTTTTAGAAGATTTTGTATTTCAAAATCAATTAAGTTAATTCATTTTTATTAAGATAAAACATTGTTAAATATGGTTTAACAAAAAAATTATTTGTATGCACTTATTATTATTATAAGGGTAGTTGTTGAGATTTCATTTGTTTAAATATATGAACAAAAATTTTAACAATTACTTAAAAAGATTTAAGTTACTTAATTTCTAAATGATGGTTTATTCTTTAAGTGCTGTTATACACTTGAAGTTTAAGTAGGTTTTTATTAAATGAATGTAAAAAGTAAATATTAATAATAAAATAGTTATCACTTCAGCGATATTATTCAGATAGTTTCAAGTATAAGAATATTTCGGTACTCAAGTACACTTGTAACAGTTAATATAATTTCGACACGTGTTAATTATTTCGAATTTATTGTTGTTGAAAAAGTTCAATATAAATTTACATTTCATAAAAACATATGATTATAATTGTGGGCCTTGATAAGAACATCTGAGTATTTTTAGCGAAGTTCCGAAGGAAATGTATACCGTACGTTTAGTTTACATCTTCGCATAGCAGATCTCCCACGAGTATGAGAGCAATGTGTATGAGAAGGAGGTCTTATAAGGAGGTCTTATTTGTTTTGTTACTGTTGTGTTGTATGTGCCTGTATAAATTTTAGAGAGTGGGGATTTTTTGTTGAATACAAATATTATTAATTGTTTTAATAATATGCAATCATTACTATGTGAATGCTTTTGGAAAATACGTGTTTGTGTATTTTATTTATTGGTATTATTACAACAATGGGTTATTATTACACAAAAGAAGAAGAAGTGCAAATTATTAAATGCTACTTTTCCGGACATTCCGAACAGGAATGTGTCAATTTATTTTTTGTGGCATTTGAAGGTAGACAATCACCAACCACTCGAACAGTTATGAATATTATTCACTGTTTTGAAAAATATGCTTGTTTATCAAACCTATAAGACCTCCTTCTCATACACATTGTTATGTATACATATGTACTCTCTCATACTCGTGAAAGATCTGCTATGCGAAGATGTAAACTAAACGTACGGTATATATATATATACGTTTATGTGGCTGTGGACTCTCTAGCGGTCACAATTTTAATCCGATTGGAATAAATTTGAAATTTTAGGTGCTTTTGGTATTTGTGTGGTTAAGTTCATCAATGGGTAAAATCGGACTAGGGTAAAGAGGGGTTTAGAGGCAGGGGGACAGGGAAAAGTTTGGTATATCTCCCTTAATATTGGAAAAATCAAAAAATTTATAAGTAAAGTTGTAGAAAATTAGTATTACTATAATTTTGTTACTTACCATTTTTTCTGTTTCACTAATATTTACAGAAATATTTACAATTTAAGATTGAAAATTAATATCCCAAATACCTGTATACATTAGATTTTGAGAAAAATGACCAGGTAATGAAGTTTAGCAAACATGAATAGCTACAACTTTACTTCTTATACGTTTGTTCGATTGTTCTAATATTAAGAGAGATATTTTATATTTTATATTTTGTGTTTTTTTCTTTCTCTACCCCCCCCCCCCTTTCCCCTTGAAGTGAGCTAATTATTAATAAAATTGGCCTTGAAAATACCAAAATCATATCAGATAAGACATTTCATTTTGATTAGTCTATAATTGTGACCGCTAGAGAGTAATTTAAGGAAATTCGCAGTTGCACAGCTCCTTGACGCTAAAATTATTAAACTGTAATTGTCTGTTTGGTCGAGCATCACGATAAAACTACTGATTTTACCCATTAACGAACTTGACATTTAGAATACCAAAAGCACCTCAAATACCAAATTTCATTCCAATCGGAATAAAACTGTGACCGCTAGAGAGTCCACAGGCATTTTAAAAAAATTACATATGTTTATATATATATATATATATATATATATATATATATATATATATACAAATTATATATATATATATATATATATATATATTATATATATATATATATATATATATATATATATATATATATATATATATATATATATATATATATATATATATATATATATATTATATATATATATACAAATTATAGCGATAGTGATTTTTAACATCTAATAGGTAGGATCGATGGACATTTGAAGAAATTTTTACGAAATTCCAACATTCGTGCAAAAACAATAGCTGCATTTCCTTTGGAGGAAATTCGCTAATAAACCGCTCATATGTGAGTAAGAAATATTATGCGTATATTCAAGAAACCATAGTTTAATTGGTAAGAGCATCGTTCCGGATAGACTATGCAGGTCTATGGTTTTTACCCTAGTGGTTTCATTAGCTTCTTAACATTTTTAATTTATAATATGCATTTTTCGGCTTTTAGGAGTGCAAAGAGTTATATAGAAAAGTATTCAACCATCCCTTAACAAATTATCCATAAAGTTCTACATATTCCATTAATAATACTCATTTTTTAAAGAAAGAAACATCAATTTGAAACATTAAAGGTAATTATCGATTAATAGCTAATATTTTTATACAAACCTATGCAGTACAAAGGAAAAGAAGGAAGCACCATAGATCAGACAACAACAAAGTTATACAAAAACATTCAGAAAATTACAACATCCTACCCTTAGGGTACACACCATCAACATCGTATCAATCCCATTCTACAATATATTAACCTGCCTGACAAATCTAGCCAGTGAACTGACAAAGATGGGAACACATGCTTGTTGCTCTTCTCTAGAGTGTAAGAAGTTCGTTTGTAGTAAACCTCATCCGGCGAAGATGATCGTTTATAGTAAACACACACACTCATACATAAAAAAAGATTATGAGTAGTGGTAACTTGTACAGTTGATACCCGGCTACAAGACTTTTCATTCATAACAAATTTCATTCACATAATATACACACACATACATTCGAGTTGTTGTGTTAATAAACAGTGAGAGACTTATATGTACTACACAGTTTGAATATAGCGTTTATTCACTTTAACATATGTGACTTAAATTTAAGTAATAAACAAAGATAGCTGTATATAAATTTAATATGTGTCTTACTTTGTTTATCTTGTCTATTTTAAGCCATTCATAATTACAGATAATTATATTACAATTTTTATACAATAAAGTGAGATAGTAAATACATCTACATATGTAAATTGTGTACTTTGTCTTTTTTTATGTATATTTTGGTTATACTGAGTTATGTTTTTTTTTTGTTTAATAATCTGATGAGACAACTCTGTTGCTGGGCCTCTACACACGAACACAAACATATCTTTCCATCCATCATACAGAGTGTGTTCGTTCGTTGATGTTACAACGAGAACGGTAAGCGGGTGGTAAAAAGAATAAGCTAGTAACGCGGGGACAAGAAGGGCATTAATATTCATTTTGTTGTGTTAATATGGTGTATATATGTGTATAATATTAATGTCGTGCAAAAGTTTTTATTTCACTGACACAAACGTTTTGGTGCAACGTTGATGCACAGGTGCATTTTTATTATCATCGAAAACAAATTTTTGATTAATCAATCGATATATTAGACAGTGGATTGTATGTGTTTGTTTGTTGGTGTGTGTAGGTGGATGATTTATCATGTGCGTGAATTTTGAGTACAAAAATTTTCATTATCATCCAATCGTAGCACAGTAATGGAGTGGATTTACATAATCAAATGTAATATTTAATTCCAGTGTGCCCACACATGTTTGTTCTGATAGGATACAAATAACAGCCAATGGAAAATAATCAAACATTTTTTTGTACATTCTAATAAATCGCATTATTTGTTTGTGTTTTAAATGACATTCTAAAAACAATTGAAAATGGACTTGAACTGTTGTGTAAAAATATGCACATAAATTTCAATTTCAATAAAATTTACTTTGTAATCAATATTTATTAACATTATTGTGTCTGGAAGTGATGATGATCGATCTATTGAATGTGCGATCAAAGAATTAAAAATATGGGTAATATTCTTCTACAATCTACCCTGAGGAAGAGACTAAATTCAGTATAGTATGTCATCTTGTGTTCAGAAGAATAATACTCAGGTTATAGTAAAACCACCACCGGAAGTATGTTGTAACACAAGTGACACTCTATTAAATAAAGACAACTATATAACATGTTCTCTTTGTTTAGTGCATATTTTTTTTACCCCATATTCTTCAGGTGTTGTTGTTATTTTAAAAATATTTTGACGATTAAATAAAAAAGAAAAGAAAAAGTGCGTTTTTTTTTTGGGAAATATTCAGTGAAAATAATAATTATTGTTTTTGTTAATTTATTTTTTATTAATTAATTAAATTAATTTAATTTATTTGTGTGGACGTATTTTTAAAGTGTCGTATCTAATATAATAAAATTTTTGGTTTATGTTTTGTGTGATATTACTAGTCTAATTTATTTTTAAAAATTAAATATCCGTTTAATATATTTTTTCGATTATAATAATTTATATAAAATACAAATGTATATAGATTTATCAGAACGTTACGTCGGAATGGGAATAAAGACAATGAAACCTTCCAGTAGAACTAAAGGTGAGACTTTTTGGAATTTTTTTGGGATATCAAATTGAATAGTTTTCAAATTATTTAATAAAATTTCAGAAGGAAATTCAATTTCTGTAGTTTTTATGTTAATATGAAATTCTTTGGCGATGAACACCAGTTTTGATTTGAAACGCGATTAATTGTTGTGAAAAAAGTTTTGTATTAACTTGTAAATATTTATTTAATCAAATCTTAATTCTTCATTAACAAAATAAAAAGAATATGTCAAGTTTTTACGATGCATTTAAATTATTACGGTTTTGAATATTATTAAACTCTTTTATTTAATCGTAAATATTCAAGTCGTTTTTAATTATGGAAATAAACCAGCCATTAGTAAACATTAATAGTATAAGAGCCTGTTTATCGAAAAAACTTTACGAATTCCCACTTGCAGCGTTTATGACAGTACAATTCGTCAAGAGATGGTATATCATTTTAAAGGTTCAAAAGATAGGTTCAAATATTCGGGAACATTTTTAAACCAGCAGTTATGGAAACCAAAGTTATGTCGTGGATCGAATATCATGTTTGTTATAATGGCTATATTATTAAGGGCTATATTATTTTTGATTAATGACATGGTGGACTTTATGTAATTCCCCGCCTAAAACCTTGCTTATTTTATCGGTTTTATTTCTTTTCTGAAAGAGGATTAGATAAAGGGAGAGGTCATTTGATGCAGTCAAATTTGTTCATATTATACTTATCCTAAAAAGTACCCTTGAACATTTATGGAATCATTTAGAAAATTACCAAAAATATTCCCCTTTTTTGACGAATAAATCTTATAAATATCATATCGCCGAAACTTTCCATTGCATCCATATAAAGGATTGAAACATCCGTATTATACTATTTTCGTTAATGTTTAAACCCCGGTATGTTTATAATTATATCAGGGTATATTACCGCATGTTCGGCTGTTCTGTCCAATGTCCCTAGTCACAATAGTTTAAAAACGAAAAGAGAGAACCAGCTAAGTATTGAGATCAAGTTTGTGAATGGACAAAATAGGACTGTGTATCACCTCGCCAGGGGGTGGGGGTATATCCATCTTTGAAACCGTAAGAGATAGAACAAAAGATGAAACACAAAAAATGTTTCTTTTCTAAAAATAAACAAGTTGTTTGAAACTTTTTTTCATAAACTGAATAGATTTGTCCCAATTTCAGCTCAAGGACTAAAATAACCAGTTTTACTCATTGATTAATAACTCAGTACATATCGGATTTTTAAACAATTAACTCAGTTATTTGTTATTTTCACTTATCAAGTTACTTTGGGACGGTGCCACAAACATATACACATATATATATATATATATATATATATATATATATATATAAATTTTAACGATGGTCATTTTTAACATCTACTAGGATCGATGGAGATATGAAGAAATTTTTACGAAATTCCATCATCGGTACAAAAACGGCATTTCCGTTGGAGGAAATTCGCTAAAAAGTATTTTATACGTCATAAATATGGATATACTTTATGTGACGGCATTTTAACTATACTAGTTAGTCTCTTTGTTTAATTGTCCACTTTGAAACTTCATACTTGCGCATATTTCGTAAATATTTAAAAAAATTCTTCCAATCACGTAACTTTAAGGTAATCAAGTTTTGTGTAATTGAAATTTAAGAATAAATTACAGTAGAATTTCGAATTCATATCCGAACTTCAATTATTCTAATTTATTTTTGCAGCGGCGAGTATTGGGAAACCGGAAATCTTCTTTCAGGAGGTGGTTATTTACAAATAACCGACAGTTTATTTTCATTTTTCATTAGTTTACACAAATTTAACTTTTTAAAAAAAATGAAATCACCTGTTTTCAAGATTTATCCAATTTTCCAGATCTTTGATTAGCCGGGTCTGCAGGTCAATTCTCAATTAATCCAGATAATTGAAATTCTCCAGCAACCAGTTTTTTATTGTTTTTTATTGTGTAATAGTAGTTGTAGCGTAGGGGAAGTGGCAAGTAGACCTCTCTAGACCTTTTTCCCGACCCCTAAAGGACACGGAATTTGTATGTAGACTAGTAATTGGTAGATTGTGCGACTGAAGTCGAGTTTGATAGGAGCTATGCCGATATTCATCTAGAGTTTGTGAAAGGAAATTGCAGAAAACTTTCACAAGCATAGCCGGACTTTTTAACCCGACTTCAAAAAGGAGGATATTTGTTCTGGTCCATACGCCGACTGTTTAGTCAATTAACCGCTCAATTAAATTATTTTTATTTTTTAATATTTAATTTCATTGACACACGGCCGCCGTTGGGATTCGAACTAGCAACCTCCCAGTTCTGAGGAGATCGCCATTTCTGAGGAGATAACAAGTGGACCGCACGGACTCCGTATTTTTATTATGTAATACGGTAGATCTCTCTATCTGTCTATAACTGAATAAAATATATTATCTAATTTTATAGAATCTATATGATAGATAACTAAATAAATAATCATCTATATAATATGTATAATAAATAATAGAGACAGGTGCATTTAATACCTGTACATATGAACGAACATATGTAGATATACAACAAATATAAATATCACCTTAAAATTAAAATTCATTATAAATTTTAATGCATACAAACAATATAAATGTATATACGTAGGTATATAAAAACTCTGCACGACCTGCAGTTCTGTGTATATAGTATATTTATAATATAGTATACCGTACGTGTTGGAAAGCATTGCTAATAGAGAATCAATGTTATATATTATTTACTATAATAACTATACACAATATGCTTAATAAAACAAATGAAAATAGTGGGGGTACTCTTTAGTGTGTCTGTTGTGTATGCTTGCTGGACTGTTTTGTACTACATTTGTACTGTATGTAATGAGAGTGGGTTGAATATGTTCATTGTTGTCTTCTTAAGCTTAGCATTACTTCTAACAATTGAAAATTATATTTTGAATATCCCTTATTATTTTTATGTGGAATGTGTGAAAATAAATAATACTATTCTATTAATGGTATAACATAAAACAACAATCCACACAAATTAAAAAAAAAATAACCCCCCCCCCCCAAAAAAAAAGAATTCCGACAAAAAAAAAATTTTATAATCAACGGTTCGAATATTCCTCCATTATTTGCTAAACAATATTCAAGTTGATTGTATAAATCTGCCCGGGTTTTTTCTAGCACTTGAGGAGAAATATTCGTACAATTGTCAACAATTCTTTGCCTTAATTGTTGTAAATTTTTAGGCATATTCCGCGAAAAGATCTGTGTTTTGAGAAAATCCCACAAAAGAAAGCCGTTAGGAGATAGTTCTGGCAATCTGGATGGCCACTTGAAGGTTCCAAAACCGCTCATAAGACGTTCTTGGAAAGTTTGTTCTAGGAACGGTTTTACTATCATGGCATTGTGTGCAGGGCAACCATCTTGTTGGAACCAAACAAATTCCAGGTCTTAATTAGGAAGAGCTCTAACAGTTTGCAAAATATTATTTCGTAACAAACTCAAATATTCTTAAGAATCTAAAGATCCGTCAATGAAGAATGGTCCTATAATATGGTCACCCAATATTCCAGTCCAGACATTCAGTTTCAGTATGTATGTGTATGTATGATTTTATAGTAAATATTTTATTTATTTATTTAACATTGATTCTCTATTAGAAATGCTTTTGAAAACGGTCTGTATAGTATATACTATAGTTAGTTTAGTTGAACTGTACCTTTTTTTTAACTCAAATAAAATAAAATTTTACTCATGCATGAATGATGTATACAATATTACAAAGGGTTCGGTATGCAAGAATTTCTTTACGTTTTTACGTAGACATCAAACTTATACTACTTTAGGGTTAATTAATATCAGCATCAGATTTTGTGGAACACATCCGGATTGTGCACACCCCTTTCCCCCATTAGTCCTATGGACCACAAAAGTTCCTTCAAAGGAAATGCAGCTATTGTTTTTGTACCAATGTTGGAATTGAACCAATGTAAAAATTTCTTCAAATGTCCATCGATCCTACCTACTAGATGTCAAAAATCACTATCGTTAAAATTTTTATATATGTATATATATATATATATATATATATATATATATATATATATATATATATAAAGATATATATGTATGTTCACACAAGTTTATGTGTCTGTGGACTCTCTAGTGGTCACAGTTTTATTCCAATTGGAATGAAATTTGGTATTTGAGGCGCTTTTTGCACACAGATCAAGTTCGTTAATGAGTATAATCGGACGAGGGGAAGGAGGGTTTAGGGAGAGGGGGAACACAAAATTGGTCATATCTCCCTTAATATTTGAAAAATCGTAAAATTTACTAGAAGTTAAGTTGTAGGTACTTAGTAATTTTGCTTCTTATCATTTTTCTGTTACACTTATGTTACAGAAATATTTACAATTAAAGATCGAAAGATAAAATTCTAAATATCTCTGCACACATCAAATTTTGGAAAAAATGATAAGGTAATGAATTATAGCAAACTTGATTTTTTACAACTTTAGTTATATATTTTTCGATTGTTCCAATATTAAGGAGATATTTTATATTTTGTGTTTTCTTCTATCTTTATGCCCCCATTTCTCCTTGACCTATGCCATTTATTAATAAAATTGGCCTTGAAAATACTAAAATAATATCAGATACGACATTTCATTTTGATTAGACTTAAATTGTGACTAGAGAGTGATTTATGTATTCTAAGGAAATTCGCTAAGTCGACGCAGCCCCTGCGTAACGAATTTTTTAAAATTTTATAATTGATTTGTGCCTTATTGATTCGAAAAAGTACTTCGGATAAAAGTTGTTAATTAGAAATGTAATAACAACTTTTATTCGAATTTTTTTCGAAAATCGAATGTATAAGGCACAAATCAATTTTAAAATTAAAAAAAAACAACGTGAACTTTTGTGACCAAACGTATATGATATGGATTTTGAAGATCGTTCTGTTTATATCCTTTTTTATAATTTATACAAAAGTTTTATAAGTTTAGTCCCGACGTTGTAATAGTTCCATTGATCGCAGAAACACATTATTGGCATGGGTGTTCATAAAATGACTAAACTGTTTGAAACTTTCATAAACTGCATAGTTTTGCGACAATTTCTAAAAAATTGTAAACATCTGTAGTTTTGAAAGAATATATGTCTATAGCAACTTTATACACCACATTGTATTTTTATACATTTATTGCGTGTGCAAAAAGTAAAGTAAACAGTTCACGCATTGATAATGAACTTGGTATTTGCCGGGTACAAAAAGTTAACTCAGTTAGTTGTTATTTTCACTTGTTTAACGTTTAATGTTTATCGAGTATATTTGTTAAAAACTTAAATAATATATTTTCCCCATAGTCCAAGCGGGGACCGAAAAAAACGGTAAGGCCCATTGAGTTAGGGGATGCCACTTTCAGAAAAGATAGTACATTCCTGTGCAAGAAAAAAGTACCAACCTGAGCTGAATCAGTCTCTCAAAATTTTGATTATTCTTATAGTAAATGTTTTTTTTTATACTGATATTGGGATCCAATATATTTGGTGAATATAATAATAAAATTATACATTATATAGAGAGCTGCAAAAGTAAGGAGTTTTATGAAATGTAAGAAAATTAACATTTCAGGTTGGTGCATTTTTTTTGAACGGGAGTGTACATATAGTGACTTTAAATACGTGCATCGGCTGACTTGCGACAACTGATCTAACAAGGAGATGGTTGTCTCACTCCCGCGCATAACTTTTATCGCGCATAACTTTTTTTCTTTAATTTTACGATAAAAACATATCAATGTTTTATTTCATAATATTTTATTTCCAATAACTTTTATATGAAACATTTTTTCATATCTATTATTTATTATAGAAACTCCATGTGCACCGTTCCTGTCCCTACTGTAATAGGTATGAAAAAAATTCATACAAAAGTTGTTGAAAATAAAATTTTATGAAAAAAAGTAATGATGTGTTTTTCTCGTAAATATTATTTAAAAAAAAAAGATTTTGGGGTGGGCCATCCCTGTTAGATCAGGTTCTCGTAAGTTATCATATAAGGACTTGAATCACTCAAGTCCTTATATGTACTATCTTTTCTGAAAATTTCATTTCCTTACTTGGCACTGTTTTTAACGGTCGCTGTTTCTACTACCAGAATAGTTTCTTTTAAATGTCGGATTTTTATTAAATAAAACCACATATTTTTAAATAATAGTTAAAAAAATTGTAATAAAACAATAAGAAATCAGTATTAGTTATGAAGAAGCGAATGAAAATAATAATATTGATTTTATTGTCTTCGATTTTTTGCTTAGCTTCGGAAGGACTTAAAACATAAAGCCATATGATAAAAATTACAATTTTTGAGTTTTACACCAATTAGGTACAACTTTTGAAATTAAATCGGTCAATTATTGAAATAGATTGTACTAGACATTATTCACAATTTAAATGCAGTGTAAACTGCGGCGGCCGTGCTGCCTATCTGAAAATGTAACTATTCAAATTTGTAGTCACTTTACAAAATTTTCGTTGACACAGAAGTAGAAGTAGCTCAATCGATCACTTGGTAATAACAAAACTAGATGATTAGTTTTAATGTCTGCAGTCAAAATAGTATTGTAATTGTTTGCTCCAATGAATATAATGTAAATTTTTTTGCATTATTGTGGTGGCATCGTTGAAAAATTTTTTTTTGAATGTTAATTATTCAATAAAAATTTTTATTTGAATAATGTGGGGTAAAACGTACCAAAAGCGGCGATGAGTGTTTATTCCACAGATAAAAATAAGCTAATAAAGCCCAGATGTTATCCGACGTTTGTTTATTTTCATGTTATATCTTTGTAATGGTTCTGAATATATTTTTCAATTAATCTTTTTCTTCAGTTATTCTTTAGTTTATTTAAAACTATGTAAAATGGCCTCATCGCAATAACGAAAGTCAATAAGTACACTTTACGTCAAAAAAAAGTATTGGTTAAAGTGGTTTTAGTGAGGTTACTTTTGTTACTTTTAAAACAATGGGACAAACATGAATTTGCACTTCGACCTAATGCTCATTGTGCTCCCTCTTTTACTTCAGTCTGGCGAGTTTCGCTTCTGTCATAGCTAGGGAATAGCCAGAAACTTGCTTATCAGGTTTTCCTAAATTTATTTTTCGGATGAAATGCACCGAATATAATGTATCTGCTGTAATCCTGAAATTTGCAGTTGAAATGGATGTTTCTTTCTCCTCGCCACACAGCCTGCACATAATTGATCCATTGTGGAGTCCTATTGTGTGTAGGTGCTTTCGTAGGCGATAATCTCCAGTTATGAATCCGATAACCTTTCGATGTTGTAACCAGTTCAGGTTCAGTCCATCGAGGGACTGCTTCTTGAATGTCTTCTGAAACAGTATTTTCCCGTATATTTTTGTTGCTTTTTCCCAATTACACTTTTAATTGAAAACGAATCTTCGACTTGTTTCATCTTATGTATTAAAACCTTTAAGTAAACTAATCTTAATTTTTAGTGAATCTAAGAAACTAAATAAATTAATCGATGAAGAACTTTGTAAATCTATGAGATGTGAATTTTGAGCTGAATTAGTCCAGTGGTGTCGAGCCAAAGGATAGCCACACGTTTTTAAGGGTTTAGAATCGATTTTCATAGAAAACTCGAACTCGAATTTTTTACTTTCTTTGCCCTTTTGTCACTCTAAAATAATATTTCAATATTTATGATTCCATAAGAGTTGATAATATTTTATTGCAGCCGAATAAATTTATGAAATTATTGATACAAAACAAACAAATTGAAATTGTTACTATTAGTACGGAATGCTAAATAATATTCAGCTTAGAGTAAAAAGTTTATATCAAAAATAAAAAGTATAAAATCGAAAAAAAGACTGAAGATATAATATATGATAAAACATTGCGTATAAGTGAATACACAATATATATATATATATATATATATATATATATATATATATATATATATATATATATATATATATATATATATTCACATTATATGATAGCCTCGTACAAAAGTTGTTGATTTTGTTGTTTTTCTATTGGGCAGCTGCATGCATCCATCTAACTTACCTAACTACTAAGTTACTACTTAATATATGTTTTAAGTTTATATGATTGCTGGATATTTATTTATTTTGAATTAAAGGCATATAGTCCATTGAAAAGTTACATTTGGGGTAGCAATTGTTAGAGCACACAATTTTATTCTTTGGATGCCAAGAGGGGGTTAGTGTAAAGTTAAATCCATGTTTGTGAGGTCGCAACCCTTGTCCCGCGCCCGCCATCTTGTAAAAAGGAGTGCCGCGTAAAATGGTTTTTACGCTATATTGGGCAAACTATTCGTCGCACAGAAAATTTGTAAAAAATTTTTTGTTGCAAATTAAATTCTCTACAACTTCTGCAACTTTTAGTCGTAGAACCAAAAATAGCAAAGTTATTAACGAAAATAGATAATAATTTGGGAACAAATTATCTTTTTGTCGTTAATAACTTTTTGTCTGGTCATTTTACAAAAAAATGACATCAGTGCATTTTGATACAGGGGTTTTCAACGAATAATTTCCATTACAAACTTTTTTCAAATTTTATTTATTAGGGTTGTACAGCGCTGCGAAACTAACCCTATTCTCCAGTACTCGTAAGTATTATACATTAATATGAATGATTAGGCATAGTTTTCTCTCATCTTTCCATTATTTTTATAAGAAACATTTTAATGATTTACATTGCAATGTTGTTAATAATTAGTTATTGACTCTTTTCCCCACCCCTTACGAGATAGAGTCTGGAGGTGCGTTTTTTTTACGTGATATCCCCAGTAAGCATAATCTACGGGTATTTTCTAGCTAACATAATAATTTGCTATAAAAATGTCTTTACAATTTTTCTTTGCAACGAATAGTTTGCCCGATATAGCGTAAAAACCATTCGCACCCCTTTATACAAGATGGCGGCCGCGAGACAAAGGTTGCGACCCCAAAAACATTGATTTAACTTTACACTTACCCCCTCTTGACATCCAAAAAATAAAATTGCGTGCTCTAACAATTACAAGCTTAGCCCAAAAAAGTGTAACATTTGAATGGACTAATATTCTAGAATTATATGGTAAATATAAAAATAATACTCGTATAGTGTACTTGACTGTACTCTTAATGATACGGACTAATTCTGAGGAACACGGTCTTGGATTTGGTTCACTAATTTGTATGTAATGTTAATTACACTTTTTTATTAATTATAAAATATCTTGTCTGGTTTTGAGAATCTCTCAATAGTTTCGAATTTCAATCCGTACTTTTTGAAGTGTTATTCGATCATTGTATTCGAATATCCTTTGGGTATAAGAAGACCTATAGGGTGTCAACAGAAGTTTGTGCCAACATAATTCAGCACAAAAACTAGAATTTTATTTCTATAGGTTATGATTAATGTTCGAGTATATTTTGCCATAAATAAAGTTTTAGAAAATTCACTTAGTTTTCGCTACACTCACGTAGCCGATAGTTTTTTTGGAGCGCTAGTCAACCAACTATTAAAAATTGAATATCAAAAACAGTTTTTGATTGAAATTTAATTTTCTTTTTTAATGACATGAGCTGTTTTCCCTTTCTGTCATTTGCTTTTAAGGTAAATAGTAATTTATGGGTAAATGATAAAAGATTTTGTAATCAATACTTATAATTTTAGGTAGTTAGTATTTTATTTAAAAATAATTCAGTCGGACCTTGCGGGGTCGTAACAAGGGTTAACCCTCAACTTCGAAAACCACTTTGGGACAACCGCCCCCTTCAACATTCATGCCACTATTGACGCTATGAAGAAATTGTTCAAACATAAAATGTGAGGATTTTTGTTTCCTAAAAAATTATTTTGATCAACTTTTTCAATACACTGAACGGTTGGGAAGAGATCAAGGAAACAAGATCATTTATCCCTGTAACAAAAATGCGGCAGTGGCTGATTGTCCCAAAGGAGTTTGCGCAGTTATGGGTTAACCCTTCTTACGATCACGCAAAATTCGATCTGATCGATGTTAAACTTATTTTAAAGACAAGTAATGTAACTACTTACTTATTTAATTGTTTAAATACCCAGTATATACAAAGTTTATGGAAAAAATTTTTAAACAAAAGTTGTTTATTTTAAAGAGAAGAAGATTTTTTGTTTTTAAACTTTTGTTATATCTCGTACGGTTTCAGAGATAGGCAGTTTGTCCAAACATGTTTCGATACTGCCGATTAACGAACTTGACCTTACTTTTTTGCTCTAGAAAACAGAAAAAAAATTTCAACTCGTTATCTCTTTTCGTTCTTCAGTTATCGTGTTCACAGAAGGACATGCAGAAATGGACTAATTAGGTCATTTTATGAACACCTAAAAAATTTTTTCTGCGATCAATATTTTCAAGCGTTACAAAGTCGGAACTAAACTAAATATACCTTGTATATTTACAATATGCTGGGTAAAATTACTTAAATTTCTACCTTGTATTATTAATAAACATTTTTATTGACAACGGGGATTAAACGATTTCATCGTAGATAGTAATGAGATTGATTTGACAATAATACTCAACAAATTGGAACATTAGCGTTTGAAATTTATAAAAAAAGCAGAAGTTTTAAGCAGTTCGGGTTAAATATGGAAACATAAAATGCTCAATAACGCTACTGATCAAATCAAAGCATATATTAAGCAAAATAAACTTTTTTCAAAACTATTTTATTAAATTTATTGTACATTAATATTAACAAAGCTTTCTCATAAAAAATATTTAAAAGGTTAATTTTATAAAATTTTATTTAATTTCTGAATTGACTACTCACAACGGTCGGCCGGACTATTTTTAAAGTTTGTTCAATTTTTTGTCCACACTTTGGACAGTAAGAAATCATATTTAGAATTATGGTAAACCACTTTGATGTGGTTGTGAACTAAACTCTATAAACATGTTACAAATGTGCATTTACAATTTTAATTGAAGTGAGTTTGGATTTTAAAAAAAATTGTATTTTCTTTAAAAACCATAGCCGTTGTATGTTTTATATAGCCAGTTGGTTTATTATTATTATTAAATAATTGTATAGCTAGCTCATATATGTAGTTAAGTTATTCGTTAACCTGATGCTGCCTCAAGTTATCAAATAACTAACCATATATTCACTCTGATGATCGGTACCAAACATGTAATGTTTTATTAACCATACAATGTTCATTTATGTGTACACATAGCCACAAAAGTAGCCCTCATTTTTTATGATTTGTGTGTTCAGTCGATTGTCGACAAAATGCTTCGGATAAAAGATGCTCATTATAAATATTCTAACAACTTTTATTCGAAACATATAAACCCAAAAATCAAATGAAAAAGAAAGGTACAGATCTACTAAAAATTTTTGAAAAATGAGCGCTACTTTTTTGGTCATGTGTACCTTACTAATAAAATTTGTTACAATCGATTTACGTGTACAGTCCCGTTCATAAAAATTGAACCAGTTGAAACATTCTAAATGTTACTGTGTACTATACATATATTCAGTAATACATGCTTAAACTTTGTGGAAATGTTCTTTATGCTGTAAAAATAGAAAAATGTTTACAGCCGAAACAGTAAACCCCAAAAATATGCATTATTAACTGCTTCATTTTGTGTAGACCGGAAGCGGTGCGTGCGAATATTAAATCCCCATAGGCTTTCGTCTTTTGGACCCTAAAGACCACTTCCACAAAGTTGAAGCAAAATCTGAAATAGCACAGCAGATTTTTTTTGGTTGGTGTTTTCATATGGAATGACTCATATACGCTTCGAATTTGACTTACTGGTTCAATTATATTGAATGGGAGAGTACTTGTATAGGTTTACTTTCTTGTAACATATGTGTTTATGATATTCAAGTATTTTTCAATATTTGTATATTTAAGCTGATATTAAAATTTTTATTAAAAACACATAGTTGTGATGTAACGAAAAACATATGACAAGTCTTGTTGAGTTTGACCATTGCTATTACAACAGCTTGCAGCCAATGCATACGAGATAACGATGATCTAAGGTCTTAAGGATGTTCCAGCATATCAGCAGTTTTCGACAGATTTTGCTCATTTTTTTTCACAGGCAAATAATGTTTTCTAATAAACCCCGAGTTTCAGAATTTTTGACCGTTTAGAACGCGACATAATTAATATCAAAGTTATCATTCTCTCTCACTCTCTCTTAAAAATATACCATTTTTCCCAAAAATGGGAAAAACCCTTCAAAATTATCTTTTTTTACCTCTATTCATGTTAGAAGGGTGCGGTTTTTTGCATTATGTCAGGGACGCGAAGCCGAAGGCCGCCCCGGTATCAAAGAGGTCAAAGTGCGAGTAAAGCGAGTATTGTATATATATACCGTCTATATAAATTTGTTTATATATGAGAAACGTTTGAAACATGGGATCAGTTATAATTATTAAATTAAAATCCCAATTGATTTTTTTTACTTAATTCCAAATTTGAATAAAATTTAATAAAAACACAAATATTAATATGTGATGCGAGCAACCGGTTTGAATTCTCATAGATCACCCGAATTTTCACCACAAATGTTTACTTTAAAAGTCTAATTAGTTTTTTTTAAATTTATTTCAGATGATTAAAATATATTAATAATAAATCATTGATTTCTTAAAACTAAAATCACCATATTTATACATATAATTATGTATAAATGTAATACAATAATTATTTATGACTTTTAAAAGGGTCACTGACATTTTTATTTAAAAAAAAAAACGGACAATTTTTTTTTTTAATTTTAACGATTTAGATCGAAGAATTGTGAGAACCGCGCATTTTGCGTGTTGTATTGAAGCATCATTTTGTTTGCAAATGCTTAAAATTATTCGAAGTAATTTATAAATATGTATTTAGTTAGTACGTATAGTATCAAAGCTCCATTGGTTATTATTTATCTTTGACCCCACTTTAAAATGTACGGTTAGTGTCGTAACTAGCCTTTTCTGCACCCAGTGCGAGCGTCTATAACTGCACCCTTGAAAAATTTTCTAATCTTACCCGGTTCTGACAATAAAATGGATTATGTTTATAAAAATAACTCTATTAAAAACTACATTTTTAACGTGACTTCAAAAAGGAGGATGGTTCTCAATTCGTCTGTATTTTTTTTTTTATGTTGTTACCTCAGAACTCCGTCATTTATTAACCGATTTTGAATTTTTTTTTTGTTTTAAAGAGTTTGATTTTCGACTGGTTCTATTGTCACCAAATCGCATTCTGATGAAGGGATCCCCTGGAAATCGAGGAAAACCCTCATTTTATATGTTATATACGATTTCTGCAAAATTTTTTTTTTTTGGAAAGGATATACTCATTCATAATGGGAAAATAAGAAAATTTTTTTAAAAATCGACTTCAAAAAAATTTCTTACAAAAAAAACCTACCCCAAAAAAAAAATTTTTACAAAAAAAAAAAAACAAAATGCTTGTAAAAAAAATTGAAAATCTGTTATAAAAAACTGCACTAAAAATTATTTAAAAAAAAAGGATAAAAAAAAATGTGTTATAAAAAAATGCACTAAAAATTAGTTGGTCGTTTAGTAGGTCGGTCTACCCATATTTAGACAAATAAAATCAGTTATAGAACTTCAAAGTCTCTAAAAAGCGAGAAATAAAACCTATTTTGACAAAATGGAAACCCGACTTCAAAAATAAAATATTCTATAACAAAAAATGCACTAAAAAGTAAAAAAATAATTGCATGTTCTTGTGCCAATTTTAGTTCACCTAAGCAAAAATTTTTAAATATATATATACAATTATTGTTATTTTTGGAGGCGGTGTCCAAAAGTTATGTGAATTTCTCTATACTGACACCGACTCCAAAAATAACAATAATTGTACATATATATTTAAAAATTTTTGCTTAGGTGAACTAAAATTGGCACGCAGTGGAGCGTTCTGTTTATAATTGCCTCAGTGTTGGCTCTGAGGTTACTCCAGTGTTCGCACTCAAAAAATATATGCTCGGCGTCGTCGGTTTTGTCTGGACAGTACTTGCACAACGGAATATATATACATATATACAGGGTGTATAATAATAAACTAATATATGGCAACTGGCTAAACAATTCAATTCGTATAAGAACTGGGGGGAAGGGAGATCAAGGTAGAACAGCAGAGGCAAAGGGCATCATCATACATGTATTTATATTTAGTAAATAATTACAGTGTAAAAAAAATAAAACAATGTTTTATTATACATAAACACAAGCACAACGCTATTCTGATGATGAATCAAATATGTATATATGTGTGTGTGTGTATGGCTGTATGCTGGACGTTATATAGTGTTTGTTGTTAAACTCGCTACTGTACGGTGGACGCTAACCTTGAATTTCGATAGTTACATGAATTGAATAATAAAATCACTCATTCGTTACTTACAAAATAATTTTCAAGTCATATTATTTTTGTCGAAATATGTGTGTTTGATATTCATAAAAAAAATATATTTTTTCTCTATTATGTTGTCAGATACACCTATATTGCACGTGCTTCTGCAATTGACTAGTAATTACAGATGTTTGAGCTGAAATTGTGGCAAAAATATTTAGTTTATCAAAAAAAGTTATTTTAACAATGGAATATTTTTTGTATTTCAACGCGTCCCTTATCTAACTTTTTAGATTTAGACCTACCCTTAAAAAATTCTCGTTATCTCTAGTTATTCAAATAATAAAACTTATACCACAATGCTTGAGACCCAATTGTATATTAAAAAATTTATTTAATAATATGTAATTAAGCAGTGAAAATAACTGAGTTGAAAAGAGCTGAAAATAACATCTTTGTATCATTGTATCAACACGGCAATTCAAAAACGAATATGGATTATTCAAATAATCAACGAGAACTCTAGGTTTTTTGAAATTACATTTCAAATTTTGCCCCAATTCCTAGAACATTTTTTGTATTTTATAAATACGTATTTCGACTACAATGTAGTCATCATCAGTACGAGTTAGCTAATCGTAACTATCTCTGGGATATGGATTCAGAGATATGTTTCTTGTTGCTAATTTGGTGCGTGTCTCACAATGACATTAAAAAAGTTCTGTCTTTTATACGATTTGACTGAGGGTATACTCTGATCTGAGGATTATTTGAGTTGACTGACTAACGGATTAGGGGTCTGAAGATCTCCACCTATTTATTGATGGTATTCTTTGGTGACTATGCGGTGTTTGTTTTGTCACTAAAGTGAGGGTATCAAAGCTAACCTTGATATTCAGATATTAGATTTTTTTTTTAATGGTTTAATTTTATTAAATCAAAATTTGGGATTGAGCCATTGTCTAAATTCTAATGAATACCGTCAATAAAAAGGAAGAATCTTCTCACATCTAATCCGTTAGCCAGTCAACTCAAATAATCCTCAGGTCAGATTATACCCTCAGTCAAATCGTATAAAAGACAGAACTTTTTTAATGTCATTGTGAGACACGCACCAATATAGAATACAAACAATTGTTTTAGAAATTGGGGCAAAATTTGTAATGTAATTTTAATAAACCTAGAATTCTTGTTGATTATTTTAATAATCCATATTCGTTTTTGAGTTGCCGTGTTGATACAATATTTTGAACCGATTATAACATGAACTCGAGAACTACAAAAATACTATTTTAAATTTAACTAGCTAAATTAACTAACATTCTCCACCATGCTCGTATGGAGAACAGCATGAGGTGAGCATGGGCATGTCCCCACTATCCTCGCAATTATGAACACAAGTCAAATTTTTATAGATCTATATGTGTGGTGAAAAAATGAAATAAACAGTACACGCACTGATAAAAAGCGAGTGTTTACAAGATTTTTACAAGAGACGAATAGGTATAATAAAAACTTTTGCTTAGTGGTATTTTAAAGCTTAAACTGTGGGTTGTTGTTCGTTTCCTAGTTAAACCTTTAATTCCTACGAAACCCATTAATGCGTTTAACCTTGGCTGTTATCTCAGTGGTTATACCACATTAATATGATTGACACAGTCATGTCTCATATGTGACCATTGTGGGGATTAGTGTGAGAAGTTGCCCATGTAGTATTCCATGCTGACTCCCATGCGATCATAGGAACAAGCTTGGTGGGGAAGGTTGGAATACTAGTTAATTTCTTAGTTGGTTGATTTTAAAATAATTACAATAATTCAGCAGCTAAAGGGTTAAGGAAATTCTTTGTGAAGAAGAGCTTAATTATTGAATTTCAACATAAAGCCTATCACGGTTTTACAGTTACGCCTCAAGAATATTTTTTTGGTTTTTAGTGGGTTACTAATAACAGCTAGTTTTGTTAAAAAAAAAGTTGTTAGTGATAACTATATATTTATCAACGCCTCCACCAAATTTCTATTTTATTGAGTATTTATGAATTATGAGATCTGTTTCAAATCGATAGGATCATTTGAAATGAAGAAACCGATTTCCAAGGATTTTTTACAAACTTACAGGTCTACAAGTATTCCTTAGATACAATCGTCAACATATGTCTCATTGTTTGTAAACAACAGCGCCAAGAATTGTTCTGCAGCCAATTCTTTAATGTCTTCTAGTAGACGAAAAACAGGTAGGAAATTCGACAGACGTTAATGATGTAACATAATTTGGTTTTATCGTTAAAACTTTTTATAAAATTCCACTTCTAAAATAAATAATTTTCATACTTTTCTAACGCATTTATGCAGAAAATAATTAGAATCAAAGGTGAAATACTCGTTAAACAAAACAAATAAAGGCTCTCAATGAATTGTTTGATTGCAACACAGACATTAAATAGATATATGTATTATTATTATAGTAAGTTAATATATCCATCGTTTACCATTTAAAACATATTACATACACAGCCAGAACCCGTGTTCAACGGTGCGTTGAAAACAACTATTATAATATTAGATAGAACATTGATACGAGTTGAACCGAAACAACACGCATGCCAAAATACATTTTTTTTTATTACATACAATGGCAAAATTCTTTGAATTGTTATGAAAAATCTATTGTTCGACATTTTCTCTGTAAAATTTTTTTATTAGTTTACTATTTGTTCTTATACAGGGGATGTTTTTAAGTGATTTGAATTTTTCATATGTTTATTTCTAATCACATTTATGATTAATATTTGTTGTACTTTTGTGTATAAAATAATAAAACCGAACTCAAAACAAAACTAGGTCATTTTTCTGTAAAATTAACGAAGAAGTAAAGGCTATGGGTTATTTTCGTGCCGAAAAAGATATCATTTAAAAAACCATACCAATCTTGGTTGAGTATCAAACCCTAATCCTCTGGCGTTTCGAACCAGTGCAATACGAACTAAGATACCACGATGCAATGGTAGAATGTATATAATTTCTCACTATCTGATGTACTTTAAGTGTACCAGATGATGAGCAATTATATGCATCTAATCATATCATCTGGGTAGCTCAATTGGTTGGCGCTTGTCTGGAAAGTGATAGGTCAAGGATTGGATACCCAGACAGGGTGTATGCTTTCACATATCATAAATTTATATCAAAATAATGTTACTGATGTTCAGATATATTACATAAATGTCAAAGTAAATAAACGCTAGTCACCTCCGTTAGTATAACTGGAAGGTAATCATATTAATATTGGGAGGATAGACACAAAAGACTTTGCAATTCTGCTTTGAAATTCTCCGTCCAAGTAGCCGAGCGGTCTAAGGCGGTTAATAACAATTATATATACTATCGCATAATAATTGTGCTCGAGAGACTCACTACTCTCCATTTTAGAAAAAACGTTGTTTCATGTCTATAGTAAAAAGAACATAAAAGCAAACATACACAAAATATTGATAAGGAACACTCGGTAGTAAATAGATTTTACAAAAATTATGTTCATTTTTCTGCAGAAATTTTATACAGAGATATTACTCTATTATTATGCAAAAACATGATTGAATTTCTAGTATTTTATTTAATATATTATTTTTGACACTCAAATTTATTTATTTTTGACAAACTACTTAATCATGCTTTGCAATTCTGCTTTTCAATTCACCGTCCAAGTAGCCAAGGGTCTAAGGAGTTATGTCTACTTGGAACTGGGAGGTTATGGGTTCGAATCCCAACATCGGCAGTTTGTCAATTATTAAGAAAAAAAAGGGGCGGTTAATTAACTAAACTGTCGGCGTATGGACAAGAACGAAGTAACCGGCTATACTTGTGAAGGTTTACTGCAGTTTCCTTCACGAACTCCAGATGAATATCGGCAAATTATGCAAGCATAATTTGGAATTACGGAACATAATCCGAAACATAACGCTTGTTTAAACGACTATCCAAACTTCTATTCTATTATGGAATTTACCATGGATGTTATCCTTGTTTTACTCGAAAAATCATACTATGCTATTTTATAGTAATATTTGACATTCAATTTTCTTTTTGTTAGGCTCTTTAAACAATAGAATTTTAACAAAACTTTGTTTTTATTTTCAGACATCCCGACGCAGGTGCCTCCACTGACGCCGGGAACCAACAAAAAGATGACAGAGGCCTTAAAGGCCTCGTTTGCATCTTGGGAAAAAGAACAAGTTCGTTTAAATATCACCAAAGGTAAGAACTAATAATAATTTACTTATGAAAGTTTTGTAGAGTACTTATTTCACAACTTGGGTGTACGGTTGAGTGCGATTTTTTATAGTTTATATTGCTTTGATAAAAGGCTCAATTGCTCTCACATTAATGAGTTTGGAGTTGCAAAAAATGAAAATCAGAACATTTTCGTTTAGTGCCATCTAGTTACATAATATAGATAGTGCTGCCAATGTGCGGGTAATTACCCGTTTTTCTGATTTTTTATGATTTTAACCGTTAAACCTTAAAATATTCAGCAAGTAATTTGAATTATCGGGTAAAAGCGGGTAAATCGTTCGTTTGATAACACTATAATTATTTACTAGCCTTACTACTAATTTCATGATTGGCAAATGATTTGTGTTCGGTTGAAATAAAAAAATATAAATTTTATGTTAAAAACATAATATTCTTTTATATTTAAGGAGATAAAGTAATAATGTATTTAAAAATTGTTTATAATTCGTATAATTGTTCTACAATAGTTAATAAACTAATTTAAAAAAAAGAAGTAAGTTTCCGGAATTTCTAATGAAATAATTAGTTTTGAAAACTTGAATTTTTATATGTGACTAAATAGGGATCTACTCACTTGTGCATTCATGTAGAATTTCATATCAATAACGAATGTAAAAAATTATTTTCTTGATTATATGTAATAAAAAACAAAGCTTTCGGTTAAAACAATAAAGAAAGTTGGTTTCCCAACTAATTACAAAGATATTTGATAATTTTTATGCAAAATATCATCCGGATAATGGGTTACTTCCGGCACATAAGTGACCGCGCTTTTTCAAATAGTATCAGATGTTATTAATTTACGCTAAAAATAATAATATGAAAGATATTATTGGTTGAAAGAAATCCAATTGTTAGGTAAGGAAGAATTCAATAAATGAGATTTTTTTACATATTAAAAAATATAAAATTTATTTTATAAAGAATAAACATAAATCGACTTTTCAGGTTATGTACTCTATATGTTGCCAAACATATACTGACAATTTAAGGAATCACATATTTTATTAGTCAATTAAATGATAATAATTGTTTAATGATCAAATGTTTTGATCATTATTAATTGAAATGATCAAATTTTGAAGTGAAATATTTTTAATTAATTTCATATTTATTTTTTATATGCATAAAAAATAATCATTAAGAATATTTTTTTTATGGACATTTTTTGTATTACAGTACTAGGATCTCCTTAAAAAAAAACTCTTGAATTAAAAATAATAATAATAATTAAAATTTTTACCTATTGAAACCAGAGTAAAAACTTTACAGTGCACTCTTAATGTAAGTGTAAATTAGAAACGGATTTAATTTATTTAATTTTAAATTTGGCGCTTAAAATGGTCCTGCCTTGTAAGTTAAGTTTATTTTTAGCAACAAACTCGGCTATACTTCGTCATCGGGTAATTCCCTCTGAAGAAACGGGTATTCTCGAGTTCACCCACCGGCAGCACTGAATATAGATTAATATATTGTGTATTTTGCTCCTGCAACTTAATCATCGTATTGCACAAATGAATAAAGGCGAATAATTTTCCCACAACAAAAATAAAAATTTGCGAAAAACAAATAAATTTAGCTAAATTGTTCGAAATCGGTATAAAATAAAATTAAAAGTTTTTTTAACTCGCGCTAATGACATGTTCCATTGTGAAAGGTATATATCAAACCAAATCAGTTATTTTCGGTTTTCGGTCTTACCGTAAATATATATAATGAGTATTCAAAGTTGAAACACTGAAACTAAACTCTGCACACAGACAGAGATAGTAAGAAAAATATGACTAATTAAAGTCGGAACTTCAAAGTGATAGGGAATTTGTATGTAATTCTGTACAAAGGATGCAAATCTACATGAAATGAAACATCAAATAAAATTTTTAATTTTATTTCAATAATGTACACTCTCATTCAATATATTTGAATCAGTAAGTCACATTCTAAGCGTATATTTTACTGTAAATATCTATAATATTTCATACAGTAACACTTAGAATGTTTCTGCTGGTTCATTTTTTATGAACGGGAGTGTATATTAGAGAACTCATTCATTCTGTTCGCTGTGTTTATATCCACTGCCTAGTTGAATCAACTACGGTTACTTTCAATTTACACCTTTTTTCTACTATGCATACCACTATATAAACTGGACAAATTATTTTATGTTACGCCATTAACCCCAATTGAAGCACTACCCAACCAGCCAAGGAACGAACTTTTGCTTCAGCGCGCCTGGGTCCCATTTCAAATATAAAAATACTAATGTACGAGGTCTGTCCGAAATGTATCCGACCTACCTTCATATCTCGGCGCTGGCGTTATTTTTCGTCATCGCGCGGCGCGAGTGACATCCTTCAATGTAGACCCCATTTGATTGAATCACATGCTCCCAGCGGTGTTTCCACTTTCCGAAGCAGCCCTGGATGCCCATTTTTGAATAGCCTTGAGTGCCCTTGCCGCATTATCTTCAACCGTCTTTTTGTCATCGAACCAGTGTCCTTTGAGCGTTTTTTTTTCAAATTCGGGAACAACCAAAAATCACAGGGGGCTATGTCGAGACTGTACGGTGGTAAGCGAAGCAGTGCGGTATTGTGTTTAGTTAAAAACTGTTGCACAAGATTCGATGAGATTTCCCACAGCTTCCACTTTCTAAATTTGAGGTTAAAATTTCCCAAATTGTAGTTTTTGGTATTCTAAGATCATCTTCTAACATCTTTTAACAATAATAAAATCCGACGGACGCAAAAAACACGCTGCGCATGAACTACACGTCCTGTAGGTGTGGGCGAGCGACTGATAAGTTCGTGAGGCTTTACTGTTGACGTTCATGCCTCGCAGAGGTCGCTGGAACACTCTGGCGCGAAGATATAAAAGCAGGTCGGATACTTTTCGGACAGATGTCGTATTTTTCAATATATAGAAGTACTAATCAAATTTTTTCATTACTGATATATTTACAAAAAAAATATATATATTTATGACTACGCGAGTATCATAAAATTAATATCCTTAAATTTTAACAAATCCAGAAAAAAACAACGATAACAATACTTATAGTAGAAGCAAATTAGGATTTTTCAGGCAGGTTGCTCGGAACCGCCATTTTTTTTTAATCGATTCATCTTGACGTCCTGAATATGACCCTAAACTACTACGGTCCGACTCGTGACGGAACAGGGTCAAAATTTAATTTGTTTATAACAAAAAGGCGTTTTTAAAAAGTAAACGTATCGGAATATTTTTTTTTTTAAATTAAAGGTCCATAAAAAATCTATAAGTTAAAAGAAAATTAAATTTATTAAAGTCATTTCTTAAAAGTTTTTTTTAAATTTGTTTATAGCGCGTTTTAAACAAATTGAAAAATAATGGTTAAAAATACAGTTAAAAAATAATTTTCTTTTTCATTTTATAGATATTTTTAAGACCTTTCATTTAAAAAAAAATGTATTAATCTAAAATGGAATGCACCCTTTTTATTTATAAAAATCGATGACTCGGTATTTAAATAATTGTCGGGGGCCTAATTTTTTTTAAGGGGCAAAATTGGGCACATTATTTTTAACATATAAAAGGCATACTTTGTCATTGTTTAAAATTAAGTTATTTTAGATTTTTTATTTTAATTTAAAATTTTTGCGTTTTTCGAACTTTGGGAATTTTTTCCTTGAATTATAATAAACCGATTTTAATGTTTATGGACTCATTTGTTCTCTTTTTTTATATAGAATTGAATAATATTCTATGTCATTTTTAAAATTTTTAGTTTTATAAAAGATATTTAGAAAAAACGCTTTTTCGTTATAAACAAATTAAATTTTGACCCTGTTCCGTCACGAGCCGGACCGTAATAATTTAGGGTCATATTCAGGACGTCAAGATGAATCGATTAAAAAAAAAATTGCGGGTCCGATCAAACTTGCCTGAAACCGGCTTTTTGAACCTACCGTGACTGTATTATTATTTTAAAATAAGATTTCAGAATTTAGTACCTTGGCTAGTTGAGGCGTATGATGTATGTGTGTTCATGTTTGTGTGGCTGTTACATATATTTCCACTACACATATAAACTTTCAGTACCTTGGCTAGTTTTGGCGGCGTTGATTATCATTAAGTTGGAGCCGTTTTTCACGTTTAGATTCATAAGCATAATTTGTCCAGTTTATACAGAGGTCAGTGGTGCATACAACAATGGTTCTACATTATATTATTGTTTTTTATCTAATATTTAACAGTATGTGATTTTTCGGCTATAAAATGTATTCAAAGGACACCCAATATAAATAAAATTTCCGAGAAAAATATATTAGTGAATATTCACTGACCCAAAGCATATTAAATAAATAAATAATATAAAATAAAAAACAACATAAACAATATAAAAATTGTTGAAAATATTACATTCAGTATTCATTCCAGTTGCTGATTGGTGAATTCTGAATTCAATGCTGTTCATTGGATTGAACAATTAATTACATTTAATTATTATTGTTATGTTTGACCGCTAACTAAAAAATCCTATAACAATAGAATATTATTTGAACAATACAAAAAAATATTCAGTAAGTACTAAATTTGCTTACTAGATAGATAGCATTTCATTATTGATATTTGTATATCTGATAGAATTGGGGGGTGATTGAATTGGTTACAGGAAATCGCTTAGGCCACTACTAGTGAAAGTTTCCGGTCGCTCTCATTCATAACCAACCTCGTGTAACAGCATCCGGTGGTCAAGCAAATCATTAAATTTATGTATCAAATAAAAATCTCCATGTTTGATTAAAAATTTATTTTATTACTGGCAGTGATTTGTGATGCTGACCATTACCTAAAACAATAAAATTTTTTTAAATTTGGTATTAGTGTAGCGTACTGTAGTTAGTATTTTGCTTTAAAATAATTTTAACATCGGTGGGACCTTGCGGAATCATTAGACTAATCTTCAACTGTGAAAACCACTATGGGGCACGCGACCTCTGCCGCTTAGTTTTACTATAATTTTGTTTCTTGTCATTTTTTCTGTTACAATAATAGTTACAGAAATATTGACAGTTTAAGATTGAAAATTAAATTCCTTAATATCTTTGTACACATTAGAGTTTAAGAAAAATGATAAGGTAATGAATTTTAGCAAACATGATTTTCTACAACTTTACTCCTCATGCATTTTTCGATTGTTCTGGTATTAAGAGAAATATTTTACATTCTGTGTTTTCTCCTTTCTCTATGCCCCCCTTTCCCCTTGGCATTTTCCATTTTTAACAAATTTGGCCTTGGAAATACCAAAATCATATCAGATACGACTTTTCATTTTGATCAGACTAAAATTGTGACGCTGGAGATTGTAGAGAGATATTGAATAAAGTCACCATGAACATTAATAAGTTTATTAAGATTTATTTCCCAGAAGTGATTTATTTATTCTAGGAAATTTGTAAGGAAGTTGACGCAGCGCCTGTGTAACGAATTTTATACCCAGTATATGTAAATATAAAGGTATTTTGAGTTTGATCACGACTTTGTAACGTTTAAAAATATTCAGCGTGGCATGAATGTTTGGCATATATGTTCATAAAATGGCCTAATTCGACCATTTCCGCATGTATGTCTGTCTGTGGACGTGATAACCCAAGAACGAATAGAGATAACGAGCTGAAATTTTTTTATTTATTCCAGAACAAAAAAGTAAGATCAAGTTCGTTAATGGGCAAAATCGGACCATGTTTGGGCAAAATGGGCAAAACTGCCTATCTTTGAAACCATAAGAGATATAACAAAAATTTAATAACAAAAAATCTTCTTTTTAAAATAAACAACTTTTGTTTGAAAAAGTTTTCCATTAGCTCAGTATATACTGGGTATTCAATCAATTAATTCAGTTAGTTGTTACATTACTTGTTTTAAATATCTTATGATACTTTTATGTTTATAGTAGTAGCTCGCTCTGCTAGCAAAGGGTGACCCCCCTTGACCCCCGAGGCGGCCTTCGGCCTTGTCTCTTCGTCAGAGGAAATAACATTGCATGAATTGTAAAAAAAGTTCCGATTTTCCGGGGGCTTGCAATGAAAAATTTGAAGTTTTCCGATTTTTCCCGTCGGTTTCAAGCAATTTCGCGTCGAATACAAAAAACCGCATCTTTCTAGCATGTTTAGAAGTGCTTTAGAATTTGTATACATGAGTGAGTGAATGAGTGTGTCAGTCAGCTTCACTTAGGGCTATATATTATATGTAGACTCGCCTTGTTACAACACGCCAAATTTGTATATACTTTAATATAGCATAGTAAAAAACTGATCTCCTTCAAACGCAGACAAATAATATAATTTTCGAAAGACGAATGTTAAAATGAAAACATAACTTTTCATATATAAAGAAGTAATACTCTACTTCGATGTTTACCATGCATCTAATTAGAATCGTGTGTTTTATAGAAAATGATTTCTCAATAATTTTGTTATCATTCAATTTCATTTTCTACATGTTAACGATATTTTCATATATTTCCGTTGTGTGAAATAGCTTTTGTAATTTGTTTTCTAACGATTGTATTTTATTAATTTAATTCATATAGTTATTCGAAAATTGATGTCTTGTAAAAAACGTATTACGGAATCTTGTTTTAGTTTATTTTTTATGTTCTAACAATTCTATACTCAAATTAAAGATATTTAGCCCTCTATACTTTGACTCGAAAACTATGAAATCAAGTCCTTTGAGTTACGTTGTTGGGAAATTCTTTTGTGATCTCATTCAATTGAAGAAAAAAAACGAGAGAGGAGGCAGGACTTATATGTCAACAGTTAAAAATAATCGGTTTGGGTCTCCAATTCATCTAGACCACAAACTTAACTTCAATTCGATTTTGCAAATAAAAGGATGAAAAGTATCACTACCGTCGCTTCTTTTTTATAAGGGGATATAATTTTATGGATGAAAACATGTTTATTTAATTTTTTGGTGAGTGTTATTAAATTAATATAATAATTATTTAAAAAACATTTTTTAACTTTTTATTAAACTTGGTTTAACAAGGATAGTAATAATGAAAATTTGCATTTTTATTTTTATGAACAATTTAGTAAAATGCCCCACTTAAATCGCTCTAAATCTAAGAAATACAATTTTTATAAAAGGATATCTGCGGGTTAACGAAGAAACATACCATTTAGCTGCCGAAAAAGACGTACACAGATTATAGCCACCGACGGAGTTATAAACGTATTAGCTTAACCTGCGACTTCGCTTGCGTTGATTGTTATATCTCCGGCTTCCGTAATTTTAAAGCTAATAACCTCAATAATGTTATTTCCCACCGCTTCCACTATTTTAAATATTAGTCAACACTTTCACCAAATTTTTATTTTTTCGAAATCTACCTCTCGTAGCGCGATAAAATACATAACAGTTTTTAAGTCTAATCATAAGTTTTTAAACAAATAAGTTTCATCAAAATCGATGCTCAAACAAACAAACAAATAAACTATAATTAAGTTTTTGAAAATTAATTTCTCTCATAAACATATTTCCTGTAACTTAAATATATATCGAATTATTTGCAATTTTAATATTCGAATACATAAATTTCAAGTTTTGTCTCAATTCCTAGAACAATTATTTGTATTTTATATATGTATTTATACACGTATTTCGACTACAAAGTAGTCATCATCAGTATGAGTTGCTAACCGTAATTATCTTCGGGATATGGAGTCAATGATATGTAACTCGTTGCTAATTTGGCGCGCATCTCACTAAGAAAATTAACTTAATCTACGTAGCTCTTACGAATTTTTTTTTCATAAGAGGGGATTTTTTATTTCATCTTAAGGATCATTTGTTTGATGACACTTTTTATTTAAATGGCTGGCATAAATTGGCAGACATACAGCAGTTTAAAATTTTGAAATCATTCTTAGAAACAATTTCTATCAAAATAAATCTATCAGCGCTATTAAGATTTTTCAGGTTTTTTTTATTTTTTCTAAAAAATAATATCTCCAAGCTAATTAAAGTTGAAAAGAATGCGTCAATGTGATATCAGTACAAAATTTTTTCTTAATTATAACAAATTGACTTTTTCTGAAAACTGCATACAGTGATAGATAGAAGTTTTGTTAAATATACTTCCGCAATTATTTTTGTTAATATATGTGAAACGGAAATCAGAAATGTAACATTGACATTAAAGTGAATTAAGACACACACAAGTGGCGTTTATTTATAATTTATGAAATTTATTAGGAAATTTGGATTTTTAATTATTATGGATATTAAATCACAGTTGAGTTCTTCATCGAAGGATGATAATTAAATATTAATTAAGATATTCATTTTAGATATTAATATAAGTCTTTTTTTCAATAACGGTGTATATTAGCCTATTATCATACAATTATTATTTGATCGATCTTTTCCGGTACAAGAATATGAAATGAGTTGATTTGTCAGGAACCAAAACTTGTTTTGGTCTTGTAGGCTGTTATTAAATTGAAAGATTTTGACCAGCAGTGTCTTCAAATCTTGATGAAATTTATTAATGATTGGACTACTGTATTTAACGAGATAGTCACAGAATTGTCATATTTTTTCTCTGCATGCCTGATAAGATGAATGAATAAATCTCTTGTTCACAGTTAATGCAATTCTTTCAAAATTGTACTCAAAATTGTAAATTTTGATAGTGTTAAAAAAGCGTTATGTTCAGATGTTTCAGATTGATTTTACATTATAAATTTTCCTTTTTCGCAGGTCATTAATTTGTTTTAAGAAAAATAATAATAAAATAAATTTCTTATAAAAATTTAAATAATATCTTGAAGTGTACACTCCCGTTCAATAAAATTTAACCGACATGAACCGAATCAGTCTCTCAAAATTTTGATTATTCTTGGAGTAAATGTTTTTGACAGATACAACATTTTATTTTATTTGTATAGGTAAAAGGGAGATATAACACTTAACATGTATTTACATTACATATTCTTACTCTATCACTGACTTGTTTATATAAATAAAAAATATAAACCTTCCATTTCTTTTTTCACATTTAAAAAATATACTATTTATCTTTTTTTATAAATAAATAATATATATTTATATAATAATATAATATATATTTCGTAACACAGAAATGTATATTCGTAATATAGTAAATAACTTATAAGAGTAAGCTCCACCACGCGTCGGAGCTGACATTCACAATTTTTTTTTCATCATTCGGGGTTTCTCTTTTAAATTTTAAAGTCAATGCCGTCATATTATTTATCTAAATTAGCTCAAATTTAGTTCAAAAGGAATCTAATCTGGAAGACTCAATGATTACTGAGGGAGAATTTTTGACAAAATGAATAGAAGATAGCAAATATAAAATAATAATTGGTTCAAGTTCAATAATTCAGCACCCTGGCAATTTTTAGGGTTACAAAATTGAATAATCCGCAATGAAATTTTCACAAAGAGTAGTAACAACTGGCAAAATAATTATATTATTTCCACCCAGAAAATTTCTTTTAGCAGGGGGATTTATTTTATAAAGAGTTACATTATTTTGATTACAGTATAGTTTTTGTCATCGTTTTCATTTCAATATTTCATGTGTTTCAAACTCAATTTTTTTATGTAACGTTTTTTTTTATATTAAAAACATAAATGGTGAAGTTTATCGATTTTTATCAATATTTATAAGTACTTCAATATAAATTCATTTTATTTTTGTTCTAGATCCCCGTCAATGGACTGAAGAACATGTTACACATTGGGTGTGTTGGGCAATACGTGAATTTTCATTAGAAGGTATTACATTAACACAGCTTCGTATGCGGGGTAAAGATATATGTGCAATGGGAAAAGATGCATTTTTGGCACGTGCGCCCGCATTTATGGGTGATATATTGTGGGAACATCTTGAAATATTACAAAAAGGTAAGTGGTTTTTTTTTAATAGATGAAACAATCTGTCTAGACTGATTTTTCGACTAACTGGCAAGGGTACAAGTTTATTCCTATAATTTAATATTCCAAAACGTGAAAAAAGAATATGTAAATTTTTTCTTACTGATTGCGCATTTTTTGCGAGTCTCCCCGATTAAATTTTCGAAACTCCTAAGGGGTTGAAGAAAAAGGGCCAAATTATGTCAACCTTTTTTTATGTCTCGACTATTTCGATGTTCAGCTAAATTTAATCCGTTTTGGAAAAAATTTTCGAATAAAAGTTTCCCATTATAGAAATATTTTGTTTTATTTTTCGAAAATTGAATGGATTAGGTATACTCCCGTTCATAAAAATTGAACCAGCAGTAAGTCACATTCTAAGCGTATATATAACTAAATATATGTTATTATATACAATAACACTTAGAATGTTTCAAATGTTTCAACTTTTATGAACAGGAGTGTACGTGTTAACTGTAACATGTAGAAAAAGGAGCGCCACGCAATTTTATTGATTGTCCCCTGAAAAAATATTTTACAGTTTAGGAAATTTTGCATACATATAAGGTGTTAAAGGATAAATTTCACAGGAATAGAGTTTTTCTTTTTATAGATTTTATGTAAGAAAGAAATTTAAAAAATTTTTTGTTTAAAAAGAAAGTGTAGAAAATTTTGATCACGGAAATGGGGCCGTTGATTTTATAACTGATTTTCCGTCACAAATTTTGAACTAAATATGAAACAGCTTTATTGCAGTCTGGATAATGAGACGATAATAAAGAGGCCACCAAATCAAAGCAAATATTTTATCTAGGTCTTATATAATTAAGGTAGTTCAACCGTCCTTTAAGTAGTCAAATCAGCAATTAAATAAAAGAAACCTATAGGAGATAAGGAAATAATGAGATGACCTCAGGTAAATTTTTAAAAATTTAAGATTTTAGAAACTATTAGAAGTTCAAAAATCAAAACCGTTCCAAAGTTTTAGACATTTTCTATCGGCCATAACGATTTCTGACGGCTAGATTTCTAATATATAGTTTCTATAGAAATTTCTGCATAAACAAAATTTTGGAAATAAATTATTTAACATAAATTTCCTATACACTCTCTTAAGTTAAAAAAAAAGAAGTTTAATCCCATAATATATAATTTGACTTGATCAGAGGACTTATTGAACGTTTAATGTTACCACGTGAATAACTTTGTTTCCATATTTTAATGCAGGTCTATAATAATGTAAATAATTCAAAATTGACGAAGGACGAAGGACGCATGCCAATTTTATCAAAGTGTTTTTGTCATTAAAATTCAATTCTTTATATCGGCATGCAATTTGAAAACACGGAAGTACCCTTTAATTTTTTTCATTTGACCCTTTGAGCCTTTTCGGCGGCTGCGGATTGCATGCCATCAATTATTTGAGCTTCAATTTTTTTGTACTACCTTATTTTATAAAGGCAGGCAATATAATATCACGGAAAAACACAAAAATTCTCTTCAAAATGAAAAACCGCTTTTCCTTATGACCGGAAAGCGTGCGGCGGCCAAAAACTCGTCTATCTTGCATATTTTAGGGTTAATTATCAAGCCTTAAAAACGTATACGGTATAAAATGGGAGAATGTCACCTGTCACCATCTGCTGGTCTATATGGCTACGTGTTAAATGTTTAGTTTTTGAAAACATTAATATTTTAATTTTAACTTGATGTAAGAAGCCTTTATTTCGCACAATTCTCAATATAAAAAAATGTTCTAAATATTGATTAACCTAAAAGCTGTTAACTTGTATCCGTAAATTATTATTTGGTTGGACTACATTAAATTCCTGAATTTCCTAGGGGACACAGAACATATTTTAAAGCAACAAAATGCACAATTAAAATACACAAATAGTGTTCGTAATAAATTTAAAACTATTTCTTTTCATTCATCATTTGAATGATCGTTTAGATGATTGGCGTTACATCCCATAAATAATTCTAATTTTTTAATTTCAGTAGGTTGAATGAGTTAGTGTTTTAATTCAGGCACAAGCAAATAATAATATACGAAATTATGAAAAAAAAGCACTTGAAACACTATGAACGAGTATACATATGTATGTGTGGTATATGTATATGTATGTATGTATATATGTATGCAAGTATATATATATATATATATATATATATATATACATCTCGTGTTGTCGGTTGTTATGTGACGAATAAAACTTATAAATAGCGTGGAGGTGGAGTTGCTGGCGCTGTTGCCACGTCACTTCCGGCGCGCGACGCTACACCGGATGACTGTAATCACATTTTAACACAGTTTGTAGGAATCCCTTTACATCTCTGTGCCCCTCATCTTGTATGTGTATATATCTTTACATATTTTTCATATAGTTTTGCTCTAATTACTTTATTATTATATTATAAATATAATAATAAACTTTTGTAATCAAATCAGAAAATTGAGAATCCCATTACAAAATTTGAGACCGTCCGTTTGTCGGTTGGTTTTCTTGAATATTATCCAAGACTATTTGGATACAAATTTATAGACAACTTTTAGGCTGGGAAATTGGTAACTGCACTAGAAAATTTGAGTTATTTCGTTTAAAAAATGTAGAACTATGAAAATCGAATAAACAAAACCTTTCTGTCTCGCCGCTGTCGTTCGTTTTTTTTTTTAAATTTATTCGTACGATTTTACAACAAATTGATTTTCTACTTGTAGGTAAGGGTGTTATGACTTAAAGTTTTGGGTATCCGATCCAGGTATTTTAAGGTGGTGGAAAAGGTGGGAAAAAATTTGGAACTCTTATCTTGGATAGGGTCATCAAATTTGTACAAAGGACCCCGCATAACTGCATATGGAAAATGGCTTTCGGTCAAATTTCGCCAAACTTTGGGAAAATATTCTTCTGGTCATTCTGAACTAATGTCTCTACAAACCTCGGCAACGTGCCGTTTCCGAGATATTCCATATCACAGTTCCCGATGACAAAAATGAATCGGTTTCTGCCAAAGTATCAAATTAAGTTACTCAACATTCGCAGAATATCTCTGAATTTTTCCGATGTTTTTGGAGCTTCCGGTTTTGTGTTATGGCAACTTGACGGCCCAAAATTGCAATTTTTTGGAATAATTCTTCTGCGAAGTAAAAATTGAGCGTGCGTGCATGCGCATGTGTGTGTGTAGAAGATCTTAGCGACTCGATCCGATTATTTTAACAGGGTAATTGGTTTTTTTTTAGAATACTTTTTTATAGGGGAGTAGGCGCGTGAATATAATACTAAACGCTTGTGTAAGTTGTTGGTTGCTTTTGTTTTTATTTTATTTTTTGTTTAAATGAGACATATTCTACTCTTATACAGGGTATATTGAAATAATTGTTCATATTCAGGTTTATGTGCACAGGAATAACTACATTGATCAAACGACTTTTTCTTGTATCTAGATAGATAGATAGATTGTAGAGGCTGCCCTGGACGTGCTGCACCTCGGCCATAAGGTCCATGGTGATGCCTAAGGATGTGAGGATGTGAGTGTAGGATATGCGGCTGCAGCCGACTATGATAGGAACTAAGCCGATATTCATTTGGAGTTCGTGAAGGAAACTGCAGAAAACCTTCTCAAGCATAGGCGGTTACTTCGTTCTTGTCCATACATCGACAGTTTAGGCAATTAACCGCCCCCTTTTCTTTTTCTTAATAATTGACAAACTGCCGATGTCGGGATTAGAACCCATAACCTACCAGTTTCCAAGTAGGCATACTGCGCAAACGTAACGCCTTAGACCACTCGGCTACTTGGACTGGTATCTGGTATCTAAATACATATATAGTTAAAGCACGTGAAGTATCTCGCTTCAGATCCAGACGCAATATATAAATAATTGAAGGTATATCTTGAAAAGTATATAAGACTTTTTTTTTACACGTTAGGTATATCATATTATATAACCGTATGCTAAGTTTAGTCCCGACTTTGTAACAATTGAAAATATTGATAGCAGAAAAAAATTTTTGCGATAGGTCTGCCCGTCGCCACGATAAGATAGACAAAAAATGTTCTTTTGTTTAAAAATAAACATCTTTTGTTTGAAATTTTTTTTTATATATTGATTAGTTTTGGCGCAGTTTAAGCTCAAATATCTGTCATTACTCTTACCGTGTATTTAAGATATGATCTCAGTTTGTTGTTATTTTTACGTTTTAAATTGAAGTGAAGTCAAGCTAAATCAGTGGTGATTGATTATTGATTTTTATCAATTTAAAAGGTTATTTCCTTTAATAAGTTTGTTTACACTTAACTTTCAAATCTAATAAAACAATGGAGATTACGACATAATAATCGATAATTTGATGGAAAGTCAATAAGTTTTCTTAAAAACAAATTTAATTAAATGTTTTAAATTTAAACTATGTAAACTAATCTTTATACAAGATATGCTATTTTCTAAGGGTACCATACAATAGGGAATATGCATGAACATTTTTTTTCACATTTATTTTCAGAATATGAAAATACTGTTAATACTGTAAAAACGAAATTAAAATCCGACAAATATCAAGGAAGCTATAAGCTTTTAAAGATTATTATATGTCTCTTTCTTGCAAAAATACTAAAAACGGTATTTTACGTGTATTTTAAATGGTGAAAGTGTAATATGACGTCACATAACATATCAAGAGGGCTATCACCCTCTTCGTCTAATCGGGAATTTCAATCATTCAAATCTCGCTTATTTTTAAAGCTATTTAAAAAGTAATTTTACCTTGATATTTGTCAAGTAAACATGCTTCAATTCAAGTGAAAAAAAATTTTCATGCATCTTCCCTGTTTCGCTTTGAATTTTTGGTCCTAAAGAAATAGTCGTTTGAGACAGAATATCCAAATTTACCTCATACTCTTTTCCGCCTATTTGGTGTTATGATAATAATAATCATAATAATTAGCAAGAGGGGTACCGCAAATGGGTCCCTAGCACCTAGACCAAGGTGTCTTCTGTGCCCGCCTTGAGAACAACCTGTCACCCGAAGGCGAGACGTCTCCGGGTAAGAGGTTCTATTTTAAGGAGATGAAGCTATAGAATTCTGTTGAGGTCAGACCCCGCACAGAAAGCCCACAGATTCTCCGCCGGGATTGCTCCTAGGATAGATGGATCCAGGGTTTCGGAACCAAACATTCTATGCCTGAGACTCTGCAGGTTCTTGCAGGTGCAATTGACTTATATGGGGGTTTTACGGTGTTGTGATAACTTAAATCGATGTAATCGATGACTTAAGAAAGCATTAGAAGAATAATCTTTGATGATGGTCGCCTTGGCGTATTTGTATTAGTAGTAGTAGAGAGGAGGCTGAAGCCTAATAAGTAGGTCTTTCTTCGGGTTAATTAGCCACATCAAAACCTTTAATTTGGTATAAATATTAGTGATGTATCTTATGACTTAAGGTTTTAAGATAATACTTAAAATCATAACTGGAAGTGACGTCATAATTTTATAATGACGGCGAAGTTTGTCAATTTTAAAGGTGGCACGCCTTAGGTCTATAGTAGTACAACTAAATGGCACAAACTTGTTCCTGTATCTTATCCTTAGGTTATTTAATGTCTCGAACTATCTGAGAAGCCGTTTTGATTCAATCATTACATTCTTCTCAAAGAAATGTTATAAGCATCTCACACGTTAACTATTAGCAGGGTGTCTAGTTATCTAGAAAACCTGGAAATGTCAGGGAATTTTGAGTTTCTAGAAAAGTCATGGAATTGTCAGAGAATTTCGTAAAATTCCAGGATATTTCATGGAATTCAGGGAATTTCGCATAATCGTATTTAAAATAACTTAATTCTAAAAAATTATTACCAATAATTATCTGTTTTGAGGTTTTTGAAAAATTTTTATGTATGTTACTCATGAAAAAGAATGTATAGGCTTTATCATATTATCCATAAAAAATGAATATAAATGAACAAACGTATATAATTTTCTTAATTTTCCTATAAATAACAAAATATTATATGAAAAAATGGTCTGGAACAATTCTAATTCAAGTCTGGAAAAACTGGAAAAGTCAGGGAATTTTTTGCCAAAATATTACTAGACACCCTGTTTAGGTATTTAACGGTTTTATAAAATAATTAGGTAATAGTTTAGTATTCTCACTTTTTGGTTGATACTTAAATTTCCCGTATTTCATTTTTGGAGTCGATATTATATATAAGAATTTTTGTGAATGAATTTATTATGTTTTTAAGTAGTTTTTTTTTTTTATTATGGAATCCAAAATATAAAAATATGTATCTCTCTTAAAACGACTCTTTTTAAATGACCCTTTAATGTAAAATAAAATCGAATAAAATAATCATAAATACAATTTTATGATCATATATGAATACTTTTTATATTTTTATAAATTTTATGTTATATTTCACAGTTTCATTTACTTCACTTTAAAATCGAATGTTTTACTGTTTTATTTGCTTTCATAATTTGCCATAAAATTGCTTTGCATATGTTGATTTAATTGTTTCTTTTGAAATCGCAGGATTTCAATCAAATTAAATTGTCCATTTTTATTTCGAGTCCATTTAATTTTCTAAATTATATACCGGGTTAATTTATGTTGTAGCTATATTTTAGTCTCTAAGATTTTGCAAATACCTAAATCATGTAAAAAACTAATGTTTTAGTAAAACTGCTTCATTGTATAGAATTGCGTGAAAATATTATCAAGTAAACACAAATTTTATACAAATTATATGCTTTCCGCGTACATCAAGGCCACTTTTATCAGTCAAGTACTGAATTCCGGCTTTAGGATTTGTTATATAATTTGTACTGTATGTGTATTAGATTATCGGGTATTACATTCATATTTATATATACAGAGTGTTACAAAAAAGGATGACTGGCTATACAGGAGCTCATTCTACACATCAAAATAAGCAAAAAGCATTTAGTTTTTTTTTTCGAATTGTCCTCGGTTTAGCCGCAAATTGTATGCTTTTTCTTTTCTTAAAATTTAAAAAACCGTTAAAAGATATTCTTTAGAAACTCGGCAAATACTCCACGCACATAGATCTCATGAAAATGACAGCAACTTAAAATGTCAAATATGATTAACATATTATAAATACAAAATTTATTAAGGATGATCGGACACATGTAGAGGTAAAATCGGCGATGTATGGATAAAAATATGAATTTTTGATATGTTATTAATTGCTATCTCATACGTATAAAATAATTTCTGAAAAAAATCTGGCGAAGGGTTTTTATGTAATTAACCATTAAAAATTGGGATTTTAGCATGTTGTGAGGAGCAAATGTTCAATGAACGCATACATTTTCGATAATGTTGCTCCACCTTCTATAGATTAAAAAGTAAAACACTTCTATTTTTATAAATTAAATCTCGTACATTATGTTAAAGTTATAAAAAAAATAGTTTGACGCAGAGTCTTGTAAATATCTTAAAAAGATAAAAAATTCACGAAAATTTGCATTAAATCGCCAAAATAATCGTCGAAAGACGATTATTTATTATTTTTAGTGATTAAATAATTACATAAATCCGATTACTAGAGATGTTGGATCCTACCTAAATTTAAATCATTAATTTAAAGATTAAAATTTTTAATTTCTGTTAAAAAGGGTGTTTTTATTTATTATGAAATGTACTGTACTGTCCGGTCGACCTTAAAGACGTGAATAAAACCATTCAATAGCTTGATAATTACATTATAATTTTTTTAACCCAAAACTGTTTGAAGCGAAATAAACTCGTGTGAATACTATTCCGAAATATGTCAATTAATACGTGCCTAATATTTATAAACACACACTGTAAATTCATAGACAATCTACAATATTTCTAATGAATGAAATTACAGTGTATTTAAATTCATTAAGCTGAATTTGTATGAATTTCATGATACAAAAGTAATTTTGGAAAATTAAATTTAAAAAAATAAAACAGTACTATGGATAATTTGTAATCACAATCATTATTTTTGATTATTTGATTATATTCAATTTTTATTAATCACGAACACCTGATTAAAACAAATTAGCTTCTTTTAATTTTTTTTAAAGTACGAATGAAATACAACAATATTTAATTTGGAATGATAGACTTTTTTTTGAAATAATTAATGTTTTTTTTTTTTGAAATAATTTTTTTGTATATTAACTAAATTCAAGTTTTTTAGTAATAAAATTTGTATTTTAGTTTTTATTTGATCTTTTTCAAAGAATGTAGTTTGCTTTAAAAATACGGTATTTTTCTAGTCCAAATGGCATTATTTTATATACATTTATGTCAATAATTTTTATGTGTTTAAAAAATATTTTTTCGTGCATTTATTTGTAAAGTGTACATTTTTACAGATAGAAACAATTTGTAAATAAATTGAGAAAGTGATGTAAGTTGATTTAAAGAAAATTCAATTTAGTTTTTATTGATTCGAAATTTGTTGCAATAAAAAAGTATAGTATTTTTGTATGTTTTATATAAAACGTTTGACTTTTAAGTTGAGGACGTTCGAAAGAGAAAAAAATTGCAGAGTTCCTGTAAATTAAATATGTTATAAAAAAGTCAATACGAATTCATTGGTATGCTTTAAAATGTTTGTTCAAATGTAATTTTTTGCTTTTTCGATATTGAAAATCATACTTTTAACATTGGGTCTTATGGAGAAACTACAAATTTAATCTTTATAATTGAATAAAACATAGTTTAAAATGCAGAGAAGTTTTTATAAAACTATGTAAATTGTAAAATAAACAAGGATTTATTTGAGCCAAAGATGAAGGTATGTTCAAATGCATTCTGGAAAGTAATAATGAATTGTGTAAGTAATTTTATCATTTTAGAGAAGCAAAACACAATATTTTACTTTTTTTATTTAAAATAAAAGAAACATTACGAGTCACGACTCACGAGTATTATTATTTACCAAATAACCATAGAATATTGAAATCTAGTTTCAACGTGTACATTAAATCTGTAACGCTGCGGGCATGCGCAGTCGCTTGATACCCCCCTTACGTCTTTCCCCACAAAATGACTCTTTCGAACGTCCTTAAGGTTGTTGACTTGCAATAATCGTGTTAAAAAGTTTTAGCTTAGAACCCACATCAATGCATTTATATACTGTGATTGTAGTTAATACTTTGTTTACTTGAATGTACCTCGTATACTTGTTAGCTTGGATTATATACAAATGTCAACCTTTTCGTTATCTATTACAATCATTAAACGATCAATAATTTTTGGCTTCATAATATAAACATAACATCATTTTACATTGGCTTACTTTCTTTTAGATATTAAATAGCCCATGAAACTTCGAGAAAAATGGGGAATTTTCTTCTTTAGTTACGACCTTTTTGTCAGTTATATCTATGTACATTTACGTACGATTCGATTTTTTCGCAATGCACTTACAATAGGACAGGAAGACAGATAATCGAGTACTTCCAAATTAATATCGTGGATTATATGATCCCGAATATATAAAACTGTATTCTATGTATATTATATATATTAACCCAAAATTATCGACTGAAATTAGACAATTTCGGCATCTTTGTTCAAGCAACTTTTTATTAATTTAGTATTAAATTTCTTTGAAAGTCAATTGAATATTTTAAACACTATTATAAAAACTTAGTCGTCAACCTTGAATCTAGCTACATCCCTTGAAGGTCGAAAAACTGTAGAATATATAATATTTCATCGTTTGGAAAATTTCCATTATTATGGTAAAATTTATACAAGAAAAGCAAATTTTTGTTTCTCATAATAAAATTGATCTGATCAGCGAAGATATTTTTTTATGACATTATACAGAATTTTATACAACATTTATGTTCGTATTTTTTTACAGACGTTGAACGTGAACGGGAAGTTGCTTCATCACCATCAACAGGTAGTGGACCACCTAATGCCATTGGTCCCAACACTGGTAGTGGTAATTTATATGATTCTGGATGTGTACCAGATTTGACTGATTTTCTTGGCGGGTATCATTCACCATTAACTGGTGATCATAAATCAACAACATCTGGGGTGCCAACACCAGCGCATACACCGACACCAACATCCACTTCGCCTTTTATGCATGATGGTAAGTCTTGAACAAATTTAGCATGTTTTTTATTTATATTGATTTCTTAAGTGATTCGAAAATGCAATCTGTTTTCTCTAAGGTAAAATTTGTCTTTTTTTTTACCGACGAAAGAAGCAGGTACTCAATTCAACCTGTATATTTATTTATTTTTTTAATGTATGATCACGCATAACTTTTTACAAAGTTGTCCGATTTTGATAATTCTTTTTTTGTTGAATAGGGAATGCTTCAAAATTGGTCCCATATAAATTTGAAAAAAGCTTTCAAATTTTAGCCACAAAAAATTAAAAATAAGGCTTCCCAGCGCTTCCACTAAAGAAAAATATTATAAATATATTAATATAATACGTTCTTTGTGTAAGCACTATTTGAAAACATTCAAAATCTTTGCGCAGTTCGAATGTTTTTTTAACCGACGAAAAAAACGAGGAAGGTTCTCAAGTCAACCCATATAGTTTTTTTTATGTATTACCAAGCATAACTTTTTACAGAGTAGTCCCATTTCGATAATTATTTTTTTATTGGATAGAGTATACTTCGAAATTGGTATCATATAAATTTGAAAAAAAAATTCGCCCTTAAGGGTTGCAAAATAGGCAATGGTTGATTGTTCACCACTGAATTTTCATCTGTGAAACTTGATACACATATGTAGTTCCAATGTAGTATGTAGTTCCAATGACACTATAAGCCACAAAAAAAATAAAAAATAAAACTTTTAAACAAAAAATAGAGCTGACGAAAGAAGAAAGTAACTGAAGAGCCAAAAATAATAACTTTGTAACCAAAAATTAAACCTTCGAAACAAGAAAGGAAAAATTTAAAAAGTAACTTTTTAGTCTAACTGGGTCCTACACTAATGTAAATACCTAAATCGGCGCCAAACAAACAAAATGTAATTTGTAATATTTACATTTTAACCGAAAATCTGATTCACCCTTCATTTTGATGGAGATTTTTTGGCGCCGACTCAAAATTATTAAGGTATTTACATTAGTGTAGGACTTAGTTAGACTAAAAAGTTACTTTTTTATTTTTTCCTTTCTTTTTTCGAAGGTTTAATTTTTTGTTACAAAGTTATTATTTTTTGCTCTTCAGTTACTTTCTTCTTTCGTCGGTTCTATTTTTTGTTAAAAAGTTTTATTTATTGTAAATTTTAAGAAATTTCTAGGTATATAAATAAACATTGTTTTGTGAAAAATAAATTGCTACGAAACGAACGAGTTTAGTAGAATGTCCTCACTTCTGCCAACTACAGTGAAAATTTCAAAACAAATTTACTAAGCCGTTTAAAAGTTATAGCAATTGAAATAAATTCATTCAGTTACATTTAAAAAAAGCTACAAAGCGTCCCAAATTTTCAAATCATATGAGAAACAATTTTGCATAATTTTATTAACATTCACTAAACGGTTGTTGTTACATATACGTATACGGTATAGAAACAATAAAGGATATATATTTTTGATGATTTAAATTAAAGGTACATTCACAGCCATAAGTTTTTCATATTTTTTGTTATTTCTTATTTAAAGTACTTTTGTCTCTGATTGTTTCTCCCAAACATCCACAACATTATCAGTACATAATTTCACTCACAATACAAATGGCATCTTAGTTACAAAATGGACTAAAGTAAGTCAGTACAGTTTTTATGATGTATACTCCCATTCAATAAAATTGAACAGACCTGAAATGTTAATTTTCTTACATTTCATAAAACTCATCACTTTTGTATCTCTTTGTATAATTATTCATTTATAAACAAAGATAAGTAGTATATATTTTCAGTGTGAAAAAAGAAATGGAAGTATTGTAAACAACATTTACTACAAGAATAATCAAAATTGTTAGAGACTGATTCGATTCAGATCTATTCAATTTTATTGAACGGGAGTATACACTAAATATGTATGCATGGGTTAAGATTTATTGAACGTTTCACTTTTTTGTGCGATGTGTTATTTTCATTAAAAAATCTGTGTAGACGATACGCCCAAAATACGAGCAGTGTATTTCAACGAGCAACGAGAATGTTTTTATTAACTTTTGATGTCGTTTTAATCAACTAAAATATATGCAATGACAATAATTATTTTTCCACTAGAAAAAAAAACAATTGGGAATCGCGTAAAAAAACTTCTACTAATTAAGGATTTAATCTCTTATTTAAATGTCTAATTTAAATAAAAATGCAGTTTTATATGTATAAAACTTAATAAAATCAATTTATTATAAATGATTCATATCCCCGATTATCTAACTTACCTTCAAAATTTTTTTTTTATTACTATTGACTTTAAAAGTTGATTTTATATTTTAATTTATGATACTTTCCACTTAACACAAAGGCAATAATATTAAGAAAAAAATCCAATAAACTGCTGCTGTATAAAAGAAATAATTACAAATATTAATTATAATGGGCAAATTAATAGTGGTGACTGCAGTTGTTATTCATTACTATTTTATCATAAGTGAATCATCTTTATCCTCCAATGTTTCATTATACAAGAAGTTTTTTTGAATCCCACGCAATGTATTGCAATCTTTTGCAATTTTGATAGATATCCCAGAAAATGATTGTTACAAAGAAAAGATAATTTTTCTGAGTATAAACTAAAAATACTTTTGTAAGAAATCCATAGACATCCAAGAAATTAATTGGACTATTACATATGAATATCAAATAGTGCTCATGGCACTAGATGCTTGTTTTCACCGTGCTGAGTAACATCGGTATCAAAACGGCATTATCATTGAAATTGTAAATAAAACTCAAACATGTTTCTTTGCTTTTATGATATACAGAGTAGTTTATTTTTATGATATAAACATTTGATTATTTCAAAATTTACTCTATCTCGCACCATTTAAAAGATTGGTTATAACAGGGATGCATGGAAGAAAAAATTTGTACGTGTGATCACTTGAAAAGCTACCACTTCAATCTTTTCTAAAAGTACTCATTTCCAGACTACATACTCATATACAGTGTGTGTTGGCAAGCTTTTCCAATAGAGAATCAATGTTAAATATTATTTATTACTTACTGTGCGTGTGGTTACTGTATAAGTCAGTACACATGTAATGAGAGTTATCACATGTACAGTCATCAACCATACACATGTATGTGTATGGTTGTTTGTTTGTCATTTAAGAGTGGGGATTTTGTGATGCACATACTAAAGTTAAGAATTCAATGAACATATTTAACCATTACATGTGTACTGACTGACTTCAGACAGTAACCACACGGACAGCTAGTAATAAATAATATTTAACATTGATTCACTATTGGAAAAGCTTACCAACACACACGGTATAGTACTAATCTCAGTTTTTAACAAAGTTGGAAAATATCGTCGTTTTTTGACCGTAGTTTTCGACTGTACTACTTAACCGAATTGTTAAGTTGTGGTACTCATTCGACGCAAAATTTAATGTTCTTTAATTGATTATATTATGAGTTTTTTGCTAAGATGCACCATATAGAAGTTATAGGCACAAGAAGAAAAAAAATGTTTGTACCCATATATGCAAGTTAAAAAAATAAAAACTACTTCACCACCTTTTGCATCATACCCCTCCCCCCCCCCCTGTTTTGATCCTCTACTGACTGGCGTACCATGAAAAAAGAAATAGTTTTAATTAAAAAAATTTCATTCACAAAAACGACTAATTAAACGTACAAAAAAAATCTAAACGGAAATTAGTAAATTTAAAGCCACAATAACCAATGACAATTAATCAAATTTAATTAATAGCGACATGAAACTGATTATAATAAAACGACTACTGGTTTTCAAAAATCTGTTTTTACAACCAATCTGTTTATAATGTCATCATGATTTTAGTTGATAATGATGTGAGTGGCCTTTGTTGTTTGTAGATTAGATTAACCTAGGAGGTAGGTTATTTCATTCCATTCCATACAAACAAACATATTAGTAGCCAACTTAGTTGGTTTAATTAATTTATTAATTTAATCAATAAATTAATTGGGTTTATGTTTAGTGTGTTTATGTAAAACGTAATAATAACATATTTATTATTAATAATGTAATAAACATTAATAAACAAATTAAGAGGATGTTAAAAAAAATATTAATATGTCTATAAATATTATATTAATTATATTTTTTTTAAAAATATATGTAAAAAAAAGAAGTTAAAACGGATGGGTTTAATAAGGTTATATTCATCATTTTATTTCATATTTTATATTTAAAATTATCATCAGACAATTTTACTTCTATATTCAGATAAAAATTGAATATTTTTCATATTATCTTTGGCCGAATTAGGCCATTTTATGAATACCTTTGTGAAACATTTTTGTCAAGGATTAAGAGTTTCAAGCGTTACAGAGTCGAGACTAAACTTAATATACCTTTTATATTTAGATATACTGGGTATAAAAATTGCAAATATTGATTAATGAAAAATATTGCCTTTAATAACAAAATGATTGCAAGTAGGAATTTCGACAAGGGACACAAATTATAAATATGTTAAATTTTATTTTCTAATGTTTTTACTCAAAAAACATACTTTTAAACAAAGTTTTTTTTTTTAAACATTTTTTAAACCCACTTTTCTTTCAAGAATTTGATGAAATTGAAATATGATATTAATCTAAATGTTTTCTATTTATTAAAAATAAGTTTCTATTGAAAAAACATTTTTTTAAACAAGCTTTTTATAGTAAATCTAATTTTCTACAACTTTACTTCTTCATTCTTTTTCGATTTTTTCAATATTAAGAGAGATATACCAAATTTTGTGTTTCCCTCCCCTTAAACCCCCTTTCTTTTTGTCGATTCTTGTCATGCTTACCATAAAAATACATTGTCATCGGAAATATTAAATTTTTTTTGACTGGTTGTGAAACTAGATATTCGCAAAAATTTTAACATGCCGCAGAGGTCATGCTTACCATAAAAATACATTGTCATCGGAAATATTAAATTTTTTTTGACTGGTTGTGAAGCTAGATATTCGCAAAAATTTTAACATGCCGCAGAGGTGTACCTAAACATTTCTCGCATACTACATTTGTTAATAAAACTGATAAATAAATTAATAAAACTATCAATTTTCAATAGATTCATTCAAAAACAAATATCTTATAAAATTGAACATAACAAACTAAAATATATATATATATATATATATATATATATATATATTGCGAATTTTAAAAAAATCTCGTGATATTTAATTATAATACCTTGGAACTGCGATTTATCCAAAAAAAATGCATAATCACTGTCAACACTAGTCTTGTACAGTATAATATCAAGTACATTGTATCATAAGTGTTATACAAAACGATGTATGTTGAACTAGATATGTTCAATCGGCATAGCCAAAAGATTTTGTTTCTTTTGCTGTGACTGCCATGACCGAGTTACCCTAATTGTAATTTTACTTTAATTTTATACACAAAATTACAACTGAAAGCTAGGTTCACTTTGCTTAAATTTAAGCAAAGAATAACTTAACATAACTAGCATTTAAGAATTTAAATATTATATTTCTAGATTATATATATATATATATATATATATATATAACTCAGCTCTACAGTCCAGTATGAGCCTTGGCTTCCCTCGCAATTCTTCTCCATCCGTCACGATCTTTAGTACTAATTTTCCAGTTTGTGACCTTCAGGATTTTAAGGTCACGCTCCACATCCTGTATCCACCTGTATCCGTGGGCGACCTCTTTTACGGGTGTGAGCGATGGTACTATATAGCAGTTTTTTTGGTTGTCTATTCTCTGCCATTCTTTCAATATGGCCGACAACGTCAATTTTAAATTTAAGAATTTGTTCCGCAACTTCAGCCATTTTACCGGATTGAAGCATTTCTAGATTATACCTAGAATTATACCTTAGTTACATGTAATGAACCTATAAGTGTGTCATCAGTAAGGACTATTTACATAATAGCGGTGCAACATGCGAACTCTAGTTTTAAATTAAAAAGTTTCTTAGAAAAGACTCGCTTAAATTAAAAACGGTGAAAGCGGACATAAATGAATATTTGCAATGACTCAAATAATAATAATAACAATAATAATTTAAAAATACTTCTTCTATGTGTATTATGCATTTACGAATGTGCATAAATATAAAATATTGTTTAAAATAAAAAGATGAGAGCTTTTGAAGAAATATAATAATCTTAAAATAATTTAAATAAAATAAACATTTATAATATGTTTTGTAATAAAAAAAAAGGGTGAAAAATAAACACAATAAACATTTTTATACATACATATATACATATAACATCATCTTTACATATTATTTTTGTATTATCAACTTGCTATATTTTGTTAAACGTACTTACAGTGGTATATTTTATTCATATTAGTTGATTATATATTTCATGTGACATGCTATATTTATGTTCGATGATCTGCTTATATCTGGGTCATCCCCGGATCTACGATTTTTCCAAACCGGAGCAAACACTTGGCATTGGCGCCCAACCCTTCCAGCATTATGAGATGATGATTAAAAAATACTAGCGAAACAAATATATTGGGTGGAAATTTTTATGACTGGGAGAATAAAACCATTAGATAAATTTGAACTCTTTATTACTTATTTACTCCAGATTTATAAGTCTAGCTTTCCTTTCCGCGAATGAGTATTACTTCATTAGTGTCCGTCTAATAGGCAGTTTTATTTTCGATGGCTAGAATCGCAAGGCCAGTTCCTGACTCATTGATGAACGTAGGTAGGCTTTAATTAATTTAGCTTGCTGAAACTTCGCTCGCAGCTTGCAGATGTCTTCGGTAATGTGTATATCCAGAAAGGTATACAAGTCATGTTTTGGAAAATATAATCGACGTAATTTTAGACACTCAAATAATTTTTAGAAATATTTTAAAAGGTTAGTTTTAAATTTTACGCACATATGTATTTGACGCCCCCTGAAACCGCCGCCCAGGGGGCAGGTACCCCGCCCCCCCTAGATCCGGGACTGATCTGGGTTATTGTTGGTACTCTTTTTTTGTAGCAAAGGTTGTCACTAACAGATCAGGTAAGCTTAATTTATATCTTTAATTGTGTATAACAAGGTAGTCCACTTCTATATACATTTCTTAAGAATTTGATGAAATTGAAAGATGACAATAAGCTCCAGTGTTCTTTTTTTAACTTTTAAAAATATTTGTCCGATAGTCGCCGTATTTGGATCTGAAATTCAAATTTTTAGAATTCAATTTGGACAATAGTTATTCTTTACATTACACTTTGCTTTAAATATACCATAAAAGGTAATAATATTTCAGCACTTGATGGTTCGGCCCGTCTAAATAGTCTAGGTTTGGGTTTTAATGACTAATAGAAGACTTTGGGTAAATTGAAAATAAACGTAGTTCTTTCAATTTCGCGGCTATAAATTTCGGAGTGCATTTGCTTGAATTCTATTCATCCAACTATAGATGTTGTTGAAAGAAGTTTGGTGCAAATTTAATAATTTGTTGACACGAAATACACATTGAAATTAAAAGAAAAAATTTGTGTCTTGTACTGAATTGGGATTCCCCACTTTGGTTTGTGTCTTGAATTATTCACTGATCTTTTGTATCTGATCTCTGTCTATAGAGTTCAGTTTCAATGTAAACTCTGACTACATGTATTAACTCTGTATTGCAACTCCAGTATTCACACTCACTACGTGGTGTTTGCATGTACTAACTATTTACGCTTACAATTAGATCATAAGTACTTGCTATGATGGTTTGATAACTATATATATAATAATACATGTCATAGGCGAGAGTTATGAACTCTTGGGTGTTATTTTATACCGATTTCTAATAGTTTCATAATGTTTTAAAACTGTTTATTTATTATTTAAGTATAAATATACAAATTAATAAAATTTATTAGTTTTGATAACTCGTAATTCGGTGATAACAATATACAAACTAAAATACGGATTTCATCGAAGTGTGATTGATGTAAATGACTTGTCGATCTCAGTGGTCCGAGATACGCGGCCCAACTTCCGGTCTATTCAACTACAGTTTCAGTAAATACCACTATATATAAATAAGTATTTTGTAATTATATTGAAACTTCTCAAAAAATATTCGACATAACATATTTCTTGAAACTTAATAACTGTAGCAAGTATATGCAATAAAATGACCCAATTATCAGACAATAAATTGAAAACAAACAAACAAATAATTTACCCTGACTCATCAAACATATGCGTTGCCGTAAGTTTATAATATGTTCATGTACGCCCATTTGTCCATGAAATGTACAATCTTTTTTTTTTATATTGATCATTCTCCATTTTTTTACATAATCTTGGAAAGTAAACAAGATGTTTACAACAAAATGAAATAAAATGTTAATGGAAAAAAAAAGGATTTTATTTTGTCCTTGATCGACTAGCCAGCCATTCAATGTCATACAAATAATGCCCATAGTGACTATAAAATTATTTTATATTATATTCTTATACCCAGTATATTTGTTTAATAAGTTTAGATCCGACTTTATAATGCTTGAAAATATTGATCGCAGAAAAAATATTTTGTTATAGGTTTTCATAAAATTATCCTATTAGTCCATTTCCGCATGTCCGTCCGTCTGTCTGTATGTCTGCCCGTGAAGCCGATAACTAAAAAACGAAAAGAGATAACGAGCTGAAAATTTTTTTGTTCAAGAGCAAAAAAGTGAGGTCAAGTTCGTTAATGGGCAAAATCGGAAAGTTTTCCCCCGCCAGGTGGGAAAATTAATATCTTTGAAACCGTAAGAGATATCTTTGAAAACCGTAAGAAAAAATTTGTTGGCGAAAAATCTTCTTCTCTTTAAACTTTTGTTTGAAAAATCTTTTCATAATTTCAATAGTTTTCTCATAATTTGTGTTCAAAGTTGAAAATGAGAAATACAATTGATAGGTGAACGAAGGCATGCATGTATACATGTGCATAGCATCCATACATACTATTTTTATACCCAGTATATTTGTAAATATACAAGGTATATTAAGTTTAGTTCGACTTTGTAACGTTTGAAAATATTGATCGCAGAAAAAAATCTTATAAACTTTGAATTTGAAGAATTGTTCAAACATTGATATACAAACTCAGTGTATACCGGGTATTCAAACAATTAACTCAGTTAGTTGTTACATTACTTGTTTCTTTTTGATTTGATTATTTTCTGTTGTTTTATGCCAAGACACATAATGATTTTTAATGTAAACGAATTTTATTATTGGAGTTGTGTTTAATATTGTATTTTACACGGTGGCCACTTTTTGGAAAACTGGAAAATGGTCGTCAACCAGGAATCGAACCTCGTGCCTCTGGATATCTAGTCCAGTATGCTTCCGCTACACCAGAGACGACTGTGACGTAATAGCCATTTTTTTCATATTCTTATTTTTTTTTTATTTAGACAGTACTACTTCTGTTGATGTTATTTATTTAATATTTGTTTATTAATAAACAAATATTTAATAAAATCATGTTTAAAGATGGATTGATGTAAAAATATTTGCACATAACTCGAAATGAATCACTTAAAAAATATGATTAAAATATAAAATAGGTACTAATGTAAATGTATGGTAATATTTATAAAATAGTATAGGTATAAGTCTATGAAAAAATATTCAATATGACATTAGATATAAGAATAATAATAAACATGAATGGTTTTAAAATATGTATTATTTTATAAACCATAATTGTTATATAGAAAAGGAAAAACATAATAAAATGTTATTGAAACATTTTATGAAAACAAATTCTGAATATAGTTGTAAATAAAATTTATTAAATATTTATTATTTAACAAATAATTTTAATAATTCACAATCATCAAGAATTTATTTTAATAATAAATCATAAATATTCTTTATTAATTTTATTTACCTATTCTAAATTTAGCATCTTAATACAACATAGAACTGATTTAATGGACTCATATGATGATGACGGGACGAGGGCTTTATTATACCGTACTAGCTTATACCCACGGTTTCGCTCGCGTATTATTGTTATATCTACGGCTCCCGTCATTTTAAGACTGAAAACTTCAATGTTATTTCCCACCGCTTACACTACGTCAAATATTTACCATCCCGCCGCTCCCACTATTTCAAATATTTATCGATACTTCCACCAAACTTTTATTTTAGCGAATACTTTCGAATTCTATGTCTTGTAGCGGGGTAATATTATACCGTAATAGGTTATACCAGCGGCTTCGCTCGCGTTATATTGTTATATCTCCGGCTTCCGTCATTTTAAGACTACTTAAGGGATATTACCTAAATGTAATTTCCCACCGCTTCCACTACTTCAAATATTTATCGACACTTCCACCAAACTTTTTTTTAAACGAATATTTTTTCGTGATGCAAAATTTTTATGTATCTTTACTTGAACAGCAGTATCAAAATATAATTAAGCTAAAACAGGTAACCAGAATTTTCCTAGCTAAAACAGATAACCAGAGTTTTCCCAATTTTAAATAAAGTTTCACATAAAATTAAAAATATTTTTACATCAACTTTTGAAACTGTTCTTTAAAAAATTTCATCAATTTTAATTTACCAAAAAACATCTGCCTAATCATTTTAAATATTTGTAATTTATTTAAAATAATGTACTTTTTTTTTATCTAATAATTCTATCAAAAATATCATCCCTAAAAAGGTTGAAAATAATAAATTCAATAATTTATTTTTTTGCCAATATTAAAGAACATATTGTATGTATCATATATTTATAACTAGAGACCGGATTTGAATAAAATAATTTTTAAAATTCTCCATTTAAGATAATAAATACATTGAAATGTGTATTAAATTTGATAGAAATACATCTCATTCGATATTTGAAGCTAAATTACATAAAAGGATATAAATAATATTAAAGAGAACTCTAGGATTTTTCGAAATAAATTTCGATTTTTGCCCCAATTTCCTAGATCAAATTTTTTGTATTTTATAAATACGTATTTCGACTACAAAGTAGTCATCATCAGTATGAATTAGCTAATTGTAATTATTCTCCGAGGAGATGTTACTTGTTGCTAATTGGATGACGGTCTGCACACAGATTTTTGGTATGTGCACGATTTATACTTTCTAATAACCTACAAATTGTTATGCCAACCAATCAACATCGATCACGTGTTAAGTGATTGGCCAAAGTTCGGCCAATGATGTTGAAGTATTGGACCACGTGATTTTGACAGTTCAAAATCTCAAAATTAATAATAATAGATTCCAAAGCCGACCTAATAAACCAAATCGTTTCAATTTTTCTAAATTGGTTTTAACTTCAACAATTCAATCTTAATTCTGAAATTTTTTGTTAAATCGGATATGATTTTGACAGTTAAGAATCTCAAAATAAAAATAAAATTTAAAAATTACAAAACCAAACTAAATCATGAAACCAAATAATTTTAAAATAGTTCTCAAAACCAGTCTTAATCCTAACAGTTCAATCTTAATTTTGAAATTCTTATTAAATCGAAATTTGGAATAGGTCCTTTGTCTAAATTCATTGGGTCTTTTCCAATTTTATGAATGTAGATGCTTTCATATGCATCTAGTTCGGCGGGGTTCGGTACTGATTTTAAGAGTTTTAAGTTGGATTTGTCGATTTTATGATTATTTTCAATAACGTGAGCGGCTACACCTGATTTATCTACTCTACCAAATTTTATGTGTGCCATATGTTCTTTAAATCTTATACCAATTTGTCGTCTACTTTGTCCAATATATTTCTTCTTTCGAGCAAGTTCGGGGAGGTAGAACTTTTTTTTTGGGAACTTCCTGCTCTTAAAGAACATTTTTTTCGATTTTCGATATCTACAAGAGTTTTTGAGATATTTTCAAAAAACGAAACCTCTTTTTTTTTTACTAAATTGTTTATAACTTTTGCAACTTGTTTATGCGGGACTTTTTCAAAAACTTTCTAAATGCAATTTCAAATTGAAACACCTTGGCCATAATTTTCTGAGAAGACAAAGTGGAATTCGAAAAAAAGATACATTTTGACTAGTATAATAAAGCAATTCAAGACCTATTTGTAGGTAGTTGCAATAATATCCGATCTCTAGTTAGTAATTATTCTATTAAAATATTAGGTCAAATACAAACAAACAAAAATTTATATACCATATATTATTTAGATTGAATTAAATGAAAGTGATGGATACGTTTGTAACATAGGTACCTATCCATTCTGTTGTCAGTCTATAGAACACTAAGAAGCTCTTAATTTCGTTTCGTTATGAATCGTTAAACAATATTATGTAATATATAATATACACAAATATAAACATTATTTTACTTTTGAATATGAATATAATACTACAGGTTGGGCTACTTTAATCAATTACTCCTATTATTATTTCGGTCAATTTTCTTATCATTATATTTTTTAAATATCGTTCAAAGTGTAAATAAAAAAGAAGAAATTTAACAATTAATTAAGTCATATGTTTAAATATCCTGTATAAACTAAGTTCGTGATCAATACTATTTATTGTACTTCTGCATACATATACATATATATATATATATATATATATATATATATATATATATATATATATATATATATATATATATATATATATATATAATAAATACAACATATATATATATATATATATATATATATATATACATATATACATATACATATATATATATATATATATATGTATATGTATATATGTATATATATATATATATATATATATATATATGTTGTATTTATTATATATATATATATATATATATATATATATGTATATGTATGCAGAAGTACATATATATATATATATATATATATATATATATATACATATATACATATACATATATATATATATATATATATGTATATGTATATATGTATATATATATATATATATATATATATATATATATATATATATATGTAGGTGTATAATAAAATAGCCTGTTTTGTATACCTAGTAACTGTATTGGTGTGTTTACATATACTTGTACTATTGACCACAAAAGTTGATGTCATTTTTTTAAATTTTATGGTTGATTTGTGCCTTCTTCATTCGGTTTTCAAAAAAATAAGGCACAAATCAACTATAATATTTCAAAAAAATGATTTTTTGTGGCCAAGTTTTCGTTGACTATTCGTAGTTAATGTATACCTGCCTTTAAAGGTGGATTAAGACAATTCGCCGCCATAGGCAGCTGCAGAATTGTCGCCCCTCCCATTTAAGGTACATTTTTATGCTGACGCTCTACGTTGGCGTCGGAATGGGCCATGCGATCGATTACATGACCAGGTTTTTTAACCATCGTCGAAAATGCTAGAAATGGGAATGATATCAACTTCTTCGCTTGACGACATTCGCTATTTATTAAAATTGTTGTAAATTCGCTATTTTCATCCTATTTTGTCAACAACGTAGAAAATGCCGTTCGAGCAGCACATGCAATGTTAGATGAATTAATTTAGAAAAGCAATAATTTCGCTGTTAGATTGGAGCACAAAATAATCGGTGACGCCAGAACATTGACCATCGACGCTCGATTGTCAATTCTCCCATGAAATTACAACTTAACTCACCTAGAATTTGGAACGTATAGGTAATTTATATATTAGGAGCAGATTAAAGATAAGATCATTAAGGTAAGAAAAATTGTATTTTTGATCACTCAAGTTTCGTTTTAGCTAGTGAAAACGATAAAAATTTGCCTCCGGAAACATTTGTCGCCTTAGATATGTCCGTTTTAGTTAAACCGTCTTTTTAAACTCACACTATATAATATACAACAGCAATTGTTGTATTTATGAACAAACTACGTATCATTCGAAATAACATTGTTATTCTTATTTGATTATAAAATGCAATGTACGCAATAAATAATCACCACTATATGGATGGATATCAAGAATTACATTACATACTCTATTAATATAGAGTTTACTGTTTCGTATCAACAAAAATTATGTTAATGTTAAGGCCGTATCCTAATTTCCTTAGAATAGCACTCACTGTACTGCCGCTATCAAGAGTGTTGTAATCTTTTCAAACATGTGGGGGAACCTGGGGCACAACGGAGTACCAGGGCGGAATAAAATTTGACGATTTTCGGTGTCAAAGGTGTGGCGAGATAAGAGCGAGCGGCAATACGTAGAACTAGACCAACATGTGGCCGTTCAACTACGACATTCATGTTAGACTATTTTTCTTGGTCGTTGGTACGTGAAATTTTAATTGTGTGGTTTTTTGTTCCTGTATTGTAACTTATGATGATCTTGGTGCCTAAGATAAGGTATTCATACTTGTTTACATTACAACTACAGTTAGTACATGCTTGAAGTACGTTTAATTGTCTTTAGTTTGGTGTAGTTAAATGTTTGTTTACGTATCTTTTTTGAATGAACTTACCGCTCTAACCCGAATCGTGTTTATGGGCCAGAATGGGGTACCCCATTCTGCTGCAATGTTTCACGATGTTTTCCAGCAGACCCAACTGACATCAGGCTTGATAGGCTTTCAAGTGAAGTGGTTAATTTTACTACCCTCGGGTGCTCTTGGATGACAACTGACAACATAGTCCCTTCATTTCCTTTTTCATCTGCGGGAATAGTAAGCTTTCCACTAGTTTTATTTGTGTTTATAGTAAACTGTCCTTGCCCCGGGTATGGGGTAGTATTATTGTATTTTTGTGATTATAACATTATACTACAATGTGTTCATAGAAAAATTTGCAGCTCTCTTAATAAACTCTTTTGTATTTTTAAACCATATTTTCAACTTTGTACCCCGTTCTGTCCCGGGTTCCCCTACATTCGATTTATGTCGAATTCATTCTGTTTTCGAATGAATTTTTAAAACAAAAGTTGTTTGTCTTTTTTTAACGAATTAATTTTATTCGAAACTTTTTTTCAAACCAAAAGATTGAGCACCAATCGACTGTCAACGATTAGATTACATGATCTGTCGAATGAATTAAAACCTGTGTATATTACTGATGCCGCGAGACGAGACAGAACGAGAGTAGCATGTCTCTTGTATTGTATAGACTTGTAAAAGTTTTCTATTGTATCGTTTCGTCTCGTCTCGATTTTACAGTTAAAGAATTTCATTATTAAAAAAATTATATTTTTTGTATAACTTTTCTTCAATTCATATAAAGTGCATATTTTTCTAATTTATTTATTTTAATTTTAATTGAAACAATGATGAAAATATAGAAACTAAAACCCTTACCATCCAACTGATTGGTGATTAGTATATTTTTACAGATTAATCAGGTTTCTAATTTTTGTCTCGTCTGTTGCTGACATATTCTCGTCTCGTCACGTTTTTCTCGGTATCACTAGTATATATATAAAATATATATTAGGTAATTATAAGTTCAGTTCTGACTTTTGTAACGGTTGGAAATATTAGTCACAGGAAAAAATTAAGGGAATAAATGTTCATAAAATGGCCAAATTAGTTAATTTAACCATGTAAGCACGATAACTCAAAAACGAAAAGTGCTAAATTATACGTTGATATTTTGTGTGTGATTTACAGTAAGAAAAGGCAAAATCGCATACCCCACTTAAGAGGGAAATATTAATCTTTTAACAGTATATAATATATAGCCCTAAGTGAAGCTGACTGACTGACCCATGTATACAAGTTCTAAGGCACTTCTAGACATGCTATAAATGCGGTTTTTTGCATTCGACGCGAAATTAATTGAAACCGACTGGAAAAATCAGAAAACTTCAATTTTTTCATTGTAACCCCCGAAAACCGAAAAACCTCCCCCCCTCCCAAAAAACAACTTTTTTAACAATTCATGTAATGTTATTTTCTGGGACGCGGAGCCAAGGCCGGAGTCCGCCTTGGGGGACCCTTGCGAGCAGAGCGAGTTAGTTAAGAATAATGGGTTTTTTTCCTACGTTTCTCAGACTCTACGGTCTATAACAGAATAATGATTGGTTAGAATAGTTCTAGATTCTGCCAACAGACGTCAGTCGCTTGTTACATGGTGCAACAAAAATATAATTTAATTAAATTAAAGGATTATAATTGAATAATGTACACAGTAGTAGTAATTTTTTACTTAAAAATCAGTAACAAAATAGTACTCACCCATAAAATGAGTGCCTTTAATGATTTAGTAATAATGTATTAAATTACACATAATATAGTAATAACTAATTATTATTATGTATTTCATAATCATTAATTATATGTATTTGAGTTACATAAATTATTGTAAATTTTTTTTTTTCAAGTATTCTCAACTAAATATTATGTCGTTGATTCATATAATTATTTATTTTTTTGAAAATTTAAAGATTATTAACAATATTAATTATTATAATATTCTTTTTGATGATGTATATTTATTCAAGGTTTCGAGAAAGCTTGAATATATTTTATGCCTACATATGGTTCAAAAAAGTAATGTGGTTTCCTAAAACCTGTTAAAAGTATTGTAAAATAATTTATTTGAAAGCACAATTTTTTTTTAAATTTCGAAAATAATATTATCATATTTCATGAATTACATAATAAACCGTTGAAATTCAAACCTCCTTCTCAATTTATTAATATTCGCAATTAAAAGCGAATATAGATGTCAGCTTTGCGACGTATTAGCTAGATTTAACCGATTACATATAAATCAGTAAGTGTCAGAAAGATGAAATGATAACTTGAATTGATTGGAGAAAGATAGTTATAATTTATAAGTATTTACAGTTTTTTGAATTTCAAGTTAGTGAGGTTAGATGTAAGAATGTCAACAAAATAAATAATACTATTATGGCAGCCTAGTTTGCGTTAGTTATGGATTTTAACACCAGACGTCAGCCACTTTGCGCAAGTCGACGTGCGAAGTATTTCGGTAATTTTAAATATTTTTTTTTTATTTTAATATTAACGAATTTTACGTTCTTTTGGAGTTAAGATAGTTCTTGTGTGAAACGCGTTGTCGACGAGATTGGTTTAATTTGCATTATAGGTATATACAAAAGTAATAACTCCAAAACAGTTTTAATTTTATTTAAATAATGCGTCGAGCAATTTGGCTAAAAAACTAGGCCAATGTAAAATGATGTTATATTTATATTTTGAAGAAAAAAAATTATTGACCGTATAATGATTGTAATAGATTAACGAAAAGGTTGACATTTTTATATAATCCTAGTGAAAAAGTATATAATCAACAAAAAAGTATATAATCTATATAATTGATGTGGATTCTGTGCTGAAACTTTTTAACTGGATTACTGCCTAGATTAGAACCACCTTAATGCACTATTCGATGCCTTTTTGTAATAGGTTTAACGCATTGTATATTGTAAAAGGACGAAATTCAAATAGTAATTCCGTTAAATCCCGACTACTATCGACGCATATTTTAGTAGATGGTTGTGGAAGATAAGTCTAAGAAAAAAATACTAGAGTTTATGACAAAAATTGTTTATTATTAAAAGAAGGAACATTTTTTGTCTTTAAAATTTATTTCTATCTCTTACGGTTTCAAAGATGGATATTAGGAGGATGCACGGTCCGATTTTGCCCATTTACGAACTTGACCTTACTTCTTAGCTTTAGAAGACACACACAAACTTGCATGTTATTATCTCTACGATTTTGCGTTATCGTGTTACCGGATATGCGGAAATTGACTAATAAGGACATTTTATGAACACCTATACCAAACAATTTTTTTACGATCAATATTTTCAACATCCGGACTAAACTTAAAAAAAGTATTCGCAAACCTTTTACCTAAAGTAATTAATGTTATATTTCAATTTTATCAAATTCTTAAGAAAATTGAGTTTACGTGCGAACTTCTAAGGAGCACTTCTAAGGTCCGGTACACACGTTACGGTATACCGGAGAGGTATACCTGTACAGGTAAATTGGAGCGTGTGTACTAACCGCCTGCATAGGCATAGCGACCTACACAGGCGACCGGAGAAGAATCGAAATTCAGTATTGACTACTTGCCATGTAAACCTGAGCGTGTGTATGAATCTTTCCGGTATGCCTGTACAGTTTTTATGTTAGTTGTGTCTAGTTTCTTCAGTAGAGAGCGTCAGTCACCAATCTGTCGACTGAGTTAAAATCTTTACCGTAACGTGAGGGTGCTCTTGCATAGGTGGGCAGACCTTGACTGCACTGTGCTCTGAGTGAGAGGTAGAAAGAGAGATAGAGTAAATATAGGGTATCCTACCAATTTCTATTATTTTATTTTTTTAATTAAAACATTTTCTGAAAAAAATATAATAATACCAACTATTTTTTATGGCCACTATTATTCAAAGTATACAATACATACAATACATTGAATACATACTCTGGAATTTTGGGCTGGTGATTTACCGCTTGTAAATTTTTTGATGATTTAGCTTTAGTTTAGATTTTAGAATTATATTTTAGGAAATTCCGAATAATTTGCCTAAACTATTCATATCGGAGAACTAATAAACAATTATTTACTTGATTTAATTATTTTTTCTTAGTAGGGGGTATAGTGTCATGGGAATTTGATGACACTGGATACAAAAAAGATGCCAATGATAAAGCTGGGTGGGGGGGAGTGTTGGTAATTTGTTACTAATTTTTAAATGGTTAAATTTTACATAAAGTGGGAATACATATGGTTGTTGTTGTTGTTGTAATTATTGTTATTGCTATCATCATTATTGTTATAATTAATATTGTTATTATTATTATTATATTTTTTGGTGTATCTCTCCATATTGTAAAAGATATTTTTTAAACAATAAATATTTTATAAAACTAATTCTAAATTGATTGAATAAATTATTGGGCAATAATCGGTAGGACAACCTGTATTGGAACATCGTTCCATCTTACTTCAAAACATACCTTTATTACTTACTCTCACCCAGCTTATGGAGAGTCCGTTCGACTCCGGCGAGCCGCCTGCGCCCACCTCTGAGCCTGCACAGGTATACCTTTACGGTTTACCTGCACAGGTATACCGTAACGTATGTACCGGACCTAACCAAGCAATTGTGTCTGGTCGGTTGATGTATGGTAATCCAAACCGCTCACCTAATTCAATAATTTATTAAAAACTAAAAGTTAAATAAACATAAATAAATTGTTTGGATTTGAAGGTTATCTGATAGAATAAAATAAAATACCGTGCAATATTATGTATAGTTATCATATTATGATGTGATGTTTCAACCATGTTTTTAATTAATTCAATTTCATTTATTACAATTTCACTAATTAATAAACATTGTAAATTAACTAATAAATCTATTATTATAGTAGGTTCTGTATATGTATATGTTGTCTTTAGTTTATAATAATTGTCCATTTCAATTATATATTTTATATGTTTACTATACATTCGTACTCGTATATAATATATATACAATCATATTATACCATGTGTTAATCAAACATTGTTATCGTTTTAGTTGTGTCTCTTCTTATTCATATGAATTGTAATAGTTCGATTAATTTTTTTTACAATATTAAATTGTAAACCAACCCCCCGCCAAAATAAACCCAACCCAATACCCTCTAATAAAATAACCCCCCGCTAAACTACTCCAACCCAACTCTTTTCGTCCTTGAAATCGTCTTTAAAACAGTAAAAAGGTTTTACTGTTTTATAAAAAATAGGGTATGTGAGAAATGTTTATAACGTATAATACCGTGTATGTTAAAAATTTCAACTTTGATTGGAAATAGCTCGCTTCACAATCGGTCGAAAAATTTGATTTTTTTAATTATAAAAGACACTGAGCCTAGTATAATATTTCATTTATATCAAATTCTTAAGAAAAGCATGTTTACGAATGAACTTAAATTGACACACCGTATACACATCATAAGTACATCCATCAATGATGTACCAATTGCAATGAATGCTTGTAAATTTAGTTGTTAAGTTTTTTTCTTTAATATTAGTTTTATTATCATTATTACATATTTTTTAATTCTTGATTTCTAAACTATACACATTATTATAGCAAACATAGTTACATGCATTTTTAATTTTTTTTTTTTTTAAATAAAATTTAATAATTCAAGGATGCTTTTAATCAATTATAATAATTGTTCTTTTTATTATTATTTAGCATGGCTTTTGATTACGAAAATTTGTTTCTATATGATTTATATGTTAAATTATTTAGAAATTTATTCTTGGCTTAAATAATTTGTTAGCTTTCTAGATAATGATTTAACGGCAAGATTTCATTCAATTAATAATATTTAAATTATTTTTTAAAGATTTTGTCTAGATTTCTTCATTTAAACGTATCTAAACGAAATTATTACATTTCTCTAATATTCTATGCAAAGTTCTAGTGATCCAGTTTTTTTCAGCAAAAAAACAAAAATGGTTTGTCAAACGATCCGGCTAACTTTATATGTATACAAGCCGTAATCCTGAATATTAGTAATTGGAATATAAAAAATGCCACACTGGATATGTTATAATGTAGGTTTACTTCAATAATTGTTGATTTTGATAATACACGTGTATTTCTGTCTCTCTTCCTCTTTACAAACAAATGTATGTCTTTGCTAAGCTTATTATATAAAATACACTGCGTTGCATTATACAGGGTGAATCGTACCAGGTGCATAATAGCACACGCCTCCACTTTATTTCATGATCCTCCCATTTTCCAACAACATCCAATAGTGGAGTACTTTTTGTTAGGGAGACGGTCTATTCATAATACAAATGTTGTTTTGTATGTTGTGTGTTGGCTTGGGCGCGCATGGTGTTCTTATGTTGGTGTGTGCTTTTGGCTCCCACTCGAAGTATACTTAAGTGAATAACAAAATGATTTGTTATTCAGTTGAATTGTAGGTTGCAAGCATGCATCAGTATAAGTTTGCCATGTCCGCCTGAGCTAGCATATAGGATGGTATTTGTGTTATGAACAGACTGTCTTTTTAACAGGTGAGGTTCTATTGGATGTTGTTGGAAAATGGGAGGATCATGGCCGGGCGTGGAGGCGCGTGCTATTATGCACCTGGTTCGATTCGCCCTGTATTTATATATATATATATATATATATATATATATATATAAACTTAGTAAAAAAAAATTACACTAAACTTAGTAAACATAAGAGATTAGGCGACAAATATTAATGCAAAATAAAGTACAAAATGCTCAGAATGGGGTATACGTATTTTATATATATATATATATATATATATATATATATATATATATATATATATATATATATAAATATATATATATATATAAATATATAAATATATAAATATATATATATATATATATATATATATATATATATATATATATATTTTTAAACTAGAAAACAATTAATTATTTATTAACGAATATTACATGATTACATGATTATAAATGGCGGGAACTTCAAATGCTATTACCATTATTCTCTTATACGATAACTTTAAAATTTAATAACTCATAAAAAATCATACAAAAGTAAAAATTATAAACGCATACGCGAGTTACACACGTTCCGTTAATACGCATAACACGACACATTGTTTTCAAATACAAATTTAACGCAAATTGTTTTCGACTGTTTAAATAAAACAGAAAAAAATACATTATGTGGCATGAAGGTTTTGTATCACACACACATTTCAATTTTATTTTTTTCATTTATAAAACCATTGAAATTATTTATTTTTTGAGGAAGAATAAGAAAGAAAAAAGCGAGCTATTAAGACGAAACTTGTAATTACTTTTTGTTTTTTTTTTCTGTTGAATGTATTGGAGGATAAAAACATAGGCCTACAATCCACACTGTATATCGAGTGGGTGTATTATTTTTTTATTTATTTATAAAGTAATATTTATAATAATGTGTTTGTTGTGTGTGTGTTTGTGTATTAAAAGGGCATTGTTTTCAACGAACCGTACAAAAATCAGTTCACTTAACATAAGAATATTTTAAATACATTTTATATTAAATTGTTTTTTATTATAATGGTTTGTTTCTTATTTAAGTTTGTTTTAATCGTGGTTTTATTTTCAACAACGTAAAGCTATTGAAAAATTGATAATACATTATTTGGCGTGATTATTTAGCAATGAGCATTATTTGACAATGATTTTTCAAACCGTCCCGTAGTAGTTTGCATTTTTATCACAGTGTCACTAGTCTCCACAGCTGTGCACACTGCCAATACCCCAATCAAATATGGTTTCAACCATGGAATGAGAAGTGATAAGCTGAAAATTTGCATAGACCTTTCTTTTGACATTATAAACAGTGCGTCAAAAGTCTCATATAATCAATAGCACTCGTCTTAGATATTCAAGATCAAATATACCGGTAAAGGGGTTTTGTAAATATCTCGTTTCCTATGCGTTAAATCGTGTTTGATGTTATTATACAGTCAGACTGATCTCTGGGTACCGGGTCACTCTAGCGTTAAAGGGAGCGAAGTAGCGGACTCGTTGGCACGAGAGGGGTCATCTCAAACACCCCTTCACCTCAACTTGTCATTCCCATAGCAAGATGCTCCGTAATTTACTGAAGGACATGCGACAGGCCAAGCATAAGCACAGCTACGCCATTCGACTTTGCTCGATTGAAACTCAATAGAATGCAGTTGTGAAGGGTGGTAGCCGGTGAGGCTCTTGACAGGACACTGTCGATTGAACTACCACCTTCATAACTTGGGGATCTCTGATGATCCCACTTGTAGGGCCTGTATGGAGGACGATGAAACCTCCATACATGTTATATGCACCTGCAGAAACCTGCTGGGTGTCAGGTATAGAATGTTTGGGTCCGAAACCATGGATCAATCAATCCTGAGAGCAATCCCAGCGGGCAAGTTGTGGGCCTTCTGTGTGGCGTCTGACCTCAACAGAATCCTATAGCTTCATCTTCTTAAAATAGCACCTCTTATACTGAGACGACTCGCCTTCGGGTAACAGGTTGTTATCAAGGAAGGCACAAAGGATCCCTTGGTCTACGTGCTAGGGACCCATTTGCGGTACCCCTCTTTCTAATTATTCTAGATTATAGCAGAAATTTCAATTTATGTAGTGGTCATTTTTTTTTATCACCAACCGTTTTTGCGATATCACGCGGAGAATGGGAAATTTTTGAAATGCTTATCTATCGAGATTATGTGACACAACGTCTGCCCTTTTTAAGAAAACTACAAGCAAGTATAGAAATGTTTGAAAAATATTTAGACTTGTACAATATTTTAATGAAAGTGCCAAACCAATCGATTTAAAAAAGAAAATGTTTCGAATAAGGGCTGCTAGTATTTTTATAATGTTAACTTTTATTTTAAGCATTTTGTTTGAAAATCAAATGGAAATGTTCCAAATTGAGTATACAAATTGGAAAATCAATATTGTTGCTCCAAACTCATTATTTGAGTTCTGTTCGTAATCAATAATGCATCAAAATTCGACAACAAGATAAACGATTTTGGTAAATTTAAACAACAATAATGGTGGTGTTTTTTGGAAATTTCAAAGTTGATTTGTGTTTTATCCATTCCGTTGTCGAAAAATGATTCGAATCATAAAAGTTGTTCATTATAAAAACACTACCAGCTTTTATTCGTAACATTTTGCAACCGCGTATATTAAAAATCTCAACTTCAAATATAAATATCTCGCTTCAAAATCGGTTACAAATTTTTTTTTCAATTAAATGAAGGGCACGAAGCTTAATGCCCTTAAATACTTAAGAAACATCAGTTTAAGAGGGATCTTAATAGTAACCAAAATATCAAAATCGATATAATGTATTTTTATACGCTTTTTATTAGTTTCACCTGTATGTATGCATGTATGTATGTAACCGACCCTTTTGGGCTCGATTTTCTCCTACTTTGAACGATCAGATTTAATTCAAATTTTGCTCACCTGTCAAAGACCGATGACAATGCAATAATTCGATTAAAATATCCGATTATCCTGATTAGATTCGCCAGGATACATCAATTTCTTTCCGCATCCTTTGCATGAGAGTAAGAGAGATAGAGCTAGTGCGCGAACTTGAAAAATGAACTAAAAAATGAAAAATAAATAATAGTTTAAAAAAACAAAAAAACACGCTTTTATAGAAAATCCAACTAAAAAATAGAAAATAAAATTTAATAAATTTGGATTAAGAAAAGTGTAAATAAGAAACAAATGTATATTAATGGAATAACTATTGACACTATGCACCCCACGCTTTTTTCCATTAATATACATTTGTTTCTTATTTACACTTTTCTTAATCCAAATTTATTAAATTTTATTTTCTATTTTTTAGTTGGATTTTCTATAAAGCGTGTTTTTTTAGTTTTTTTAAACTATTATTTATTATTAGTAAGAGAAAACAAACCTACATTGTATATTTATACACTTCTGATGCCTGTCTGTTGCTTCATGTATATAATAAATATGTTATATAGAAACCAAGAAGCAACAAATACGCATATGGTTAACCCATTTTTTTTTTTTAAACATTACAATGAAATGTTGAAATATTTTTTCTTTTTTATAAAGTTGTTTTCCCAATAATACGAAAAGATGATTAAAGTATAGACAAAAATTAAATTTGTTTATCTGCCGTAGCCTTCAAACAAAAAATTATAAGTTAAGATTTGTCTGTTCGCAATATATACCCCTTGTAATATCGTCAAATGATATGGAGCCTAGCCATGTCAAATAATATATTAAGAAAAAATTAATTTCATTTGAAACTTGATTATCGCTTATCAACCCCATAAAATTTTGTAGACATTTTAAAATTTTTTGAAATGTCTATAATTCGAACAAAATAAACCTTCCCTTCTCTTCAAGTCCAAAAACCTACTTCATTTGAAATATAAGCTCTCTAGACGTCGAAACAATTCCTAAAAGATATCTCAGTACATTATCTCCCTTTATAATTCGAGAAAAAAATTATTTGACTTCTGTATCTTGAAAAAATCTATTTATAGTACTACCTCTCCATCTCGAAATTTGTAGATTAATAGCCTCTTGATTTGACTTGACGTATATAATGTAACTCTTTTTCTCAAAATCATGTGGCATAAAATCTAAGCATCTACAAGTCGAGCATGTGCTTATAAATATCTCTCTAAATCAAAACCCTTAAAAAGCCTAAACTTCTATAACTCGAATTATTTCCACCACACAGGAAGTTCGACTTATCGAGATTCTGCTGTATAACTTTTAATGAACTTCCACGAAAGATAATTGGCAAATTTTTAATTTGTTTTACCTTAGTAATGTAACTAACATAATAAAACTGGAAAATATTATGGTTATTGGGTCTAAAATAATGAGAGTTCATTAAAAGCAATGATTGTTGATTTTAACATTTAAAAAAATCAGTTTAACTTTCATTACGTCTAGGAAGTTGATTGTTGAACGTGAATGAAAACCTATATTTATGTGTAAAAAATACGCGTTCAGGAGATCCATAATTTTAGATAGATAGATTGTAGCGGCTGCCCTGGACGGGCTACACTTCGACCATAAGGTCCAATGTGATGCCTAAGGATGTGAGGATGTGAGTGGAGTGGAAGGAATTTTTGTGTGTAGACTAAGAATTGGTAGGTTGCGCGGCTGCAGCCGACTCATAGAAACTATGCCGATATTCATCTGGAATTTGTGAAGGATACTGCAGAAAACCTTCTCAAGCATAGCCGGTTACTTCGTTCTTGTCCATTCTCCAACAGATTAGTCAATTAACCACCCTATTTTTTTTCTCTTAATTGACAAACTGCCGATGTCGGGATTCAAACCCATAACCTCCCAGTTCCAAGTAGAAATAACGCCTCTGATATAAGGCCTTAGACCGCTCAGCCACTTGGACGGTGATCATAATTTTAGTCTGATTGGAAAATTACTTGTGTCATGGTTTCTGTATTTGAAAGGCCAATTTAGATAATAGACAGTATTGAAGGCGTAAGAATGAATATTATGATTTGTATTATTACAAATGAATATTTCAACTATTATTACTTGATTTGGTACTCATTTTGAATTTCGCCCTTTACGTAGCTCCTACGTGACAAATTTTGATGTGTTTGGTTGAATTTATATTTTAAAAAGTCATCGCAAGTTAATTTAATGGAAAAAAATATGTTTAAATAATGATTATCTTTTAATAATTTTTTTTTTCATATTTTAATTAAAATAAATTATATCCATTTATAGTTAATTAATTATACAATAATATATTTAATTAATAATTATAATAAAAATAAAAACAAACAAACATTTTTTCTATTATAAATTTACGTAACACGTAAAAGTACTTCACTTAAATGTTGTTTTTATTTACCTCCCCCCCTTTTGGCACTTGGTAGTGTGCTATACTTTAATTTGCCCCCAATTTTTTTTATTTTTTTGTTCTATTTACTATGAATTGTATGAAGATTATCGTTTGTTACAATGAGTGAAACTTATTGGGGGATGTATGCAATATTGCGTTTATGAATTTATTAACAGAGTGATCTATCACATTTTTAAAAAGTTTTATGGCATATATTTGTCAAATTTAGGTAATATATTTATCTGAAAATGTTATACCTTCAAAATTACTCACGAGTACATGTAATGATTTTTAGTCATGTGTTTCTAAATATAGCATAAGAGTAAGTAGCAGCCAAATTTACAGTATTCTTTCAGAAAAGGTCATATTGAGTAATTTCAAGAAAATGCATGGAAAGTTTAAATCAAATAAATGCCTCACCATAAATATATACATATTTATAATACAAAAACTGATCTAGGTCTAATTGGTGCAAATTTGAATATTTATTTCAAAAACGTAGAGTTCTCATTAAATATCATTTGATAATCTAATATTCAAGTAAATATAGACCATACTAAAATGCTGTAAAAAAATGTTGCCTGCTAGTAGCTCTTAGAACAATACATATAACCCCACTCTCACTTTCTATATTGTAGTTTTTATAAATCCTAATAAATCGTTCTGTATTTGTTACATATATATGAAATAATCATAAAATTAGAATTATTAACTACTTATTACTTATAATAGGTAAATAATGTTTGTATTCGTTTCAAATATTTACAAATTATGTGATATAATGCTTGTGAATCTCTTTATACAAAATCAATCTTCAGTTATTAAAGGATGTTTATTTGATTTACTTTTTATTTAAATGATTAATTGTTAATAATACTTGTTAAGTTTTTTTACTTTATTGAAAATATTATTATTTATTTTTATATTTCATCTTCTTCATTGGATTACTTCAATTACATTTTGTGAATTGTTTTATTTTTTATGGTGTAGTATTTCTTTAAATGTGGTGAATTTTTTTAAGTGTTTATTATTTACGGGAATTATTTACATATTTTAACATCAACAATGATTATGGTTCATAAAGGTTTGTTTAAATATTTAATTATACAAAAAGTTTTTGAATTTATTTGCACAAAATCTACAAGAAGATTAATTTTGATGAATTTTTGTTTATGATCCAAAAAAAATATGTAGAAGCTACGTAGGATAAGCGAATTTTCTCAGAGGAAGGAAACATGATCAAATTAAATTACTATTGCGTTACTTATAACAAATATTTTTTAAGTATTATGTTATTATGAAAAAAATTCAGTTTAATGACAGGTTATTTAAAATTTGATAATCACAGTGATATAAAAATCAATATCTCGACAACTTAGTTGAGATATAGATTTATCACGACTTCTTTATCCTTAATATTTACTGTAAAAATGATCAGAATTGTTGCAAAGTTTATTTTTTATAAGTTTTACTTTTGTTAAATATTTCAATTTCACTAGTTTTAAGAGATATTCCAATTCTTATTAACGAATTTGGTACCGAAGGCAAGTCGCATACTATTATTCCGATCGGACTACAATTGGGCCATCTAGAGTGCTCATATTTTCGAAATCTACTAAATTTGCAATTGAATCAATACAACAGCTAAAAATATTACATCAAGGATACTCGATCCTTCGTTAATTATATCGGTTGATAAGTTAGCTCGATGCAAATTCATCACAAGGACCGAAAAAAATTTAATTTTCATGTCCAGATGATTCGAATTTATAACGATTAAGAAATTGGTTGTGTAGAAAAATTCATTTTCATTCGGTTCAATTCGAGCTGATGAATAGAAGATGTATTTATATATGTGGTGTATTTAAATAATTTTAACATTAAAAAGGAATGTATTTATGATTTGTTAACAATCGCAATTTTTAACTTTTAACTGAACTATTTCACGCACACTTTAATAAAAGAAAACGGCGGTTTATTTGTTTACTTTTTGTTGTCGAGATTCCAAAACATTCAATATATTTACTTTTCGCGAAATTTGAATTTCTTAAATATGAATACCATAGAAACGAATTACAATACATTATTTTGATATTTTATTCAAAATGTGTTATTGTGAATACAATTTTTTGGGATGAATAAAGACTTACCAAAAACAATGATTTCGAATCTATAATAAACATAATATTCTAAATTAATTTCTGTCGAAATAAAAAATATGCCTAAAAGTGGTAGAAAATCCAAAGTGAATGTTGTTCCCAACGTTAAAGATCCACCACCATCAATACCGGGTACACCCAGTTATATGATTGAACCAGATTATTTGGATCAAGCCGATATATATCCATACATTTTAAAAGTTAAAGATGAATTTGAACAGATTGAAAATGATGGTCGTAATTTTACCGAAGTGGAAATTGAATCATTCAATAAGTATACGGTCGTTGTTAAGAAATATTTGTCCTATTTGGATGAAGAAATTCGAAAATTAGGTTATTTCAATGACTTGTTTTATCAATTTTATAAATATTATGAAAAGCTTAACGACTACATCATAAATATTTAGGCTAAGAACACATGATGCGATAGTTTTGAGCCATAGGTTGCAAATCAGTTTCACTCTACAAGCAGTTTCTGGAATGAAACTTTTGTCCGCACAAGTTTCATTCTAGAATGAAACTTCTGTCCGCACACTGACAAGGCTGGTTGCTGATAATTAAGAGTTACCTATTCGAGTAATGAAGTTGATTTGTGATATGTCGAATTCAGATTCAGATGAGTAAAGTAGGCTACAAACGCGGAACATTGTGCAGCAACATTGAACTCCGCTTTCAAAATATTTTGCCTACAGACGTGCAATCAAAATTGGGAACATTATTTATTACTTTACTACTCTATCTTAAAAATTCAATCACTTGTCATCTTGTCTCTATCTATCTCATTTAATTTGTATTTAATTTATCTACTAGTTTATTTGTAATATCTCTACAGTTTTTTCAAATTTGTTGTGTGCAAATACAAAATATAAAGTAAATAAAGTATAAAAATAATAAAGTATAGAAAGTAATCTATGTAATAAAACATAAAAAAATATTAGGAAAACATAAAATTTTAGATAATATGTTGCAAATATCGCTACACACGAGGAACTTGTACAGCAACATTAAACTCCTCCCACAAAATATCAAATAACTTTGATTTTTACAGCAACCAGATCAAGGACATGTAATTTTGTTCTGCAACAGCTATTCAGACTAGCAACCTACTACCGAACATTCATTTGTCCTTAAAATGTTCCTGAACAGGTTGCACGCTGTAGTCCCTATAAGACATCATTAACTATTATCAATACAACAGACTGCACAGGGAACAGAGGAGCATTGAATTCATTCCTACACAAAGGGAAATGTGAGCTCCTCTAAGCTGTTCGTAGCAGCAATAGAACTGGCATATAGAAAGTTTATATTTTTTTACAAAACGTCGAAAGAATCTTATCTACAATTAACAAGGATGGTTAGCTCTTTCTTAAAAAAGAGGGACCCAAATGTGAGGAAGTGTGTGCCTACAGAAGAAAACTCTATTCAGTAAATAAATAAAATAAAATTATGTATATAATAAAATATGGTTTCCAAACTTTGCTTAGCCTTATTGCCTGGAACAATAATCCTACATTTTGCCATTCTTTCTTACTCTATAATCAGTGCCGTGTCTATTTGAGACATGGATTACGATAGTTGTTTTAAGTATAAAGTGGAGATAAATATGTACACTTCGTCGAAATTTGTAAAACAGTGCGAATGAGGAACAATTTTTGACCGTTACTTAATTTCATAAATATATAGAATATTTGTTCTCAATTTAGAATTAAATAATGGTGATGAAAATGAAATTCATGAAATAAAAAATATTGTTAAAGAGTTGCGAGCAGAGAATAAAAAGAATATCGCGCGTCAAAGTAAGTTTCAGCAAGGACGAACTGAAAAAGAAAGGCAATTAATTCAAACCAAAAAGGAATTACAAGACTTAAACATCGATGACAATGCAGCATTGAACTAAAACCCTAGAACATCTGTACTGTCAATAATAAACTTTGCATTTAAGACGAAAATAGTTTTATTTTTCAATCTTCTCAGAAATTTCATGATGAAAGAGTCTTGCATCCCATTCCATAAAATATAGGCATAGGCATAGGCAAAAGTATATATTTAGAACATTTGTAGCGTGCCCGGCTTTTGGGTACATTTTATATGGTCTAAAATAACGCTTAAATCAAAGTGGTGGATAGTCTGAATGAAGTTTCGTGGTATAATTAAGGATTCCATCAGGACGTCATAAATGGCATTAAGATCGTGGCCATTGAAAAAGATATCCAAAGACATTTTTGAGATCCACTATTTGTGGTTTTACAAAGACAATTTAATTTTTATATCCGGTATAAAATGTATAGCAGGGTATATATTAAGTTTACTTCCAACTTTGTAACGGATAAAAATTTTGATCGCAGAAAAAAAAGTTTTGGTTTAGCGAGCTGAAATTTCGTATATTTGTTCTAAACCTAAAAAGCCCGATCAAATGGGCATCAATTCAATGAGTGAGCATAATGGGACCATGTTTGGGCTAAATGGGCTAAATACAAAAATTTTCCTATTTTAAAACGAAACAATTTTTGTTTCAAACATTTTTGCATAAATTCAGTATATACCGGGATTTTAAACAATTGACTCAGTCAGTTGTTATTTTTACTTGATTATTATTTAAGCTTGTTTTTCATATTTTTTCACAAATTTTTCACAAAAAGCCAAAAACCATACTCAAAAATAGCCTTCCAACAACGCAAACTTCGTAATATTTGACATCCTTTTATTAGTAAAGCGCAAAAAAGTAAAAATAATTAAGGAGGTCATGCTGTATTTTCGAATTCGTGAGATCAGGACAATGGTATTATATTATCTTATCTTCAGAGTTACGTACATTTACAAAGTTGAAAACAAGAAAACTAATTACAGACTAGTTTTAAACTGTAAAAAATGTAAAAAAAAATTGTTCCTTTGTAATTCAGATCTCGATCTTTGAATCTCTCTGTATAAACCTTGCTAAGAATGTTGATTCTAACGCTCTTATTTTCTTTTTAAATTTACGTAGCGTAGAAATATTATTAAACAATCAGAAACCAAAGAATATTTTATGATTTTGAAATATTTAGTTTTCAAAACAAAAGAAGACAATTCAGTATTTCAAAAATGTGCAAAAAGTGTGAAGATGTTTAAAAAGGATAAAACATACATACATATAATAACTATATAACGAAACAAAAAAAATGAAATATGTACTACCTACCTACGATAGACAAACGGACCGGACCGGCTAACTGACTCTAGTATAGATACATCATACATTATTGTATTCTATCTATCTGTGTTAGTTAACTTTGATGAATGAATAAATTGAATGCATCGTTAATAAATAATTACACCGCGAGTCTCAAACAAGCAATAATAGAATAACATTGAATAATATTTGTGAATGTTTCAATAAACGTATGTATGTACTGTTCTGTACACTAACTGGTATAAAAACAGTGAACCAATGTGAAATAATTTGTTATCAGAAACTCGTAATGTATTCAAACCACTCGAAAAACAAAAAATTAACACTTGTATGAACTATATGGATTTATTTTCAATTTTCTTATAATAATAATAATAATGGGATTTTACCTCTGTTCCTGAAATTCCACGGTCTATAACAGAAGCCACCCACATCATTATTTTTCAACCTTTATTAATTTTTGTTGTGACTGGAGGACAAGGAATTCCGACATCCGTATTTCGTACAATTTTCCAATAATAATAATAATAATAAAGCTGTATAAAATAGTGATACAAATTACCATCAACAAAGTGCTACAAAGCGGACAAAAGTCAGTCAGTCTGTATACTTTTATGATGTACTCTTCAAATACAATAAGATGATATACAATACACTATGTTTAATTTACATTTTCGTATCATAGATCCCACGAGTATGAGAGAGTACATATACATTAAGCAATGTGTACGAGAAGGAGGTCTTATAGGTTTGATATCTAGCATATTTTTCATAACTGTTCGAGTGGTCTTCAACCACTCAAACCTGTAAGACCTACTTCTCATACACATTGCTTAATGTATACATATGTACTCTCTCATACTCGTTATGAATATTATTCACTATTTTGAAAAATATGTTTGTTTATCAAACCTAAAAGACCTCCTTCTCATACACATTGCTTAATGTATATGTACATATGTACTCTCTCATACTCGTGGGATATATGATACGAAGGTGTAAACCAAACAGACGGTATATGTTGTTATAGTTATCTGATGAGCTTGATGAATCGAACTCATCCTTTGCTCAGCAAAAATTTGTGCACCATGTTCACAAACAAGATTTTTTAAATACTTTTTTAATGAAACTTTCCGATAAAAAATTACTCTTCATGAACAGTGGGTTATTTTTTAGTCAACGCGTCAGAAACAAGAGGAGCGATGGCCTGGTTGCTTTTTGTTTTATTTATTTATACAGAGTGTATTTGTGTGCGCAGCGTCTCTATCGCTGTTATTTGTCTCATATTCTCCTTCTCTCACAAATGTTAACCACAAAATCTTGTACAAAACAAGCACAAAACTATCTATTTCGATATCCTGCGCCGGCAGCAATTTGCCCACTAGGCAAACATATAATTAATTAACATTTAAGGATGTTCCAGCTTGAAACCACTTTTCGGCAGATTTTTCTTTTTTTTCACAGGCTAAAAATAACGTTTTCTAATAAATCCCGAAGTTTCAGAATTTTTGACCGTTTAGAACGCGAGATAATTAATAGCAAAGTTATCATTCTCTCTCACTCTCTCTCCGCTAAACGATTATCTGTTGTATTAAAAAAAATACTCGACATAATTTTTAAAATAACTAGCAATACCATTATTTTGTATATATGAACAGTGAATTTATCTGTGTATTGCGTATGTGTGTATATGTATTTGTTCTATAATAAAATCAAACCGGTTTTTTGTCCTGATTATATAACACAGTGCTGGAACGTCCTTAAGTAACTGACAATCCCAAGAAACTGAGATTGGCGATAGAGAAACGAAACGGAAATAGGTCACTTTATGCTGTAAAAAAACAAAGACAATAAATACATGAAACGTTCTATACTTGTAGGAGCTGTGTCTTATCTTCGCCGCGCGTTTTCCGGCTTTGATAGCATCGCTCAAATGATTACTTTATGATCATTTACATCGATTATTTTTCTATTTATATATGTTCAATTTTTTTTTATCAGTAGTGTATATATGAATACATGCAGATGATCAACATATTTAGGTACTGTCGACAGACAGATAGACGTATGTTTTGTGCTGTTGTGGATGGCTATTAAGAAAGTAGGCCATTTGTAATATGTATGGTTTTATGTATTGTTTATAATATTTCAACTCGAATATTTGAACCATGAAATTTAACTATGTTGTTGTTGATTGTTAGTCTGTTGATTCGTCCATCAGTCAGTCAATCGTTCAATCCAATCCGAATTTATTCAGTCTCCCCCTTGTCTATTTAACTGTTGTGTGTGTTAGGTATAGTGTGGCAAATATTTTTATTTTTTATGGTATCTACAGGTTGATTTGCTTCTTTTTGCTAAAATATGGAGAAAACTATTTAAACTTTTCTCATAAAAGTCAAGATCTTTTGATTCCCATAACAACAATTCAATTTTTTTTAAAGATATTGATCTTACACTTCATAATAGCGGATCCGTCTATTGATAATTCAACTTTGTATACAAGAAAATAAAATTCAGAGTTATTTTAATCCCCATATTCATTTGGTTTTTATTATCTTCGCGTTAAATCAACAATCACAACGGATTATTCTTGCTTTTTAACAAAAATTACGCCTGCTCTTAAGGCACTCATTTAAGCCGAAAAATAGCGATTTTCCGAAAATCTGATGAACACATGTTGTTGAAACAGAAAACAAATATTTTGTCTAATCAAGAGGGTACTACTAGCCAGCGGCAATACGTAGAACTAGACCAACCTGTGGCTGTTCAACTACAACATTCATGTTAGTCTAGTTTTTGATCGTGTCGCGGTATCTTGACTCTCTTTTTAATTACCAAAAAGGAGCACTGTCGAATCTATACAGATTCAAATACTCGAAACAAAAAAATATTTAATTTTCTTCAATATATTTTTTATTTATATTCAAACAATACTAATTTAAACAATGATTAATTCAACAATGGTAACTTCAAACCGCACTACTGTTCCTTTCGGACTGAATTTAACAACTGACTTAAATTGGGTTAGGCACCGGCTTTATATACCGTCGCAACAACATGTTTAGACGATTCAAAAAAAACATTTATAAAAAAAAAATCTAGTTTATCCCAATAAAGTTAGTAACCCAATTTAAAACTTACATAAGTTATACAATAATAAGCGTTTATGTTAATTTTTTTTAAATAATAGTTTGCTGTAAAACAAATTATATCTTCTTTTTTTTTTTAAATAAAATAATTTTAGATCTAGAACTATTTTCCTTATTATTTTCTTTTTGCAATTAGATTGTGTGCTGAGGTCTTAAAAATTATTTCACTAATTTTCATTACAACAATCGTTAATGCGTTAAGTTTGAGTTTTGTGATTTTTTTCTCTTGTATTGTAACTTATGATGATCTTGGTACCCAAGATAAGGCATACATACTTGTTTACATTACAACTACAGTTAGTACATGCTTGAAGTACGTTTAATTGTCTTTAGTTTGGTGTAGTTAAATGTTTGTTTATGTATCTTTTTCGATTGAACTTACCACACTAACCCGAATCGTGTCTCTGAGGCAAAACGAGTGAAGCGGAACTGACAACATAGTCTCTTCATTTCATTTTTCACCGGGAATAGATAGCGTTGATGATGAGGCTGCCCTAGTGTATGAATCTTGTGTATAAACTTTTTTCTTCTGTATTTCCATTAATTTTATACTTGTTTATAATAACCTGTTTTTACCACCTCGTTCTGCCCTGTGCTCGGGGGAAAAAATTTTTTCTCTTATTTTCTTACAATATTATTGTATTTTTGTGGTAATAACATTATAATGTGTTCATCGAAAAATTTACAGCTCTCTTAGATAGATAGATTGTAGAGGCAGCCTTGAACGGGCTACACTTCGACCATAAGGTCCATTGTGATGCCTAAGGATGTGAGGATGTTAGTAGAGTGGAAGGAATTTTTGTGTATAGACTAGGAATTGGTAGGATATGGGCTGCAGCCGACTATGATAAGAACTATGCCGATATTCATCTGGAGTTCGTAAAGGAAACTGCAGAAAACCTTCTCATGCATAGCCGGTTGCTGCGTTCTTGTCCATACGCCGACAGTTTAGTCAATTAACCGCTCTTTTTTTTTTCTTAATAATTGACAAACCGCCAAACTGCCATAATCTCCCAGTTTCCAGGTAGGCATACTGCGCAGACGCTCGGCCACATGGACTGGTCTACAACTCTAAATAAACCCTTTTGTATTTTTAAGCCATATTTTGATTTATAAATTTAATTAAAAAATTAAAAAACATTACATTGCAAAATTCTACCTAATCCTATTTTCAACTTCGTACCCCGTTCTGCCCCGGGTTCCCCTATGTGTATATCGGGTATAATAAAGTAAGTAAAGCACTCTGTAGAATAAGACTTAATACACTCACTATGTATAAATACTAAGATTATTATCAATAAAACACATCTAATTTTTGTTTTTATACTAAAGAAGTGTAACAACGTGTAATCAGTCATCCGTTATCGTTGTAAATAATAATATAACGATATATAATATAATATTTGACTTGAAGAAATACAATTGTACCATATACTGAACATTTACTTATATATATTGTACAGAAAATCAACAATTACATTACATGTGTGTTGTATATATTATATTATTGTAACATTTGTAAATTGGGTAAAACTTGGAAAGTTTTGCAACAATATTTGAAAGCGGAATACCTACAAACAAAAATACAACCTTCAAATTTGTATACACAATTTTCACTTTATTATATATAATATAATAACCGTATTCAATATTTGTTATCAAATATATATTATGTTACAATTTATGTTATGAAATTGATGATTTTGAACGGCGAAATTCGTTGCGAGACACTCAAAACTTATGTTCAAGAAAACATTGTATATGTAAAATTATGCAACAAATCTAAAGTATCGGATGTATGTAACAATTTATCGTTTCACAAACGATTGAATTTCGCGAAACATCGAATATTTTTATGCACGATTTCTAACAACGTACTATCTGCTTTCACATTTTTCAACTTGTTCCTTGCTCTCCCCTTTCGGATCTATGAATTTATTAATATTCCAAGATTACAAATTTTAGATATCGATTCGTTTCTCAGAATAATTGTACATAGTAATTGGTGGTTCGGTGAAAACTTTTGTCGAACCAAGGCTGTAAAAAGGTTGGTGTTGGTAAATATGGGAAATTTATATGATTATTAAAAAGCGAAAAGTTATATATTTTAAAATATTGTCCGTTAACGCCACCAAATTAACAATGAATGAATGAATTATAATGAGGGGAATTTGTGCGCTGCATCCTATAAGATTCATTGTGCTACCCATCTGGTGCCTGGCAAAGAATGTCTCGTCTTAAACTAATGCAACTCTTACAGGAAGTACAGGATTTGGATTGGGTTAGGGATGGTAGTTCCCCTGAGCTTATCCGGTAGACTCCCAGACATTTAATTATTTTGTGTATGAGGGCGTCGCAGAGTATTAGGAGATGTTCCGGAGTTTCCGCCATTTCTCCACAAAGCCTGCAGTTTTCTGCATTTCCCAAGCCTTGCTTTCTAAGGTGTCTTCTAAGTCTACAATGCACCGTCAGAAACCTCGTCAATAGCCGCAGTCTATTTTTGCTCAGGCCAAAGCAGATTTTGTATCTTTTGCGATTAAAATTCCCGATAAGATTCATGGCTTGCCTGAGCCCCGGATGGTTCCTGCAGAATATGGCTCCGTTAGTGTCTTCTTCTTATCTGATCCTCTCCATAGAAGTGATCACCCAATGCACAATGAATGGATAGGGCCCTGTAATATCGGGATATCGACCTTCCGCTATCTTATTCCCCTCTATTCCCACCCCAAATTGACGCACTATTTTTTATTTCATTGTTATTGCAAATTTTGATTACAAATTTTTAAAAGTATATAACTCCGAACTAATTCCAAATGACACCACATAATTATATTTTTTAGGATTATATCAACTTTCTGCGAAAGTTTCTAACCGAGCTAACAAATCATTTTGTGTGAAGTTATAAATTCCGAAACGAAAATCCATCGAAATTTGACATATGAGAATCTTAATTGGTTAAAATGCGTAAAAGTTTTTAGCTTAAAAGCTTGTTAAGTTCACAGTACAATATCGAAGCAAAATATAAGAATAATATGGTTAATTAAGTGTACACTGCAGACTCGAATGACATGTTTTTATAAAATATCTTGATTCAAATCTATGTGTCTGGGAATTTCTTGAAAGGATTTAAAATTAATCTGTTTACTAGTGGGAAGTCCAATACTAAAAACATTATACATATACATGCATCTGTGTGTATTTTATCTAGGTACTTGGTTTAGACAACAAAATAAAAATACATGCTGAGAATTATAGATAAAAATATTATATGTGAACTTACTGATAAAGACAAAACAAAACAAAAAATGTTTGACATTATCACAGTAACAAATGTTTTTATTAATTATCTTTATTGACCAGAAGCTAGTTAGTAATCCCACCAGGGACAATCATCTATTGAATTTGCATACACAAACATCTGGTGTCAGATAAATTCTTTGAAATTTTCGAAAAAAGGTTTATCTTATTACGATAGTAATTAAATAGTTATTAGCTAATCAAAAGCATTATCATCACTGGCTTTCAAATTGACGCAAAATTACTCAAATTTTTATTTGTATTAATTGCGGTTTTGTTTTGTTGAACAATAAACCAAAAAAAAAAAACTACCCAGATTGTTGTAATTGATATTTGCTAAAAATTAACAAACACATGAGTTTCAATTTTCAAACATAACCCTTTGAAAATGGTCGAACAGACTGAACCGTGTTTATCGATTATTATACCCGATATATAATCTATACCAGGATATATTAAGTTCAGTCCCGACTTTGTAAAGGTTGAAAATATTGATCGCGGAAAGAAAATTTTGGTAACGGTGTTCATAAAATAACCTAACTAGCCCTTTTCTACATAGTTATCCTTCTGCAATACTATATCTCAAAAACGAAAATAGATAACGAGCTGAAATTGTTTATGTGTATTCTAGAGCTAAAAATTTAGGTCTAATTCGTGAATGGTCAAAATCGGACCATTTTTGGGCAATATGGGCAAAACTGTTTATCTTTGAAACCGTTAGAGATGGAAGAAAAATTTAAAAACATAAAATGTTCCTTTTTTTAAAATAAACAACTTTTGTTTGAAACTTTTTTTTCATAAACTTAATATATACCGGGTATTTAAGCAATTAACTCATTTATTATTTTCATATGTTATAAATTGAAAGGGAAAGTAAAAAAGTCCCATCAAGTAGAATTCAAGAAGGGACCTTGGAGTTATCATCCCAATTTATTTTTTGCATAAAATATATATATATACATACATATATATATATATATATATATATATATATATATATATATACTAAATAATTACTACATTGTGGAAAGATATTTTTTGTTTTATAATAATACAATATCGAATAAAATGCTGTTGTTATCACTTATCAATAAAATGGTTGACCAGAAAAGAAAATTTTTTTATTATAACATATGCATACGTAGTTGCGTGTGGATTTGTTTATATTGACCAAAAAGAATCAACCACCCAAAGTTCGTCTAAAAATATAACGCAATTTATCAGTAAAACAGGAAACCACTATGATTGTTGCAGTGATAAACAATTAAATACAGCACAAATTAGAGAACAAATTATTATACATTTAATAAAATATTCTCTAAAAAGTAGAAACATTATTTCAAAAGATATCATTAATTAAAAAAATCATAATAATTATATATTTTATATGTAATTATTTATTTATGTACAACGGACCACAAAAGTTGATGCCTGAAAAGGTGATTTGTTTTCAAAAAAAAATACTTTGGATAAAATTTGTTCATCAGAAATATAGTAACAACTTTTATTCGATAATTTTTTCGAAAACCGAATCAACTATCAAATTCAGACACAAATTAACTATAAAATTTTAAAAAATGACATCAACTTTAGTGTCCAAGTGTACAACTATTAATAAGTTATTTTTTATGTACAAGTATAATTTTTATTATAATAAAACTTGTTACATCTAAAACGATGTTTTCGTACTAGAAGGTAGATTGGGTACCAGTCTTCGGCTACCAGTCCAAGCGCAGTATGCAGTACTTGGAAACGATATTTTACGATATGAATTATATAAAGATTTATAATAAATTACTAATATATAAATATAATCAAACAAAAATTACTCTGGACATTTTAATGAACAATACCCCATTTGTAAAAACAGATTTGCATAAGACGCCAGATGTCGCGAGTGTGCCTGCCCCATCGTGCAGCATGACAGGATTAGCATGAAAAGTTTTTTAAAGTTTTATCCAAATCCATCAAATAGTTTTTAAGTTAATTCCGTTCAAACATATACACAGAGGATTGTATATACAGATTAGTATTGAATATCCACCTTAAAAACCCCATAATGTGAAATAAATTTAACTAAATATAGTTTAGAATATTTTATTTAGAATGAAACATATTTAGAATTTTATAAATTAATACAACAAGTAATGATTAATACAATCATTGTACACATATTTTTTATTATTATATTTTTCTTTGATGTAATTGGTGTATGTATACATACATAAATGACAGAAACAAACAAATAAATATCGTGTGAACGGCCTCTGTTCGTGGGTTTGTTTACACTTGCTTTGTTCTAAAACTATGAAAACCTTAACCTTAAATAAAAATTAATATGAAAAAAAAAGCATTATCATATGTCTAAATACAAACATTCTTCCTGCAATTCCAGACAGAACAAATTTATTACTTGTCATTTTTTCTTAAATTCTAATGAAATAAATGTATTTTTCCATTTATCATTCGTTTAATTTTAAGAAAATATTTTAGATCCGACCAAAAACATAAATGTAAGAAAGGGCCGAGTTTTCGGGAAAATCCTTAATGTAATAGTTCCTTCTTAAAAAGTGATGATATGAGAGTAATGACCGAGCGATTTACAAAGTAAATAGCTCTAGACTTCATATAATAGTTGCTTCTTAAAAAGTGATGATATGGCAGAAAGGACCGAGCTATTTACAAAGTAAATAGCTCTAGACTTTATATAATAGTTGCTTGTTAAAAAGTGATGATATGGAAGAAAGGACCGAGCTATTTACAAAGTAAATAGCTCTAGACTTCAGATAATAGTTGCTCTTTGAAAAGTGATGATATCCCATTAAAGAGCCGAGCTATTTACAAAGTAAATAGCTCGGTAAACTATTAACTAAAAAAAATAATGAGGGTAAATTGATTAAATGTAAGAAAAAATTTGGTTTAAAATTATTTCATAAGTTTTCCCTTAGTATGTTTTTAAAATTTTATAACGCGGCAAGATTTAAAATATTGGAAATCAGAAAAAATAACTTGCCGCGCTATATAAAATTTTAAAAACATACTAAGGGAAAACTTATGAAATAATTTTAAACCAAATTTTTTCTTACATTTAATCAATTTACCCTCATTATTTTTTTTAGTTAATAGTTTACCGAGCTATTTACTTTGTAAATAGCTCGGCTCTTTAATGGGATATCATCACTTTTCAAAGAGCAACTATTATCTGAAGTCTAGAGCTATTTACTTTGTAAATAGCTCGGTCCTTTCTTCCATATCATCACTTTTTAACAAGCAACTATTATATAAAGTCTAGAGCTATTTACTTTGTAAATAGCTCGGTCCTTTCTGCCATATCATCACTTTTTAAGAAGCAACTATTATATGAAGTCTAGAGCTATTTACTTTGTAAATCGCTCGGTCATTACTCTCATATCATCACTTTTTAAGAAGGAACTATTACATTAAGGATTTTCCCGAAAACTCGGCCCTTTCTTACATTTATGTTTTTGGTCGGATATCAATAATTTTTGAAAGGCTTAAATATACGAAGCCAAAGGCTTCGCACAAAACGCGTAGCGTTTTGTTACTCTTCGCATATGCTTCGCGTATGCTATGCGTTCCTTTCGCTTCGCGATACTTTACTCTTTTAGCGAATTTCCTGAAAGGAAATTGAGCTATTGGTCCCGTACCGAAGTCAAAATTTCGCAAAAATTTCTTCAAATGTCCATCGATCCTACCTTGTAGATGTCAAAAATCACCATCTGTAAAATTTATATATATATATCTATGGACATATATATATATATATATATATACATATATATATATATATATATATATATATATATATATATATATATATATATGTGTCTGTAATCACTCTAGCGGTCACAGTTTTTATTCTATCGGAATGAGATTTGGTATTTGAAGCGCTTTTGGTATTCAAAAGATCAAGTTCGTTAATGGGTAAAATCGGACCAGGGGAAAGGGGGGTTTAAAGGGAGGAGGAAACAGAAAATTTGACATATCTCCCTTAATATTCGAAAAATCGAAAATTTTATAAGAAGTAAAGTTGTAGGTATTAAGTTTTACTGTAATTTTGTTTCTTATAATTTTTTCTGTAACCCTAATATTTACAAAAATATTGACGGTTTAAGATTGAAAATTAAATTCCTCAATATCTCTGTACGCATTAGAGTTTGAGCAAAAAAGATAAGGTGATGAATTGTAGCAAACATGATTTTCTACAACTTTGTTTCTGACGCATTTTTCGATTGTTCTAATATTAAGAGAGATATTTTATATTTTGTGTTTTCTTCTATCTTTATGCCCCCCTTTCCCCTTGACGTATGTTATTTATTAATAAAATTGGCCATGCAAATACTAAAATCAGATACGACATTTCATTTTTATCAGACTAACATTGTGACCGCTAGAGAGTAATTTATTTATTCCAAGGAAATTCGCTAAGTTGAAGCAGCTCCTGCGTAACGAATTTTTAAAATTTTATAACGCGGCATGTTTAAAAATATTTGAAATCATCAGAAATTTGAAATCATCGTATCTGATTTTAGTATTTGCATGGCCAATTTTATTAATAAATGACATACGTCAATAGAAAAGGGGTGCATAAAGATAGAAGAAAACACAAAATCTAAAATATCTCTCTTAATATTTGAACAATCGAAAAACGCGTAAGAAACAAAGTTGTAGAAAATCATGTTTTCTACATTTCATCACCTTATCATTTTTGCTCAAACTCTAATGCGTACAGAGATATTGAGGAATTTAATTTTCAATCTTAAACCGTCAATATTTTTGTAAATATTAGGGTTACAGAAAAAATGATAAGAAACAAAATTACAGTAAAACTTAATACCTACAACTTTACTTCTTATAAATTTTTCGATTTTTCGAATATTAAGGGAGATATGTCAAATTTTGAGTTTCCCCCTCCCTCTAAAACCCCCTTTCCCCTGGTCCGATTTTACCCATTAACGAACTTGACCTTTTGAATACCAAAAGCGCTTTAAATACCAAATCTCATTCCGATAAAATGAAAACTGTGACCGCTAGAGTGATTACAGACACATATATATATATATATATATATATATATATATATATATATATATATATATATATATGTATATATATATATATATGTCCATAGATATATATATATAAATTTTACAGATGGTGATTTTTGACATCTACAAGGTAGGATCGATGGACATTTGAAGAAATTTTTGCGAAATTTTGACCTCGGTACGGGACCAATAGCTCTATTTTCTTTCAGGAAATTCGCTAATAAAAACATACTAAGGGAAAACTTACGACATAAATTTCAACCAAATTTTTTCTTACACTTAATTAATTTACCCCTCATTTATTTTTTTAATAAATAGTTTACCGAGCTGTTTAGCTTGTAAATAGCTCGAAACTTTATGGGATATCATCACTTTTTAAGGAACAGCTATTATTTGAAGTCTAGAGCTATTTACTTTGTTAATAGCTCGGTCCTTTCTCGTATATCATCACTTTTTAAGGAGCAACTATTATATGAAGTCTGGATCTATTTACTTTGTAAATAGCTCGGTACTTTATCCCATATCATCACTTATTAAGAAGCAAATATTTTATTAAGATTTTCTCGAAAACTTACCTTTCTTACAAACGGAAAATTTAACAACTTTAATTGTAATTAAAATAACATATGAAGCATATATCGATCTGATTTGTTGACAAGGTTACCGCCTCCTTTTTGATTAGATAGACATTTAGTATTTAAATAAAAATTTTCTAGTTTAATATAACAGTATGTTTTAATACTCCAAATAGAAAACATTGATTGTTGTATTGTATTGTTACAATGTAACTTTTTTTAAGTAAACAAGTTTAAAAATAAACAAGTTTATTTTCAATTAGCAATTCGTAATGATGAAAAGAATTAAATAAATTGTTATAATTTGTAAGAATTGCTCAAGGCGGTATATTACCAAATATTCAAGCAGTGTTATTGCCAAAGAAAACTGAAAAGAAAGCATAAATTTTATACATTGGATTATTGATAATAATATTCATCGATCATATATCATAGGCCTTTTATTAAAACGCCACAAATTAATGTGAAATAAGAGTGATATATTTTTTATTAAAATAACTATATAAAATTTAGTATATATAAGATGTTATTTGATTTGTTTCGATTATGACTTCTAAACTAATCGTTTATTACAGATAATTGATTATCAACGTTATAGTCTTTGAAGAAATGACTTGACCCGTTGGCTCCACTTCACAAAAAAAAATTCGTTACGCAAGAGCTGCGTCAACTTAGCGAATTTCCTTAGAATGCATAAATCACTCTCTAGCGGTCATATTTTTAGTCTGATCAAAATGCCTTAAGGCAGTTTAAGGGGTGTTTTTCCCATTTTCGGAGGTTTGCGTTATAGGTAAAAAAATTTTTCAAAGTGTTCTGTTAAATTGACTTTATTTCGGGTCGATTGGTCAAAATTCCATCATTTCATCATATATAGAACTGAAAAACGTAATTTTGGGGGGTGTTTTTTCAATTTTTCGGGAGTTTGCAAAAAAATATATTAAGTTTTTCGAAATAACTTCCTAATTTGTAGCTATTAAGCGTCGATTGCAAAAAACTGAATCTTGTTGTATGTATAGAACAAAAAGGTTGGTTTTGGGGGTGTTTTTACCAAGTTCGAAGGGTTGTGATGGAAAAAAACTGATCTTTCTATCATGAATAGAAGTAAAGAGGTAAGTTTTAGGGATGTTTTTCCCATTTTTGGTGTGGTTGCGATGTAGGTAATGAAATTTTTCAAAATATTCTGTTAATTTTGACGTTATTTCGGGTCGATTAGTGAAAATTCAAACTTTATAGCATTAATAGAACAGAAAAACATAATTTTGGAGGATGTTTTTCCAATTTTCCGAGGCTTCCGTTGCATAACTTTTAAAATCAACGCATACTGCTGTATTCAAATAGCAATGTCTATTTCTATATGGTATAAAAATTAATAGGTATATATGATATATCGTTCTCTACATGGTAGTTTGAGTTAAACTAGTCTTAAAAATAAAAAATGTTAAATTTTCCACTTTTCCGATACAAATTTCGAGTTTTCGCAATTTTCTCGTCGGTTTGGGTACTACAGCTATCTACATGCCCAATATCAACTTTACAGCATATCTGGAAGTAGCTAAACATTTTGATGTATTAGTTACCAAGAATTGTGGGCGTTCCCACGAATTTTGCGTTTTTGAAGTGAAATAACTTTTTAACGGTTAATTCGTTAACATTGATTGAAAACATTGGTTCTTATAATTCCGTAAAGTATCTATATTCGAAATATCAACCCTGTAGCTCTTTCCGTTCAAAAGATACAGCACCCAAAAAATGAGCCTAAATTAACGATAAGATATAGCACTGTAGTGAAAAGTCCGAAAGTCTCCCTTAAATCTCGGCCTTGCGCACTACCGTGCTCTAGATTATTACACATTCAATACCAATAATGATTTGAAAATTTTGTGTAATGGTTGTAATTAATTGGTTACAAACTTATGGCAGTTTCGCTCTTCGTTTTTAGCGAATTTCCTCCAAAGGAAATGCAGCTATTGTTTTTGTACCCATGATGGGATTTCGTAAAAATTTCTTCAAATGACCATCGATCCTACCTACTAGATGTTAAAAATGACCATCGTTAAAATTTTTATATATGTATATAAGTTTATGTGTCTGTGAACTCTCTAGCGGTCACAGTTTTATTCCGATTGGAATGAAATTTGGCATTTGAGGCGCTTTTTTCAAAAGGTCAAGTTGGGTAAAATAAGGGAGGGGAAACACAAAATTTAGCATATCTCTCTTACTATTCGAAAAATCTAAAAATTTATAAGGGGTATTTAGTTATACTATAATTTTGTTGCTTATCATTTTTCTGTTACACTAATATTTACAGAAATATTTACAATTAAAGATTAAAAGTGAAAATTCTAAATATCTCTGTTCACATTAGAGTTTGAAAAAAATGATAAGGTAATGAATTGTAGCACACTTGATTTTCTACAACTTTACTCCCTATTTAGAGAGATATTTTATATTTTATGTTTTCTTCTTTCTCTATTCCTCATTTCCCCATGACCTATGCCATTTAGTAATAAAATTGGCCTTGCAAATACAAAAATCTTAATCAGATATCATTTTGAGCACACTAAAATTCTGACCGCTAGAGAGTGATTTATGAATTCTAAGGAAATTCGCAGCTGAAGCAGCTCCTGTGTAACGAATTTTTTTTAGTGTATCATTTTTAATGATTCATTCAAAATGAATATGCAAGTATGACCTCGTGTTTTTCGAAAAAATGTTTATAACAAAATTTGTTACAAACGTTTATATAACACCTTTTATTCGAGATATTTTTTCGAAAAACACATGGATTCGCCACAAATGTACTGCAAAAAAAAAAAAAGTAATAATTATATAAGAACTTCGGGCAAAGTTATTTTTAAGTTTACAGCGATAATAAAGAATTATGCCTAAAACTATTAGAAAAGGAACTTCACTAAATCGATCTAGAATTAGAAACAATATCGGAAACTCATTTAAATTCAGTGCCGTTGGCATTTGAGGCTAGTTCTGGTTAACCGAAAATATATTAGATTACGTATTGACGACAAAGTTTAAGAAAACAATTATACTCCATTTCAATCAGTGAATTAAATAAAGATATTTTTTGACCGGAAACAGTCATCGAACATAATACACACAGTAGTTCATGTAGAGCTAGGTATCACAATGGTTGATGAATACAATAAATATAGTAGACGCTATCAGTAGTTTACGACACGTGCTCATGAGTGGTTTACCATTACACAAAACCATCTACACAATTGTATTTACTTTTGTTGAAAAGACGAAGACGCATATTAAATATTACGATAGATGGTTTATAAAATATTGAAGGTGTAATTATCTATAACTTCAAAAACCTAGTCACTATCAAGAAGTTGTCAAATTTGTGACAGATTATAGTACGATTGGTTGTGTCTGCTTCCTGGTGATTGTGGAGTATGTCATACGTAACGAAGGTTCTTATGAAGTAACTAGAAGAGACACGTTTACCATTACGAGAGAGTTATACTACGCCTGAAAATTATAGCAGGTCTGACTTGATAGAAGACGGAGAAATATATCAAAGAAAATAAAAAACTATTGAAATTAAAAATTAATACTAGCTAAAAAGATATCTTCTAGAAAGAATATTTATGACCACCTGATTCATATTGACTTTGACTACTTTGTTTAGAAACTGGGACAATAGGGAATATGCATGAAAAGTTTTTTTCACTTGAATTGAAGCATGTCTACTTGACAAATATCAAGGTAAAATTACTTTTTAAATAACTTTAAAAATAAGCGAGATATGAACGATTGAAATTCCCGATTAGACAAAGAGGGTGATAGCCCTCTTGATATGTTATGTGACGTCATATTACACTTTCACCATTTAAAATACACGTAAAACTCCGTTTTTAGTATTTTTGCAAGAAAGAGACAGATAATAATCTTTAAAAGCTTATAGCTTCCTTGATATTTGTCGGATTTTAATTTCGTTTTTAAATATTATTACAGAATTAACAGTATTTTCATATTCTGAAAATAAATGTGATCAAAAATTTTCATGCATATTCCCTATTTAGTTTATGATTGGAAACATTTAGCAGTTTATGTTTGTAGTATCTCTTCCTAAAGCTTTAGTGCCTGACAGATTAAACAATCCATTGATTCTGTGGAAGATGAAAGAAGGTTCTATCTTCTTTTCGAGTACTTGACCTAGGTTCCTAGGTGTAAACCACGGACGTAAGCTTTTATAAGTACCCGACTAGTTAGTTATTTATAATACTTTGATGGAAATTGATATTAGAATATATTTTCAAAATTCAAACCTAAAAGTTATAACCATACTTTTCAAAGATGCTTTTTGTACAATAAAAATACTTTTAAAACTCAAAACAAGAACTTTAACTTGCTGACAACTTTTATAATAAACATTTTTTCAGTAACCGGATGAATTCTGCACAAATTATAAGAAACCAAGATCATTCAAACGTCAATATTATTAAAACTTTCTGTATATGTAACCATTATAATATTATTGTTTTTACCTACACATAATGGTAGTTTTTGAAAATCCACAAATAGAAGAAGGTAGTCTTCAAGCAATCAACCAACTAAGTAACTTACACTACTCTAAAGCCAATTTTACCAACCACAGCTGTTTGATTATGCAGCCCACGATTAATTTTAACTTACCATATATATTTACTAAAGTTTATGTAGGTACACTTTGGTTGTAAATTTAATGTATGGTCTGTTGATGTATCTCTACTTGTCTATAGTTGATTTCAAATTGTGGAAAAATTATAGGTTTTGTTATAACGATCCAACGAACGAACATACATGTGCCATCAATATAAGCAACTATCATTACCTCAATTAATTCTACAAATTTTACTGTCGAACGATAACAGGAGTAAGAATATTTTATGATCGCAAATAAACTCCCAGTCAAATTTTTAATGAAGTTAGAAAAGCTCATCTCGATTACTGGGATTTTGCGCAGGGCATGCGACAGACCAAGCTGTGCATAACCACAGATAGGCCATTCGACTGTACTCGGTTGAAACTCAATAGAATACAATTGAGAAGGGTGGTGGAGCTCTTGACAGTACACTGTTGTCCTGTCAAGAACCCTGCCCTGTCAAGAAGGTGATTGAACTATCACCTTCATAACTTGGGGATCTCTGATGATCCCACTTGTAGGGCCTGTATGGAGTACGATGAAACGTCCATAAATGCCATTTACACCTGCAGAAACCTGCAAGGTATCAGGTATAGAATTTTTGGGTTCGGTGGTGAAGCTGTGGGTTTTGTGTGCGGCGTCTGGCCTCGACAGAATCCTATACCTTCATCTGCTTAAAATAGCACTTCTTACCCTGTCTCGCCTTCGGGTGACAGGTTGTTCTCAAGGAGGGCACAGAAGACCTCTTGGTCTAGGTGCTGGGGACCCATTTGCGGTACCTCTCTTGCAAATTGTTATTATTATTATAAATAATATTAAAGAGAACTCTAAGATTTTTCGAATTAAATTTCGATTTTTGCCCCAATTTCATAGATCATAATTTTTGTATTTTATAAATACGTATTTCGACTACAAAGTAATCATCATCAGTATGAATTAGCTAATTGTAAATATAACCGGTTTGCACGGTTTGGTGCAGACCGTCACCAAATTAGCAACAAGTAACATCTCCTCGGAGAATAATTACAATTAGCTAATTCATACTGATGATGACTACTTTGTAGTCGAAATACGTATTTATAAAATACAAAAATTTTGATCTAGGAAATTGGGGCAGATATCGAAATTTTATTATTATTATTAGTCAAGTCTATAATTTGGACCTAAGTCTACTCCACTGGAACAATCCACCTCAAAATTTATTTCTAGTAGTTTTAAAATGTTCTACCGATTAATAGTTTTGCAAATTTCGAAAAGTCAGGAGTAGTATGCATGTTTTGCAAACCTTTTACAAGTACTATGTTCCTGTATATAAAATGATAGAAAATTGCCTAGGATACTCTTTATTTAGTTTTATTTCACCATAAAACTTAAAATTATTGAAGCAAGCCAGTGTAAGAGATACACTTCGTCTGAAAAACGAGTTTTTGGAATAGGAAAAATAGAACTCTTATTTGGCTAAAATATTATTTTATTTGGTACACACAAAAGCTTTCTTTCCTAGCAAACAGGATTTGCTAGGAAAGTTATATATTCTATAATGATTAGAAGATTTCACGCCGACAGGAACGTAACTTATGCTGCGAGTTTTTTTCCCTGGAATTCGCAAATTTGTAAGGAATTTGTAAGGATAAGTCGACGATTGGGGAAAAACAATTATTTCCCAAACGGAAAATGATCAAAAAGAAATCTTGCCTAAACAAAATATTTTTCAATGGATTGAAGAAAAGTTTAAAACATATTTTATGTTTACCCAAAAATCATGTTCCTTGCCATGTTTCATATACATTCGTGTTATTTTACATGCTTAATTAGCTGTAAATCTTCTTCAGCAGGGAATTGTTTTTAGTAGTTTTTTACAAGACTGTGGGGAGGGAAGCATCACAACAAATCGGTTTAAAAAAAAAGCACGCAACGCAACCGCAATATATTCCTCTGGAAGCAGTCTACCTTATCAAGTCCGATAAATATTGATGGCGTGGAACGTGCTGCGCTCTGTAGAAGAAAAATAGTACTACTTGAGAAGAAGTAACAACGTGTTGCGTTAGAAATTGTATTACGCTCCTAATCGATATAAAAAACCTTCTAGTAATACTGAAGAAACGATCGATTGTGTGTACGATTACCTATTGGAAAACAGTCATGAATGCCAGTTTTCTTTATTACACCTTCTGCAGCAAATTAAGGGTGATTGTATACATGATGTCAGAACAGCGAAAACTCACCTCCAAAAACGTTTTGTCGATGACATAGTCATAGTGGAGATGGGCTCCAACAAAGGGACACTCAGTGCAGCTATTCTTTGAGACTCAAAAACAAGCGTGGCCCCTTGAAGCATGGAAGAAGAAGTGTGTGTCATTTTCTCATGTTCTGATAACTGCTGTATGACCTCGATCTTTTGTTTCTTTCCTTCTGATCGGAATTGGTACCTACTTTTACCGAAAATATGGATACACACATCTGGTAAATATGTGCGCTGCGATGGTTATCTGCGCTGGTTAACTGATGACTGTTTTTGGTTATCTGCCGTTTTTGAGAGAACCGCTGGGCATACAGATACCAATCTGATCTCAAATGAAAGCTAATTAAATTTACTACAAGTTATTACATATAATATTTGACGTGGGATGCGTATTTTAGAAGATATTTTACGAAATAAGAGACCATTTCGAAAAAATTTCACTTTTTGGAAAAAATGGCCTATTTTCAAAGAACTGTTTCTTGGGAACCAATAGCTGTATAGAGCTTATTTTGATCTCAAATTGTTGAAAATTTAGTCTACTTTAAAAGTGTATAGAATGTCTATACTAGTCAGACCCTTCCTTCACTGAGATATTGAGCAAAAACTGAAAAAAGTCCGAAAATTTCATGGTTTTTTGGGTACACCGCCGCTCGCACAGCACTTTGGAAATTGCAAATCTGGTTGTTTAATATTGGTTTGGGTCCTAACAACATATAAAAAATTCAGAACGACCGGACCTTTTGCAAGCACGACCACCTTTTCATGTTTAACTTTACTGAACTATAGGGTATACACCAAGGTTCGGTACACTTTTAATATTATTTTATACATATTGACGTCTTTGTAAATGGAATATATTCTTGACTACTATACTTACTTCTATTATGCAATTGATATCAAACTTCCGGATCCAACAAAACTTTTATTCAATCAATCTTTTTTCTTTTTTGTAAAACTATACTTATCAATTGTAGGTATTTTATACATAAAATGTCAAAATCAAATATCTAAATCAATTTGATTATACCATTTTGAAAATAAAAAATATTTAATAGTTGTTTTTTTTCCAAATGGGAAAATACTGCAGCATATTGAACTTAGAAGTTAATTGTTTTTTTTTAAATTGATTATTTCGATGGAATTTTAATTTTTTATTTTAATTAAAATTTTCTGTGATCGGCATTTATAATGATGACTTTAATTGGAAGCTTAATTTATAAAAAAAAACCTATTGGTGACGAAGATTAAAATATAAGAAAACACTATGTAAGAGAATCATTCTTTTCCTATTTGTTTGTAAAAAAGTTGAATACAGTAAGACTCCAATTAGACTAGTCCGTGAGGTCCAGTTGTTAAAGTCCCTCTACTCGGAACTGGGAGGTTGCTGGTTCGATTCCCAACGGCGGCAGTTTGTCAATGTCGGCGGTTCCCTTTCACAAATTCCAGATTAATATCGGCATAGTTCCTATCAAAGTTGACTGCAGTCGAACAACCTATCAATTCCTAGTGTTGTCCTTTAGAGGTCGGTAAAAACGGTCTAGAAAGACCTACTTGCCAGGCTTCGACCTCCCCTCCGCTACTACTGCTACTAGGACTCCAATTATCTGAATTGATTGGGACATGATCCGATCTGGATAATCTACTATCCGGAATTAAATCATGACAAATCATTTTAAAGCTAAATTTATGTATACTTAATAAAAATAAAGACAAGAAACCGTCGATTTTCTCGGCTAAAAGTTTATGTTCGCAAATAATCGGCCCTGGAAGAGGATTTCCCAATGGGCTCTACTACACTTGAAACCACTTGAACATGATCTCTTTTTTCTCAAAACAAGCCGGGTAATCCGGGTGATTGCAATTCTACTGTACTTTGAAAATAATTTGAGAAAAATTGCATCCTGATCTATTTTGTACCTTCAGTTTTCGGGACAGTTTTCAAGGTTTTATTTTGGTACACCAATGCATGCATTTTTTCTTGTAGGAGCTTGACAAATATGTTCAAGCTTTCAATATAAGCTCTCAAGTCAATAAGTATTGTCTTATGCAGTCAAAATCTTGCCATTCATATGATATGTGTTTTAGCTTTCTTCATGCATGGTCGAACTTCGGTGTATAGAGATCAAAATGTATATTAAAAAACATTGGTGGTTTTTCCAGAATTTATATCGCTTTTTCTTGGAGTTCAAGTAACTGATTTATTTTTATTTTTTGTTCTGATGTTTTGTCATATTTACAACTATTTCTCTGAATTTAGAAACCCAGGCGTTGGGTGACTTGCATTTGACTGTACCATACCCTACATAGCGGTTTTATTTATCTTCATGGTTAGAACTCTGAATACACAAGTAAACAAATGATATTATCTATTTTTTCCAATTTTTAATTTTCTTTCTAGTTATCCATTTACTATTTCCTTATCGAATAATCTCCAAGAAGTGTACACATAATTAGGCGTAATGAAATTGATTTTAAAAAGAAACAATTGAAGTATTTGAATTCTTCTTTTATCCCTTACAATTTAAAGAATTGGAGTAGGGGGATGCTTGGACCAATTTTCCCTCTCACAGTTAATGAAATACGGAGCTCATTCTTTCTTTCCGTCTTTGGATATCTGTTGACGGACAAGCAGAAGTAAAATAATTAGAACATTTTATAAACACCTCAAGCAAAAAGTTTAAAATGCAATGTCATAAAGTTTCAGCTATGCCAATTGAACATGTCTAGCATAACATATATATAGTATTTTAGTAATTATTATACAATCTACTGTATCTTGTAGGTACTATAGATCACAAAAGTAGCGTCATTTTTTCAAAAATTTTTCCTCGATTCCTTATACATTCGGTTTTTGGGTAAATGTTTCGAATAAAACTTGTTAGTATATTTATAATGAACAAATTTTATCCGAAACATATTTTCGAAAACCGAATGAACAAGACACAAATTAATTATAAAATTCTGAAAAAAGAACGCTACTTTTAGGATCATATGTACCGTGCAAGCGGTCTTGTAATTAACTATTATATATTTGGTGTCTTAATTTTTTTTTTTATTGTGCATGATGAAAGACTTAATCTTGATTGTGAATGACATAATGGAGACTGAGCTTTATGCTTTTCTTTTTCTTCTTGACAGTTTAAAAAAACATTGTGTAGGAGGAATGCATGGACAAATTTTACCCAATCGCCATCTCAAAGTAACTGTATAGCTCTTAAACGCCAAGCTCATATTTTTATCATATCATATTTTAGCCTCTTAGTAATGCTCCACAAGCTCTTCACAATGAGACCAGAATCAATGTCCTAGCTAAACGCGTTTCCATGCTACAACAATTTATAACTTTACACAAAGCTAATTCTTAACCATTCATGCGCATGTGCGTATGATGACGTCAAAGGCAAAACAGATATGTAAAGACATGATCTATTTGCTGATTATGAATTTTTCTATACAATCCAGTAATCCGAACATTCCAATAATCTGGCACCCTCTAGTTTTTAATAATGCCGGATTAATGAGACTCTACTGTAATATGCAAATTTTTTAGAACTGAGCAAATTATAAAAAACATTCCATTACAAACATGTAAAAATATTAAAAAAATTACATATAAATTGTATTTATCGAAAACATACCGTGTGTATATACAATAAAATCGAACATTGTTTTGTTGTATGTACAACCGGAAATGATGACAAAAGACATTCTATACCTATTCACATAATAGGAAATAGATGACTATATATACATACATTTTACTATAAACACGAGTTATATACTATATAACTCGAACAAATCAATTTTATATGCGGGGGTGTTGCAGTGAGAGGGTATATTTTTAAGGGTGTTTGTATTATCCATCCATCTATTTATAAAATGTGATGATCAAACTCTTGAATATTGTTATTTGGATCGTATCAGATAACAACCATATTAGATCACAAATAATTTTTTTTATATTCTTAAGAGAAATATAGATTTTGTGAATGTGTGTGTGGATTAGTGGATATTTGAGAAGTAAATTTGTGTTTTTTTTAACCGGATGTGATGTTACCTTTTTGCAAATTTTTGAAAAAAAGTTCACCATTTTAATAAATATGGATAACTAGCTGATAATGGCGGAATTTCTCGGACTTTAAACAATTCTATTAGAGAATTTTGCCAGTTTAAAACTTCAACTATTTAAATATTTTAAATATGTTGACAAATTATTTATTTCCAAAATTTTGTTAATGCAGGTATTTCTATAAAAACTATAAACTATATTACAGATTTAGCCGTCTGAAAACGTTATAGCCTTTTTTTTACTTTGGAACGGTTAAGAATTTTAAAATTCTGATTGTTTTTCTGTAGCCGTAAGGAAAATTGTCTAGGTAGGTTCTTCTCTCGTCATTATTTCCCTGATTCCCTGTTTCAGAGAGAGAGAACAAAACTCGGTCGAAATATGTATATTTGATGTTAAAAATTGAACAAAATGTTTTAAAACGATCGCTTATGAACATGAATTATATTATATGTTTGAAACTAAGATTATTTCATACTCATGACCTCGAATTCATTATTTCCTAAATAACACGAAAACTAAGGTTATTGCAAACATTGTGATAGGAAAAATTATTATAAAACATTAAACTTTAAATAAAAATAGTCTGTATCATTATTTTTTAACGCAATGCTTCCGGAAAGATGATAAGGAATTAAATGCTGAGAAAAATAGAACCGACTTCAAATAAACTAAAAAATAAACGAAAAAATTATATAATAACATTCTCGTATGCGTAGAGTTGGATTAACGCACACGTATTAAACGAAATCTTAATGTTGTACACCTAAATTTATTCAAAACTTGAAAAATATTATTATATTAGGGCCCACACAATTAAAAATTTGTATGTAGTGAGAAATTCTCTAAATCTATTCATTAGAAATTTATTAAATCGGAAGCTTCCTTTTTAATTTATTTTTATTTTTTTAGTTACGTATTCTTAAGTATGTGATAATCTGACAAAAAGACTCTCAAAGCTTTAGATTTGATGATTTCAATCAAAAGTTTAGCTCATACGTCTAACTTATTAAAAAAATTCAGAAATATGATTTAATATTTTAATTTTGGAAGAAAATCCTTTTTCATCACGATTTAAACTGCTAATGAGTTATGGAATGACTATTCGAAAGAAACTATCATCTCAGTATTTTCATCAGCATTTTCCTTCTAACAAAACTTTTATCGTATTACGTAAACGTATCGTTATAAATATTTTAAACTTGAAATTAAAATAATTTCACTTTTAAAATCAGCTGCGTTATAGAAATCAGTGGGTATAATAATAATAATTATTATTCTTAGATACAGAACAAGATTTCAATTTCTAAGCAAAAATGGTGCAACTTCTTATAAAATAACATGTTTTTTTTATTATTATTATTATTACTATTTATATTCATTACATAAAGGGTTGAATTTTTATTTCTTCAAAGAAAAAACAACCCGTTCTTTAGACCCTTCTTCAGAAACGGTCAAATATTCTATTTTTATATTTCAAATAGAATTATTATTGTTAATAGAAAATTTTCATATAAAAAATAATTTCGTTCCAATGACATAACAGCACTTGAACTAATTTTTTTTTTATGTTAAGTGATGTATGCCAATAAGCATGTGTCTAAGAAGCATATGCATTTGAACATTACATTTATTAAAAGTATATACAGATACAGTGACGCTCAAAATTATATGTATGAGTAGTATACTTAACACTAGATTTTAGATTTCAATATCTAGTTGCGTTGGTGCGATATATACGTCGCAAATTTTCGTATCCTAGATATCGTGATAGCAGAGCTAACTTTATTTTTTTTTAACCGATATTTTTGGTAGCAGAGTTTGGTTCATAAGTTATCTTTTTATACATAGCAGGATATTTTGATCTACTCCAACATATGGAATTGTGTAATCCCGTAGGTAAAATTAAAATACTAGCCTTTTCGGCTTAAAATTATACATATAAAATAGTGACTTTTTATAAGCCATAAATAATGTTTTTTCTAATTCACATTATTTTAAATCACTACACCGATTCCAAGTTGTAGCTTGACTGTGAATCGGACGTGTCTCGGATCGTGTCTAATCAAGCCACACTTGACCGCTTTATGTTCCTAAGACTGGCGCGAAATATTGATTTATAAATACATTTGCAATCGAGGAATGGAATAGGAAAAAAAAATATATGTCAGAAAAAAGTGGGTTGAGTTAAGTAAGCTTTTCGTTATAAAAAAAAAAAAATGAAATTATGTTCTTAAATATTTAATTTTTTTCGCATTATTAAAATTTCAATTTTATTAGTTAATTTTATCCATTATATTTAAATTTAGTTTTATTAGTTAATTTTATGAAATTAAAATTGGCAAAGTTTTGTTTTGACATAGCACCGTAATTGACAAGATATGAAAATCATGTTTCACCTTTTTTAACGTTTGCCATGCTGAAAATTGTTTATTATATAACCTATAAACAAATTAAATCGAAATAAATTTCTAAAAAATTTGGTTGCTTTTAAAAATTTAATTATTTATAGCCTGTATATATTATATTTAATATTTATGAGAGTGTTATACGTTTCCAAACGTATACTTATTCAAAGTTTGTAACGATTGGAAATATTAATGATAGACAATAAATTATTGTATAGGTATTCATAAAAATATTAAGTTGAAATATCTTTAGCATATTCTAGATCCGAAAAGTGACTTCGAATTCGTTAAGGAAAATACAAAAAATGTTCATTAACTCTTGTTTGACAATTGTTTTGTGCAATTTTCGCTCAATCCTCTATAATTGCTTGTATATTGTAGAAGCATGTGTATGAAGGTACATACAGTACTTTGGTATATTAAACATCAGCCATGTTTTTAAAAAATCCATGATTATGTAAAAGTAAAATGAACAGTATGCAGTGTATTTAATTGATTAACAATTAGTCGGCACATTTCTTATATTTATATCCCATTGATAAGAAGTGAAATAAATATATTTTTTAAACCAAACTCCTACTTTCAAGGAACTGATTTACCATATTATAGGTAGAAAATTTGAATTTAGACTCTTGACTCATATTCTTTATAATACGTGTATGTATGTTACTTTACATTTTTTGAACGGACTGTAATAAATATCACCCTTATTTATATGAACATCCAGCACGTATTAAAGGTACTTTCAACATTTATAACATAACTTAACAATAAATAAACACTTGGTAAATATGTTGTAATCCCACTTTTCATGGGGATGATTTGATTCAACTTACAAGTCTTACATTCTATATATATGATGTACCTTTTTATTTAAAAGTACAACCCACTTAAGAGTCTATAAAATTTAATGGGGAATAAAGTAGTTTAGTGAGTAATGTATGTGTAATGTGTATGGTTTGGTTCCGACCAACATATTCATCGTTTGAACGTATAGTATGTACAACAACCGGATGTTGTCACGTGTCACAAAGTATATATCCTCCTTCCCAATAAGTTTTTTTTTTTAAAGATCATATTCCATCAGGTCTATTGTTGTGAACAGTAATATTTCGTTACTTCAATAAATAGTACCTACATTTTTCATTAGTCTATTGAAATAACGTTTTGTCCTATAGAAACTTGAATCTATTAAGAAATGGTCGATAAAGTTTTATTTTATGGTATATGCAGTTACGTTTTGGAAGATAAATAATTAGTAATCGCTTAGTATAATTGTTACCGAAAGAAGGACGTAGAAATGTAAATAAATACTGCGACACTTTTATACAGCCATAATAACACGTCATTATTTTAACCTTTCAATACTTCAGGGTCAAATATACTAATTAATATGGAAGCCACTTACGATAGACCTTTGTAGTAGGGTGGGCTATTACCATCGCGTCTGTATGAAAACTTGAATCATGCGTCGCGGTGCAACAAATAGCAGATCGTTATTTTTTTTATTTATATGGAAATCTTGCTACGTAAAATGACTTAACTATTCGCTCAAGTGTACGCACTCTCATTATATATGATTCATTCGAGCATCAAAAATCGGATACGTAGATAGATACATAAATCTTGGGGGATCAAAAGTGTTGCACTTCAACCTTCTGCTCCCACTTATACTTCAATAGACGAGTGGTTTTTCTGACGATTCATATATTCGGAGTGAGATGTACCGCGCATATATTGTGTAATCGAAAGATTCGCAGTTAAAGATGAGGTTACTGGAAGTGTCTTTCTCCTCGCCGCACAAACGTAACCGTAACCGTAATGCGTTTTAATTTACTGGGTAATTTTCAGGAAATGTGTATTACTTCCAATGGCAATATTAATGATAAATTTGTCCGAATACACGAGTGATAATTTACATGCTCTTATTAGCTTGACTTTATGGCCTTATTACCTTGACCTTATTAACTTGAAGATGGAATTCAAAATATATGTGCCACAAAATAACGATTAAGAATTTGGTGGAAGCGTTGGCAAAGCATGATAAACTAAATTATTTTTTAAAGTATAAATTTGGTGGAAGCGTTGGTAAAATATAATAAAACGAATTAGATTTAACGCATTAAGCAAAAAATAGATAAATAAACAAATAAATAATCATCTTCAATGAAATCTTATTCTTATTGCCAGAGAAACGAATAGATTTATTTTATGATATTGTGTGATTTATTATCGGACCGGTTCAATCTTACTGTAGAATCTGCTGTATCGAACTTGGCAGTGTAAGTAAATCACTGTTTAATAGCGTACTATGCGATCAAATCGCAATGTGGAATTAGATGATAAACCTTTACTTTATTTTATCACTATAATTTTTATTTCGATAAAAAAGTAATTGCATTTCATATATCAAGTTGTTAAAATTATATAAAATACTTCCTCACAAAAATTTGTGGACAGTGGATTTTGAAAGAAAATAATCGTGAATTAAATTGAGCAGAATTTGAATATTACATGCTTTTATTAAACTTCAATTTCTGTGTGTTTGTAAGGGAAAAATTCTTTGGAATCAAAAAATTTGGTGGAAGGATTGATAAATATTGGAAAGTAGTGGAAGCGGTAGGAAGTTTTTAGTAAATAAGAAATTTCAATGTAATAGACTAAAAAGTCGAGTAATAAACCAAAAAGTAGAAAATATCCATTTTTTTCCGAGCCACCAACTATAATTAAAACTGAGTATTCGTGTCAAACAAACACAAAATATTAAATATCTCTCTTAATATTAGAATAATCGAAAAATGTATAAGGAGTAAAGTTGTAGAAAATCAAGTTTGCTGCAATTCATTACTTGATCATTTTTCTCAAACTCTAATGTGAACAGAGATATATAGAATTTTAACTTTCAATATTTAATTGTAAATATTTCTGTCAATATTAGTGTAACAGAAAAATAATAAGAAACAAAATTACAGTAAAACTTAGTACCTACAACTTAACTCCTGATAAATTTTGCGATTTTTCAAATATTAAGGGAGATAGTCAAATTTTCTGTCCCCTTTTTTCTAAACCCCCTTGCCCCTCGCCCGATTTTACCCATTAACGAACTTGACCATTAGAATACCAAAAGCGACTCAAATACCAAATTTCATTCCAATCGGGAAAAAAATGTGACCGCTAGAGAGTCCACAGACATTTTAAAAAAAGTACATACATATATATATATATATATATATATATGCTCGCACATATATACAAATTTTAGCGGTAGTGACCTTTAACTAGTGATCTAATAGGTAGGATCGATGGACATTTGAAGAAATTTTTACGAAATTCCAACATTGGTGCAAAAACAATAGCTGCATTTCCTTTGGAGGATTTCGCTAAAAAAGCAGTTTGAGTAATTTGAACGTAATATTAAAAATATTAAGCAATTTCCCCTTAATCATCACATTATGTTATATATCTTGTAAGATTATAAAATCGATAAAATAAACCTATATATATATATATATATATATATATATATATATATATTACTATACAATGAATGTTGAAACCAAAAATTAGGAAATAAATTTTTTTAAATAGATTATAAGTTTGTGAATGACTTTTTTTAAAGTTGAACCTCTACAAACTGGTAGCGCGCACAGCTATTATTAATTTTTCTGTTAATGATCAGGTGTCTTCAATATGTTCGGTTGAAATGAATTGCTGGTAGAGGTCTCTCTAAGTCGTTTGTTAGTCTCCTATATGCTGTTGTTTTTTTTTTTAATATTAAAAACAAATACTTAATTCATATGATGTGTGGAATACAACATTGGTGGAAATATCTTTTGGTTCAACTCATTCAAACTCATATAGTGGTGGTGGTTGTTATGTTACGAGCACGGGGCCGGATGCGACTCTTTCAGTTACCGAACAACATTCGTACGTATACAGTGCATCAAGGAGTATAATACATACAACATTCATATATTATAGGCGCAATCGAATCAGAGTATTATATTAAAACGTTCACCGTAGTTACTTACGTACATGCGTGTATATAGTGTGTTATTTATCATACACCTGTAGCTTCCACTCATAAAAAAACCGCCCGACCCGTCGCCTTAAACCGTTTTTGCACAGTGTATTTTAATTTGTTTGTTTGAAAATGTGAATTTGATCTTAAATTGGTGAAAAATGAAAAACAAAGTGTTTTTATTAATTTTTTATAAATTGTGTTTTATTTTTTTGTAGACTTTTTTATAAGACTGTTTTAACGTGTAAATTTTTCAGTTCTTTTTTATGTTTGAATACATTATTTGTTAGTTTTTTTTTTTGGTGGTGACTTTAGGGGCACCACAATATTTATAGCGTCACGACGGACGCAAACAGTGATTCTCACAACATGGTCCTCCAAGTGCTCGATCTAGTCAATTCGGCCAATGAGGCCTTTTATGGCGATTGTCCTATAAATACAACGTACACTAATTTAGATACAACATCAATTATTCCAGGTATTATTTATAGTTTATAAAATATTTGTGCATTTTTATAAATATTTCAAATTGACTTCTTCGACACCTTAATTACACTTAAAAAATATTTGAGATATAAAAATAAATTTTTCGTAGAAAATTGTTGTTGATTAGGTGGGAAATTGTTGATTATAATTAATTTAATTAGTATTATTTCAACGATAAATATGTGTTAAATTATTTTGTGATATTTTTAATAGTTTTTTTGAGCGTTAAAAAAAAACCCAATGCTATATAAAAAATAGTTTTATTATTCTTAATTATTATTATAAAATAATTTTAATTATTTTTTTATATAAATTTTAATTCAATAATTGCACAAGTGTAAAAATCAACAGGCTTTTGGTAAACTTTTCTGGACAAAAACGATTTTCTCTGGCAAAAAAACTATTTTTATCTTTACCCCAAAGTAAGAAATTCTTATCGTCGTATTGTTTAATAAATATCACACTTATATAGATTTTTTTTTTAAAAGTTTGCAGTTGATTTGGGCCAAATCCTCTCGGTTTTCGAAAAAATGTTTTATCTAACCCTAACTAACGTCAGCATTGTTGTCGATTATTATTGTCAGCATTTTCATAAGAAATTTACAATTGTTCTTTTAACAAATTGATGAATTTATTTAAATAAAATTTTTCCAACAATTTATAAAATACTGAAACACCTGTTGAATTCTCTATATACTCTTTTGTATAAACTAATTTATTTAACAAGAAACGAAAAAAAATAAACATGAGTTTGTTGCTTAACAAAGTTCTAGTCTAAAGATAAACGACAAACGATTTGTCAAATGCATTTTATCAAAAATCAATGTGTTTTTTCTATACGATAGATTTGATTATTTTACCCGCATTGTAAATATAATTTAATTTAGTAACTATTTTAAATAAATATTCTTATTAATAGAGTACACTTGGCCACAAAAGTTTATGTCATTTTTTTAAATTTTATAGTTGATTTTTACATTATTCATTCGGTTTTTAAAATAATAATTCAGTCAAATAATTCATTTTGTTAAAGATTTTAGTTCTATTCAATCAATTAATTCGGCCTCGTTCGAAAATTTGATAGATAAAAATTTGATATGCCTTCTTTGTTTTTCAAGCGGTTTTCGAAAAAATGCTTCGGATAAACGTTGATTATTACAAAGACACTTTTGTAAGTGCTACTTTTGTGGCTCAAAGTACATCTCACGAAAATGCTCTTTACTATCAAGTAGCGCGTTAACCTCGAGTATTGATTAAAACTAGGGTAATTTTACACGTAACCAACTACCAACCAAGTAGCCGCGCTTGTTAAGGCGCTCTACTTGGAACTGGGAGGTTATGAGTTCGAATTCCAACATCGGTAGTTTGTCAATAAAAAAAACTTAATGGGGCGGTTAATTGACTAAACTGTCGGCGTATGGACAAGTACAAAGTAACCAGCTATGCTTTGGAAGGTTTCCTGTAGTTTCCATTCACGAACTACAGATGAATTCTTCTTATTTATTAAAATCAACTCATCGATATACAAAAAAACAAATTTCTCACATTTCCCAGAACCCCCACCATCTTGAAATGTAATAATATTTTGTATTTTTCATTGCGGGAAATTTTGCTTACGCTTCGATCCCGTATTTTCATAATACATTTTTCTTATTTTCTCCCTCTGGATATATATGAAACCTTAGACCTTTTTTTTGATGGTAGATGTTTAAATTACGGCAAACAATGTATAATAATTACTTGAATATTATCCTAAGATATGTTATTGGTGCTTTATGTTAATAGTCAAGTTTTAAATTCTGCAAATTCTATATAAATTGCTACAAAAATACAGTTTGTATATATTTATAATCGACGTATCCAGGCGATTTCCAGATCTGGATCCAGGAGATTATGCGATTTTGAAGTCGTTTTCCTTTTTAAAGAATCACTGGACATGTATAAACGTTTCAATGAGTTTTAAATGATTACGAATCACATAGAAACAATTATTTATGAATGTTCAACATATTTGAATACAATATATTATTATTCAATTTATTTGGATACTTTTATTCTCCATATGCATATGTCACATATAAAATTACAACATGATTATCAGCTCAGACAGACCATAACTATAATATTATGCATTCGTTTAACTTTATGCATGGATATTAATTATTATTTGCATTTAAATGGTATTAAGTTTTTATTTTTTTGGATCTATCAGTTGTTAATAACTGTGGATACTATACAAAATGAATAATAAAAAGTACTTTAAAAATAAATTATTTTCGAAGAATTTTCGAAGCAAAAATTTCTATCAATTCTAGTATATTGACATAGAAAAGCATCCTAACTTATCAGATACAAACTATGTTATATATAATCAATATATTTTTTTAGTATTTGTTCTCTAATTTATAAACTATTCACTGGAAATGTCTAGAAAAATGAACTTAAGGTTGACCGGACAGTACAGTACATTTCATAATAAACAGAAACACTCTTTTTAACAGAAATTAAAAATTTTAATCTGTAAATTAATTATTTAAATTTAGATAGCATCTAATATCACTAGTAATCGGATTTATGTAATTATTTAATTACTAAAAATAATAAATAATCGTCTTTCGACGATTCGACGAAAATTTTCGTGAATTTTTTATCCTTTTAATTAAGATATTTACAGAACTCTTAATGTACGAGTTTTAATTTATAAAAGTAAAAGTTTTTTTAGTTTTTAATCTATAGAAGGTGGAGCAACATTATCGAAAATGTATGCGTTCATTCAATATTTACTATTTACAACATGTAAAAATTCCAATTTTTAATGATTAATTACATGAAAACTCTTCGTCAGATTTTTTCAAAAGAATTATTTTATTCGTATGAGTTACCAATTAATTACATATCAAAAATTCAGATTTTTATCTATACATTGCCGATTTTACCTATACATGTGTCCGACCAACCTTAACCATAGAAATTGTCTATTTTTGTTTCTAACGACTAACTTTGTGCTAATAAATACATTTTCAAAGTGGTCCCATAGAAGTTTTCATAAGATTTTTTTTGGCATCAACTACGAAACTAAATATTAGTATATACTCGTATGTTTAATAAAACAAGTGGAAATAACAATTAACTGAATTAATTGCGTAAATACTCTGTATATACTAAATTCAACTATTCAATTCACAAATAAAGTAAAATTGTTTATTTTTCAAAAAGAGTTTTTTTTTGTCTATACATTTTACCTTCGTTCTGATTTTGCATTTCCAAACATGAAAACACTTTTAAACTCTAAAGCACACACACACGTCATTTCAGCTCTTTTAATTTTTGAGATATCGTATTGACGAACACACGGGCGGGCGAACATACTAATACCTAATGTACTAATTAGGTTCTTTTTTTAAACACCTAAATAAACAAATTTTTTTGCGATAAATATTATAAACCATTAAATTGGGATTATACATACAATAACCTTTTATATATATTTATATATATATATAGTATATATTGTACTAACTTTTGAATGAAACAGTCGTAAAGATTGGTGGAGGTGATAGGAACTTTACTAAAAATTGACCAAAACATTTCAACTAGGAAAAACTCGCTAAAATTAACTAAAAAACAAAACTATCTCCAAAAATAAACTGCAAAATAAAAAAAACATTTTACTTAAACAGTCTTATCAATAATTTTGTAACCGTCTTTTGAAAAATATTTCCTTTCTTAAAACTTCCCCTGCTAGCAACAATGCTAGCAACAAGCATAATATTTTGATAAAACCAAACCGTTTTTTTTTTAATTGCCTCCACCATTTTAATATTACAAAGAAATTTTGTAAAATTTAGTATAAACATTAATTTATTCGACAAATTATTCATCAAAATCAATCAAAAATTTTTAGCGTATCTTCATCGTATGTACATACCAATGGACGCAGATGCATGTCATTTTTCAATGTTTTTTTTCCAACTCTTTTAAAAGTTATTTACTTGAGGTATAATAACTTGTATCGTCAAAACTCGACACTGGCGCACTGTTGTATGATAATGCACACACCCATATAGAGTGTACAACAAATAACATCAAAATAAAGGAATACGCTTTCAAAAGAATAAATCCTTTATCTTTCTATAAACAATTTGTCGAAACAAAGAAAAATATATTGAAGAAAAAAAAACATTAGAACAATAATAAAATAAAATAAATAAAGATAAACTCATTAAATAGAAAGTACAAAAAAAAAAAAAAAAAACTTGAAAAAATAATAAAAATCTAAGTAACTATATGTACAGCACATGAGTGCAGAGAGGATGTAACTTATATTTGAATGATGGAGGTAAATATCGTGAAATATAGTTATATATTGTGAAATAAATATATTTTATTGCACAATTAACCATATTTAAGTAACTCTTATTACCTAAGTAATATATAAAATAATATATTGTATATGAAATATACTTCAAGTCAAAATAAAAATATATGCTTTCAATAATACGATATTAACTCATCAAAAAATAAAATATGGATTACACCATAATAGGGAATATGCATGAAAATTTTTTTTCACATTTATTTTCAGATATGAAAATACTGTTAATACTGTAATAATATTTAAAAACGAAATAAAATCCGACAAATATCAAGGAAGCTATAAGCTTTTAAAGATTATTATCTGTCTCTTTCTTGCAAAAATTCTAAAAACGGAGTTTTACGTGTATTTTAAATGGTAAAAGTGTAATATGACGTCACATAACATATCAAGAGGGTTATCACCCTCTTTGTCTAATCGGGAATTTCAATCATTCATATCTCGCTTATTTTTAAAGTTATTTCAAAAGTAATTTTACCTGGATATTTGTCAAGTAAACATGCTTCAATTCAAGTGAAAAAAAATTTTCATGCATATTCCCTATTCTCTCTTTAGTGAATATTCTTCTTTGAAAAGTTTATATGGAAATTCTCTATCTTTTATATAATAATACTATAGCGTATCCGAATTTAAGTCTAAGCTATCGGGTTCTAAGGGTTAAGTCTTAAGTTTTTTATTTTTATGAGATAAGCTTCTTTTTTTTTATAATTTGAAGATTTTCTCTACCTCGCACTTTTTAAATAACATATTTCGGTCCAACTATTTTAAAGTGATGCGGAAAACAAACGGAAGAACTAGCATTAAATCCATCATTTACAGTTGGATCAGAGTTAGTGAAATTTATCAACACCAGGCCAGGTTTATCAATATATACATTTAATAGACAAAGTTTACGAGCCCCCGAAAATGATATTGAAGGAGGTTGGATGATATATAAATAAATATATAAATAGAAAGACACGAATAAAGAAAGATATAGATGATCTTTATTAAAATGAATTTGTAGAAAAATATCCAAATGACTTTGTTGGTAGTTACCAAGGTAATGAAAATAAATAATTACCGTGATAACTCAGGGTGAATGTAGTTGAAATGCAAAGGTGTCTAAGAAAAACTAAAGTATATTAAGATTTAGTAGCAACTTCGCTATAATATCATTGATAATAGTGGCTCATATTTCTTATATTCTTATTTAATCAGAAACATGAAGTAATAATGATGAAGACTTTCCTGTACCTAATTTCAACTGTATAGCCAAATTTAAATGTTCCAATGTAAGATCTGACGGTGCACCTATTTACCATCTTTCTATAATGTTTAATGCCAATATCCAAAAACCATATCACACAAATAAAATTACTGTCCACTGCAGAGTGTAGTTACACTGCTTATGTGACAGACAGACCTTTATCTGTTTTGCTGAAGCATATAATGTATGTAGTCTTAACACTTATAAATACAGTATATATATATATATATATATATATATATATATATATATATAATACAACATATAATAGTTGGGCGGGTATTAAGTTCTACATGCTTCTAATGAGAGAGAATGATTACTATGCTATTAATTATCTCGCGTTCTAAACGATCAAAAATTCTGAAAAAATTCTGAGATTTATTAGAAAATGTTATTTTTTGCCTTTGAAAAAAAATTGAACAAAATCTATCGAAAAGTGATTTCATGCTGAGACATCCTTAATAAAACTCAAGCTCATTATAACAAATATGCAAATTATTAAATTACTAAAATGTTTTAATTACTATTTTAAATACAAGTAATTAATTTTCTTGAATTATGAAATACTAAAAAAAAAAGTATATCCAAACCGACGACCGGACATTAACAAATCATATTATATTATATTCTCCCCTTTTAATTTTAAAAAGTGTAGTTTTTATTGAATTTTTAAATATTTATTTTTAGTGTTGAGGGTCGATTATCGTAATAATCATATTACATTGTGTGTGTGCGCGCGATTCCTTTAAAAAAACGTAAATATAGTGAAAATATTTGCACGAAGAAGAAATAAATATATTAATTAGAATAATATTTCTTAAGATGTTTTTTTTTTAATTAATATATTTACAATTGGTACAAGGTGTTTGAGTAATTAAAATCATATTTAATGTGAAATATTATGTTATATATATATGTTACCAAATAATATCCTTAACAATTATTCGAATTCCAAAATTTTTTTTTAAAATCATTTATGATATATGGAATGGAATAATATGACATATTTTTTTTTATCGAATAAAAAAATTACAAATGATTGATTAACAGTAAAAATTGTTTTTAATTCAATTAAGGTACGAAATTGACTCAATATTTGATAAATGATACAAAATATATGTATCTAACTTCATTAAAATTTTCAAAATGATTTACCATAGTTTTGATAAAAATCACTCTCAACAATTTCACCAGACTTTTAATTTTATTTAAGGATGTACGAGCACTAATGTATAGTCCATTTATAAAATTCTTCAAAATCTTATATAGTACATTCATAAAAATCCACAATATTCATATATATATATATATATATATATATATATATATATATATATTTATATATATATATATTTATATATATATATATATATATATATATATATATATATATATATATATTATTTGCGTCAACAATACGATGTTTGTCCAAATTCCATTTCGGTTACGTAAGACAAACTGTAGAAGACTTTAGCGTATACTATTTAGACAAATGTCATTGTCATTGAATTTTGCATTAAATACTGATATGAAAAAATTAAATCGTCAACCAGGAATCGAACCTCGGGCCTCTGGATATCTAGTCCAGTGTGCTTGCGCTACACCATTGACGATTGTGACGTAACAGCCAACCTTTTGTCAACAGTCAACAGCCAACAGTCCACAATATTGTTTATTATTATTTAGACCCTTATCCATACCGGGCCTAACAAAATAGATATTTAAGAAAAAAACCTGAGATTTCGAGTAATTAAGCTACCGACGACAGAAATAAAATTTACCCCCGAAATCTCAGTTGTTTTCTTAAATATCTTTTTTTTAGGCCCGTCATACCGGAATTTTATTGGATCAATCTCTTCTCTTTATTAATATTTCTATTTTCTATTGCGTAGTTTTTTTTTATTCATCTTATTTTATTCCAAGTGAAAATTATCAAAATATGTGTAAAAATATGGATTTCTCCATAAGAGCAATGCACATTATAACTCGAACTTTAATATTAAATAATTAATTCAAGACCTCCGTACCCCCCGTAAGCCTAAATTTTTTTAAAGCTCCAGTGCCCATTCATCTTTAAAAAACGCGTCGTCCGATTTGGGTAAAAAACTAATGTAAAATTATGTTATATTATTTATATTTTGAAAAAAAAAAAATTGACTGTTTAATTATTGTAATAGATTTTAGTCTAATCATATAATTGATGTGCGTTACGTGCTGAAACTTTTTAAAACGATTACTGTAAGGCAACTACTTTAACATAAACATATTGGTTAAGGATCGAACCCACAATCTCTGATTTTGGGGACCAGTGCACTACCTGTAAGCCACCATGTGTATAGGTCAAATGTATATAATTCTTTACTATCTTATTGTCGATGTATTATTACATTTTAATTGTTTTTCTAAACTTGCGTATATCCATACATTAGTAGTATGGTTGCCTGTACGGTTATTTGATGCTAACGGGGGCGATTAACATATACTTGCTTTGATTTTAAGTAATACGTCTGCATATTGGTATACCATTCTTTGACATCAAATTCTCGATATGAAAAATTATAGGTACCAGATGCCTTTTATCTTAAAAAGTGTCAAAAATTTATATAAAAAATCTAAAACCAAAAAAAGATCTATACTATTATTTATTTAAATGCTTTATAGAAAATCGATTTCAATTTCGTTACTTTAGACCTTGAATAATTAATTATCTATTACATATTTTTTTATTTCAAATGAATTAATTTATGGTAATTTAATATGTTAAAATCACTTATTATTACATTTAAGTTGCTATTTTAATTAATTTTAGTTACAATGTCTGTTGTTAATTATAATTGAACTTTTATTTAAACAAAATTGATTGTGAAATTGATAGTTTTCGGAAAAAGTCAACTCAAATTTGTCTAACATGAACCACTTCTTGAAAGTCCTAGTTCAAATATCCTTCAATGTTAATACTATATAAAGATAAAATGAATTAGAATACAATCTGTATATTATTCTATTATATGTATGTTGACGAATTTGTACAAGAATTTTGTTAAAAAACTTACTGTGTTAACCATCTGTTCCGGTAAACTATTAAAACAGAAAATTATAGGTGTCTCAACAAATTATACCGTCACTATTGTGTAGTATAAAAGAGGCATATTTATTTTCAAAGCTATCACACATCAATTTTAAAACTATTCAAAATTTGTATTCTTATTTTTTACGAGACTAGTCTGTGAATTATTATTTCAAATAAACGAACAGACACAAATTCTGTAGATAATTAGGTATCAGAAAATCAATTATTTAGTGCTCCAACAAAGTATAATTTAATTAATAAAATTGATAAAATCAAAAATTAATACTATATGGTTTGTAGACTGTACACTTGTTAATATCTCTGAATAAAATAATTTCTTATAACTGCGTAATATTGCGAAAAAGTTTTATTTGATATAATTTCTTCAGAATATTGAGGTCGCTTCCTCAAAAATGATTTAAAAATTTTCAAACCAATATGCAACTTTCGCTGATAGTTACATTAAACAAGTTAAAATAACAATTAACTGAGTTAATTGCTTAAATACCCGCTATATCCTGAATTTATGTAAACAAGTTTATAACAAAAGTTGTTTATTTTTAAAAAATGAACATTTTTTGTCATTACATTTTTGTTCTATCTCTTACGGTTTCAAAGATGGACAGTTTTGCATATTTTACCCAAACATGGTCCGATTTTGTCTATTCACGAACTTGGCCCCTTACTTTTTAGCTCTAAAACACAAACTTTCAACTCGTTATTTCTTTTCGTCTTTGAGTTATCGTGCCCACAGACAGACGGATGGACATGCGGAAACGGCCGAATTAGGCCACTTTATGAACACCTATGCCAAGCATTTATGTCTGCGATCAATATTTTCAAGCGTTACAAAGTCGGGACTAAACTTAATATACCCTGGTATATTTGCATATACCGGGTATAAAAACTCAAGAATTAACATCATACCATTGAATGAAACGTTGCCAAATTAACAAATCTGAACCTGCCTGTTAAATAACTTTTAAAGTATGCTTTTTTCTTGTTCGCTAAAATATTTCATTTTTCATATATAGTTTTTATTTATTTATTGTTTTTATTGAATATTTTTTAATTATTAAATAAAACAAATATTTGAGATTTTCATAACAATAATTTTATTTTGACTAGTTTTGGAATAGCGTTCCTTCATCAGAAAATATAAGATAATGACAAAAAAATATAAATTTAAACAAAAAGTTAAACATATTTAGGTACTTAAATAACTGCATAGTAAAATATATGAATGAAAATAAAGAAATATTGGTAAAACCTAAAAAATATATATAAAAGTTTGTATTTCAATCACGTGATTTCCGAAACTGAACATCTGTCAACTGTTAAATCAGATTCGAAATCAAATTAGACTTCCGACGTCAGATTCGAAATCAAATCACACTTTCGACACCGAGTTTCATCGAAGGCGGCTTCCCATAAAAAATGTGCGGGGTCCTTTAAGAGCATGTTTGAAATGTTATCAAAATATAGTTTTAATTGAGTTGAACAATATTGCCGGTAAAAAAACAATATTAACAGAACATATGAAATATTATTGTGAGGTAACTGAAATGTAAAACACACTTGTAATAAAAACACATCAGACACACATTGCTGGCTTTATCCAAATGCAGCTGTTTTATTTTTTAAGTTCGAACTATAAATATAAACTTTAAATAATATATTATTTATATAAAATAAAATACATTCGGAATTGTTCTTGCAATTAATTTTAATTCTAAAATATCAGTAACCAAATAATTTCTCTTAATGATGAATTATTCAATATAAATCCATACACCAGGGGAGAACCAAAGGGGAGTACAAATAAAAAGATATCCTATAGAGTAGCTCACAAGGTTAATCTCAAAACATTTAGAGTAAATAAGGTTCCGAATGCCCTTTTTGTTAGTTTTTTTTTAAAAATAATATTAACATTCAATGAAAGGTCATATTAATTATTTTAAGATTTAATAAACCTACCGATTAGACCTGTGTAGCAAATAGTTTTAGCTATTCTTGTGTAACAAAGGATAGGATTAGACCTGTGTCGCAAATAGTTTTAGCCCACATATTCATCATTTATGCAAAGACTTATGTTTAAAAATAAAATAAAACTACGATAAGTTCTTCCGATATTTTTTAACTGACTTATTTACAATTCTGAAAATTCCAATAATATTTCCTATATTCGAGTCATTTAATGATTGTCCTTGTGTCACCCGAAGCAATCGCTTGTATCTCATGCATCGCATTATCCGCCCTTGTTCATACCTAGAAGTAATATACCTAGAAGTAATATACCTAGTTGGATAAATTTGCTTATTAAATATTCAATCCTAAGAGTGGAAAAATTGGGAAATATTCCGTATCTTTAATGGCAAACCTGTATACTTTCAGAGAGTCTGTATTATTATTTTTGCATCTGTTATTCCTGTGCCCGCCCGGTTTATTAAATACTAGCTGAATTACCCGGAGTTGCCCGTGGAACTCCAAGATTTGCTCCGGCACTTTTGGTGTCGATAGCGTACTACTGAATTATTTATTCAACTTTATTAATTTTTACCGGCACTTCCGCTATCCGAATTAATATGTTATTTGGCTTCCCAGAACCTCCACCTTTTTTTTATACCTCTATTCAATGCAAACAAACAATCAAATCTTTCCTCTTTATAATATTAGTATAGAAAATCTAAAATTAAATATATTTTTAATTGAAATTAGGCGTTTTTTTTTTGGCGGCGTATAAAACAAACGATAACTTATCGGATATTTTTATTTTTTATGAAGTCATTTAGTGGAGAAGTCATTTAGTTTCAGATTATTTTATTTAGTACCCTAAGATCTACTTATTATTATTGAATTCTAAGTTCCTAGTTCAATTAGTTGCTAAATAATAGTTAATTTTTCATTAAAAATATTGGTGATATTTATAGAACTCTGTCGAGAAAGACTTAATTTCGAAAGTATAGTACACTCCCGTTCATAAAAATTGAACCAGTTGAAACATTCTTAGCGTTATTGTATGTAATATGCATATATTTTGTAATATATACGCTTAGACTGGTGGTTCAATTTTTATTAACGGGAGTGTACAATCATAAAATTCTCAATAAAGTTTATCATTTTGTGTCGAAAATTAAAATTCATTATTTTAATAAACATGATTGTTTTCAGCATTTCTGTATAACTGTAAATATTTTTTAGCACATTGTTGCAGTTTAACAACTGCAACAATGTGCTAAAAAAATGTACCAAAATATTTGCAATCATGCTGATTAAAATAATTCATAATTAATTCTAACATTCGATAACACTATTTCTTTAATTCACTTACATAATTTGTAATTAATTCAAAGAATATTTAAAAACAATATTTATTACAGTGTCTAATTTATTAACACAGTTGTTACAAGCTTAAATAAACAAAATTTTATTTCGCATAAATTGATTTTTAATCGATTTTTCAAATGATTTATAAGAGGTTTTGAATTTTTGTGAAAATATAGTTACGTGATTCAACTACTGAACTATTAACGATTAAAAGTTTTATCTAATATAGAGTCTCATACATAAATGTCCTTGAAATAACTGGTCTACTAGCTATATCTTTCTAAAATAACAAGCTTTTATTAATAGGTGACGCATTAAAAAACAAAAATATAATCAAATACATTATTGTAAAAGCTTGGGCGCTTTGAATTGAAAGTTTCTCTCCATGACTTAGTTTCGACACCAAGCGCTCCTAGCTTTTACAATTAACTATGTACCTAATTCTTTTTTGTTTTTTAGTATGTTACCTACCAATAAAAGCTTGTATTTTAGTTTTTTTTTTAATATAAATTTTTTTTTCAATCGTTAATATCCTAACATTAAGCAATGTTGTCGAATTTAGAAAATGGACAATTTATTTTTGATATGCAATATTTTATTTTCAAAAAAAAAAAGAGAAGTGTATTAGAACCTAGCCAAAGAGATGATATGTAATAATGCCAGTTGGTTATAAGCATTTTTTCGTTGTTGTTATTTACTCAGCACAAGCCAGCCGAACAGATCGTAAACAGGTGTTCATGTCAGTTAAAAAAATAGTCAGTTGGTCAGGTGCACACATTCACTGTACACACGTAACGCCATCAGGTGAGCGCAAAACTATCGTATCAGCCAACGAATATAAAAAACAAAATTACATTTAAAAAATAATTCCAATTTATTTATATAATTTGGGATAATATATTAATTGTAATTAAATTTTTATCCTTTTTTGAGCGATCGAAATGTGTTTTTGGCGCCGTTAGTTAGTTTGAAGTATAAGAACTTAGAATAGTAATAATATTATATAACTGACCTATATTCAATTTACCAGCCAAGTAGCTTGTAAAGGCGTTGTGTGTACTTGGAACTGGGAGGTTATGGGTTCGAATCCCGACATCCGCAGTTTGTCAATTATTTTTAAAAAAATGGGGCCGTTAATTGACGAAACTTTTGGCGTATGGACAAGAACTAAGTAACCGGCTATGCTTGTGAAGGTTTTCTGCAGTTTCCTTCACGAACTCCAGATGAATATCGGTATAGTTCCTATCAAAGTCGGCTGTAGTCGCACATCCTACCAATTTCTAGCCTACACACAAAATTTCTTGTCCTCCACTCACATCCTCACATCCTTAGACATCACAATGGACCTTATGGTCGAAGTATGTCCCGTTCAGGACAGCATTCGCAATCTATCTCTCTGTCTATATTCACTTTTCGTGAGATTCTCTATTAAACTCGGGCGACTCTAGTCAGGATAATACAGCCCTTACTTTTTTCAACCTATCATACGATTGATTGTGTACTACTGATTGGGCTGACAATCAATCAAAATTACATTAATTTGTATATATGAATAGTGAATATATCTATGTGTTGTGTCCGTGTGTATATGTATTTGTTCTATAATAAAAGCAAACCGGTTTTTGTCTTAATTATACAAGACAGTACTGGAACTACCTTAAGTATACACAAATAATATTTTGTATGTCTATGCAATTTGTTAAACAAAACAAATTTTATTCGACCAAACTTCCAAACGAACTGCAGTATCGTACGGGCAAAAAGTAGCGACATTTTTTTTTCAAAATTTTATAATTAATTTGTAAAAAACAATTTGGTAGCAGCAGTAACAAACACATTAGGATAGCTAATAATTAGAAAGAATATAAGCTCAGCCATTATGGGCACTTATATATTACTTTGTCTACTAGATTTTGATTTATGAATGCCCAATTTTCTTTTTAAAAATCAATGAAAAATAATTATTATACAGTGTGTGTTGGACAGCTTTTCCTATAGTTAATCAATGTTAAATATTATTTATTACTGCCTGGCCGTGTGGTACTGTATCAAGTCAGTCAGTACACATGTAAATAAAGTCAGTCAGTCATCTCATAGCAGCTATACTGTATGCGTATGGTTGTTTGTTTGTCATTTAAGAGTGAGGGTTTTGTGATGCACAATGCACATACTAAACTACTCAAGTGTACTCTCATCACATGTGTACTGACTGACTTGATATAGTACCACACGGCCAGACAGTAATAGATAATATTTAACATTGATTCTCTATAGGAAAAGCTGTCCAACACACACAGTATATTTTTTAGTGCAATTTGATTTTAAATGAAAACCATTGTCTTTAAAAAGTTTTTTTTATTTATTTAGGTTACCGTGGGATTAGAATTATGCAATTTTAAGCCCATTCATTATTGATATGATAAATTCTTAAAAATTAAAAACTTGTTTTTATACTCACGAAAGTTACATCCAATGTTTCACATACAATTCTATACAACTTAATTCGTTAAATACATTTGGAGTAAAGGCTTCGTTATATATATATATATATACCTATATGAAATTTAATGTTATTATCATAAATTTTCATAATAAAAAACAACTCCGCCCTTAAATGAATGCATTTCATGCAAGAAATGTTCGTTTTCAACCAATGTGAGAAAAATGTGTAGGGCTGATAATTGCAAGAAAGATCCCTGTTTTAATCTTGTCTTGTTGCTATTATTATAAAACCTGAATTATATATAAAAACAGGGACATACCTCTTCTCTTTTAATACTAAATAACAATAAGTCTTCATATTTCAATGGCGAAATCATTGCTTCCATCTATTTACTTTCATCTCTTTTCGATTAACTTATTTTCAGTTATTCAGTTTTTATTTTAAGAGGCTAAATTTATTACTTCAATTTAATATCGTTTGAAAAACGAAAAAAATGGAAATACTCGCGACTATACAGGGAATAATTTGTTAGCTCCACGACAAACTTTCGCGGAGAGTTTAATTGTTGTGATTCTAAGAAAAGATGTATGAGCTGCGCGAACAACTTAGCGAATTTCTTTAGAATAAACGCATAACTTCTCTTCTGAAAATAAATCTTAATTAACTTCAAATCGACTATAAATGGTCGATGGCGAACTGTGACCGCTAGAGTCGATACAAACTCATATGTATATAAAAATACATTTTTCATATATTTGTATGCTCTATAGCGGTCACAGTTTTAGAACGATCAAACTGAAATTTCGTATCTGTTATGCTTTGATATTTTAAATGCCAAGTTCGTTAATGAGTATAATTGGTTAATGAGTATAAAAGGAAAAAAGGGGGACGTTCGTTTGAGGCGTTACAAAATGTGATGAATTTTAAGAATTTCAAATTAACTAGTTTCATTATTTAATATTTGTTTATTTGTGTATACTTTCGCGTCAACATAACGATGTTTGCCCAAATTCCTTTCGGTTACGTATGACAAACTGTAGAAGACTTTAGCGTATACTCCGACAAATTTCATTGTCATTGAATTTTTAATTAAATTAAATACTGATATGAAAAAATTAACTCGTCAACCAGGAATCGAACCTCGGGCCTCTGGATATTTAGTCCACTATGCTTCCGCTACACCAAAGACGACTGTGACGTAATAGCCAACTTTTTTATATTATTCTTATTTTTTATTTATTTAGACATTATTACTTCTGTTGAAGTTATTTCTTTATTTAATATTTGTTTATTTGTGTATACTTTCGCGTCAACATAACGATGTTTGTCCAAATTTCTTTCGGTTAAGTATGACAAACTGTAGAAGACTTTAGCGTATACTACGACATATTTCATTGTCATTGAATTTTTAATTAAATTAAATACTGATATGAAAAATACACAAATAAACAAATATTAAATAAATAAATAACTTCAACAGAAGTAATACTGTTTAGATAAATAAAAAATAAGAATAATATGAAAAAGTTAATTTATTTAATTTAAAAATTAAATTAAATACTGATATGAAAAAATTAACTCGTCAACCAGGAATCGAACCTCGGGCCTCTGGATATCTAGTCCAGTATGTTTCCGCTACACCAAAGACGACTATGACGTAATAGCCAACTTTTTCATATTATTCTTATTTTTTATTTATCTAAACAGTATTACTTCTGTTGAAGTTATTTATTTATTTAATATTTGTTTATTTGTGTATTTTTCATATCAGTATTTAATTTAATTAAAAATTCAATGACAATGAAATATGTCGTAGTATACGCTAAAGTCTTCTACAGTTTGTCATACTTAACCGAAAGAAATTTGGACAAACATCGTTATGTTGACGCGAAAGTATACACAAATAAACAAATATTAAATAAAGAAATAACTTCAACAGAAGTAATAATGTCTAAATAAATAAAAAATAAGAATAATATAAAAAAGTTGGCTATTACGTCACAGTCGTCTTTGGTGTAGCGGAAGCATAGTGGACTAAATATCCAGAGGCCCGAGGTTCGATTCCTGGTTGACGAGTTAATTTTTTCATATCAGTATTTAATTTAATTAAAAATAGTTTCAGTATAACTATTCTATATAGAGATATTTATCTATATAGAGTTAATCTATATAGACATATATATATCTGTAGGTACAGAGTTAGTCTATTAAGAATTATTTATTTTAAAAATATATTTTGTTGGGGGCGCAGGGAAGAAATATATAATAGTTTGAAAAATACAACAGTGTAATTAATATACGATGTCTATTCCTCAAAACCCTGTCGTTGGAATACCCTTAGGTTTTAATTTTATTTAAATTTAAGGACTACCTTAAAACGATTTAAAAAAACATTGTCTTCTATGGAATAATCTTCCGTAAAGTTTCGATTTTGTCACGTTCAACTAGAGACTCAAATATTGATACTGCTCACTAAGAACAACGTAATACCTTACAGAATTTGAGTTGCCATTATCAATGGTTTCAATGGTTGCCATTTATTTCTCTAACAATAGATAGATAGGTAGATAGATACATCTTGGGGTCTAAAAAGTGTAGCACTTCGACCTGATGGTCCATTGTGTTTCCCCTTCGACTTTGTTTCGGTCCCCTTCGTTTCAGTCCGACGAGATTCGCTTCTCCCATATGTAGGCAATAGCTAGTAGCTTGCTTATACAATCTTCCTGAAGGTTCATATATTCGGGGTGAGATGCACCGAATATCCTGTATCTGCTGTAACCTAGAAGTTCGCAGTTAAAGATAATGTGGCTGGATGTTTCTTCCTCCTCGCCACACAATTTGCACATAATGGACCCGTTATGGAGTCCCATTGTGTGCAGAAGCTTCCGCAGGGGATAATGCCCGGTAATGAATCCGGTAACCCTCCGCAGTTGCATCCTGTTCAGTCTCAGTGCCTCGAGAGATAGCCTCTTGGTGGCACTCTGAAACAGTAACTTCCCGAGCTCCTGCCGCGGTTCTTTTTCCCAGTGATCACGGTGTTTAGCATTTAGCTACTCGTTGATCACCATGTGGTCCCTGGAATTTCTAAAATAGGCTCTGAGTCAATGAAAGGTATTCCGACTACCTTCTTTGCTAAGATATCTGCTTTTTCGTTTCCTTCGAAACCACTATGACCCGACACCCAGATCAATTAAACATTGTTCCGTTTTGCCAGCTCCAGCAGTTCCTCCAGACAATCCGTGACTACCCCTGAGGTGACCTCTGTTCCAGGCAAGGCTTTTAGAGCAGCTTGACTGTCTGAGAGAATACATACGTTCTGGTTTATGTAGCCTCTACTAGGTTCTCACGGACGCAAGCCAGTATGACGTAGATTTCTGTTTGAAAGACTGTGGCATATTTCCCCAAGTTGAGGCTTATGTTTGCTTTAGGTCTCTCACCGTAGATTCCCGTTTCGTCTCTAATTATAAGTAGAGATGGGTACCTATCTTGCCATTTATCTACCAAATTGCCATTTCCCAATAGCAATTGAAAAAACAATATAATTGTAAATAGGGAATATGCATGAAAATTTTTTTTCACTTCAATTGAAGCATGTTTACTTGACAAATATCAAGGTAAAATTACTTTTTAAATAACTTTAAAAATAAGCGAGATATGAATGATTGAAATTCCCGATTAGACAAAGAGGGTGATAGCCCTCTTGATATGTTATGTGACGTCATATTACACTTTCTTTAAAAGCTTATAGCTTCCTTGATATTTGTCGGATTTTAATTTCGTTTTTAAATATTATTACAGTATTACAGTATTTTCATATTCTGAAAATAAATGTGAAAAAAAATTTTCATGCATATTCCCTATTTGGTAGAGATACTAAGAAATGTGAGAAATTTAAAAGTGATTTATACTAATAAGTTTCTCATATTTTCGTAATATTTTAATTTTCTTCAGCATCTTCACCAAATATTTCATTGCTATGATTAGTTTTAATTGAATTTTTCGAAACTTTTTTAGTGTATTTTGGAACATGATTGTTGATGTTTAACAATAATCGTAATTAATTCTACATAATAATAAAAATAAAAAAAAAGTAAATAACTAAATAGTATTGTTTAAGTTGGTACATAATATGCTGATGTCATAGTAAAATTAAATATGACTATAATTAAATACAATTTATTTAAATTATGAGTGAAACATTACAATGATTTTTGTATCATACATGATATTGTTTTTTTCATACACTGTGAACAAACAATCATTTTATATACTCCTTTTGTTATCTAAGCCCTAAGGTAGTTAACTACCTTACTCACTCGTAACAATAATATCAGAAAGAAGAACTGAGAGAAAGACTTCCTCTACCCTAAACGAAAGGGTGAATTAGTTTATGAACATGAAGTGAAAAGTAGTATAGTTGGGTATAATGGCAAGAGGTCAACCTGGCTTATGGGCTGGTGGAAAACTGGAAAGAGATAATCGTCCTAGTTTGGGTACTTATCGGTCAGTGCTTACCGCACTGTCCTCAATCTCTTATGGGGCTAGAGGACAATGCGATCTGTCCGGACTGTAACGGGGCGGATCATACGCCCTTCCCTCTACTTGCAGAATGTTCTTACAGAGCCAAAATGAGGTAACTAACCTTCGGCTCAACCGAAATGTGGGAATCTGAGGTAAAATAACTCAAGTGGAGCTCTGCTTTATAAAATAATAAGGTATGCACGAATCTTTTACGTAGAAGGTAGATTGTAAAGACTGCCCTGGACGGGCCACACTTCGACCATAAGGTCCATTTTGATGCCTTAGGATGTGAGGATGTGAATGGAGTGGAAGGAATTTGAGAGTAGACTAGGAATTGGTAGGATATGCGGCTGCAGCCGACTATGATAGGACTATGCCGATATTCATCTGGAGTTCGTGAAGGAAACTGCAGAAAACCTTCTCAAGCATAGCCGGTTACTTCGTTCCTTGTCCATTCGCCGACAGTTTAGTCAATTAACCGCCACTTTTATTTTTTTATTATTGACAAACTGACGATGTCGGGATTCGAACCCATAACCTCCCAGTTTTCAAGTAATGCATACTGCGCAGACATAACGCCTTAGACCGCTCGGCTACTTGGACTGGTAATTTTTTACGTATGTCGTGCAATTTAAAAATCTCAACTTTAATTATGAATTTTTCACTTCAAAATTGACAGATTACAACCAAAAAAGTCGAAAAATAACATTGATATATCAATTCCATAGAAACGTATGAGGGGAGGACGATTTTGTCCATTTACAAACTCGAAATGACTTTTTAGTTTAAGAGGATACTCAAAAAATCTGAACTATTTCTTTAGTTATTTCTTTTCACCTTAGTTAAGAAACGAAAAAATGTTAATACCTACAGATGTTTACAAAATGTTCTAATTACTACATTTCTGAATGTTCGGCGGTCAAAACGTCTCAAAAACGAAAAGAGATAACGAACTGAATATAATATAAAGCAGAGTGATTTCAATTGATCAAACTATATATAAAATGCAATAGGCATTGTTCATACATATGTATTATTTTAATGGACGTATATATTTAGTAATAAAAAATTTCGATGTGAATTTGATATGGTCCGTTGATTTAAATTCAATATTACATACACAATATATATATATATATACATATATATATATATATATATATATATATATATATATATATATATATATATATATATATATATATATATATATATATATATATGTATATGTATATGTATATAGGTAGTCGCCTCATCATGAAACAGTAGAAATACTTATTAGTCACCATATATCAAATAATCAATGTTACGATCATACAATATGATATACTTAACGTTTACAGTGTCGGACTAATAAATATTTAAGTTTCAAAATAATAATGTTTACTAAAGGCTTCAAAACCTCTCTCTGAAACCTAAGCCAAGGCACGTCTAGGTCTTAGAACCTAAACGCAATTCAAAATCGAAACCAATTACAACTTCGCTAGAGAGGTTTATTAAAAGTTTCAAGACCTCTCTAAAACCTAAACCAAGATAGGTACTTCTAGGTCTTGAAACCTAAACCTAAATCACAATCGAAACCAATTACAACTTTCTTATCGCGAAGGTTAAAAATAACTGTAAATAATCATCAATTATTATCAACTAGCAGAAAAACAACTAGCTGTCGTTGCCCGGTCTTCAAAAAGTTCTTCTATAGAGTGCATAGAAAATTTATTTCCTAAATTTTGTTAATGAATGTATTATTTCCATAAACTATAAGAGATCTAGCCGTCAATAAACGGTTAAAACTTTGGAACGGTTCGGAATTTTGAAATTCTAATAACTCCTATAGTTTTGTCCAACAATACGGACAAACATACATACAACATATTTTCCGTTATATATATATATATATATATATATATATATATATATATATAGAGAGAGAGAGAGATAATACTAATTTTCATACTGGGAAGTGGGTCGTGTGGACACACTTAATAATGTGACACTGAGGTTCAAACCGACATCGCGGTTTGTTTAATTCCATAAACGAGTTTCTATGTAGTTCTTCCCAGCGCTTCCAACAAAATGCAGTACTTCAACATACAATTATATATAAATTCCTCACTGAATTATTTCGAACTAAAAGCAAACAAGTGGAAATAACCACTAACTGAGTTAATTGCTTAAACACCGGTAAATTCTGAACTTATGAAAAAAGAGTTTGCAACAAAAGTTGTTTGTTTTTAAAAAAGGAATTTTTTTTTCATTATATTTTTGTTCTATCTCATGCGGTTTCAAAGATAGGCAGTTTTACCCATTTTGTCTAAAAATTGTCCGAACTGGACCTTATATAGATTGTAGAGGCTGCTCTGGACGGGCTACACTTCGACCATAAGGTCCATTGTGATGCCTAAGGATGTGAGGATGTGAGTGGAGTGGAATGAATTTGTGTGTAGACTAGGAATTAGTGGAACTGATAGGAACTATGCAGATATTCATCTGGAGTTCGTGAAAGAAACTGCAGAAAACCTTCTCAAGCATAGTCGGTTACTTCGTTCTTGTCCATACTCCGACAGTTTAGTCAATTAACCGCCCCTTTTTTTTCTTTTTTTTTTTTAATAATTGACAAACTATCGATGTCGGGATTCGAACCCATAATCTCCCAGTTTCCAAGTATGCATACTGCGCAGACATAACGCCTTAGACCGCTCGGCCACTTGGACTGGTAAACTTGACCTTACTTTTTCGCTCTAGAACACACATACGAAATTTCAACTCACTACGTTTTTGAGTTATCGTGTTAAAGGACGGACAGGCAACTTTGCGGAAATGGAATAATTATGTCATTTTATGAACATCTATACCAAAATTTGTTTTCTGCAATGAATATTTTCAACCGTTACAAAGTCGGGACTAAACTTCATATACCCTGGTATATATTATATACCGGGTATAAAAATTACACAGAATGAAATTTGTTGTTTGTTTGATTGACTACTCTGAGTCTGTTCTGTTCTGTTTTCTGCGATCAATATTTTCAACCGTTACAAAGTCGGGACTAAACTCCATATACCCTGGTATATATTATATACCGGGTATAAAAATTGTACAGAATGAAGTTTGTTGTTTGTTTGATACTACTCTGAGTCTGTTCTGTGTGTTTGTTGAATGCATGAATGTGATGATACAAACACAAGAGAGGCAGGTATTATATTTATACTCTTGTGATGATGATCGTGTTGTTAGAGGCGCGGCCAATCTCAGTTCACATATTCAACATCCATACCACGACCATTGGCTCGCGCATTCACAAGGCGTATATTCCTAATCACCAATCACCAATGTTTATGAATTTACTCGTAGAATAAAAATTGTTGAATTTTTTTCGCTCCCAGCAAACTTGATAATATGGCATTGAGGTAAAATGAAAATAAAATTTCCCGCTCTAATATTATAATTTTTTTTTAATCAGTTTCACATACTTGTTCTTGTGGTTTTTAATTAATTTTATCAAAAAATAATTAAAATTTTTGTTTTTTTTTTAACATATTTATAATGTAGGTAATAATTTGCTCGAATATTCCATAAAAATTGTGATAAACCCAACTCATGTGTACACATGGCGACAAAAGTAGTGTTATGGTCTAAGATCCGGCATTAGTGAAAACCTTCCCTCATGTGTTAATTGAATGAAATAATTTTTAAAAGGCAGAGAGCAATATTATAAATGTAGGAGTGCAATGTCTGCCACCGTAGTCCTGCTGGCTATATCATATTATTTAATTAATTAATATGATATAGTAACATATTTAACATATTTATAATGTAGGTAATAATTTGCTCGAATATTCCATAAAAATTGTGATAAACCCAACTCATGTGTACACATGGCGACAAAAGTAGTGTTATGGTCTAAGATCCGGCATTAGTGAAAACCTTCCCTCATGTGTTAATTGAATGAAATAATTTTTAAAAGGCAGAGAGCAATATTATAAATGTAGGAGTGCAATGTCTGCCACCGTAGTCCTGCTGGCTATATCATATTATTTAATTAATTAATATGATATAGTGTCTTTGTTTGTTGCTCGAACAAATATATTTGTCTCTCTCTCTGCTTAGAACACATTTTTTGAAAATTTTATTACTGTGATATTATAAAATATATTTTGTATAATAAATATAAAAATAAATTATTTGCAGCCTATATAAAAAAATTTTTAAGTAATAAAATTTTCAAAAAATGTGTTCTACGCAGAGAGAGAGACAAATATATTTGTTCGAGCAACAAACAAAGACACTATATCATATTAAATAATTAATTAATTAATATGATATAGCCAGCAGGACTACGGTGGCAGACATTGCACTCCTACATATATAATATTGTTACCTGCCTTTGAAAAATTATTTCATTCAATTAACAGATGAGGGAAGGTTTTTCTAATGCCGGATCTTAGACCATTATTTTTTCGAAATATTATGCTTAATTTGTGCCTTCATTCATTCGAATTAAAAAAAAATGCTTCGAATAAAAATTGTTCATTTTAAATATACTAACAAGTTTTATTCGAAACATTTTCCCAAAAGTTGAATGAATAAGACACTTAATCAACTATAAACTTTGGAAAATAGAACGCTACTTTTGTGGCATGTAGTACTGGACGAGTGAATCTTATGCTAAAAACAAATCGGTTTTGTTTTTTTTTTGGTTTAAGAAGAGAATTTATGTTAATAATTAAGTTATCACTTTATTGTTGTACTGCATCTCTGATGCAGTAATTGTTTTATTGGATCGAGTCCTTAAGGTCAGCCTTTCTTTTGACTCCCTTCATTCTTTTTTTACCAACACAGATCATTCAGTCCAAAGCTTTCATGTTGAAAGCATTAGCAAAAAAATTAATTAAATGAACTGATCCCTTGTATCCGAAGCTCTTTGTGACGATCTTATTTATCACAGTTAATTCCAACACACTTGACATCAAGCTGATGGCTAAAAACTGCGTGGCGACAAATTGTAGCTACTGAAAATTAGTACACTCTAATTTCAACTTCCAAATTTTCCTTCGATTTTTTTATGATTAGGGAAGTTTTTACTCTTGGAATAGTTTTAAAATAAATAATTTTGCCCTTACTTTATTAAATTATGCGGTGGATCAAAGCAAAATAGAGTCTAGGACATAGCTCCAAAATTGAATCCTGTTGCTTTTACTTTTGTAGAAAGGTAGGTTAGATTGAGTCCTTCGTCCTGGCGAAATGTAAAATCATTGAATGAATAATAATTAATAACTAAATTTTTTAAACGAAAACTATAATTATGGTCTATCCAAATAATCTACCTCGGAAGTTCTATCTTATCATCTATCCCAATAATTTCCAAAAACTCATTTTCCTAGAAGTGATGTTTTTTTTAATTTAAGGGAAGTAAACTTTTATTTTGCGTGAATATAATGTGAATACAATATTATTTTTTGGATACTGATGAAATAGAAGCAATTTTACGGTAAAAATTTATAAAAATAACCGACTGTGATTATAGAAGAAAAAAAAACAGATTGTATCTTAAAAAATTTTGAAATTATTTCGAGAATAATTATTTGAATACACAAAACTAACGTAATTTTATTATTTTTACAGGTGGTTACAGCAATCACTTACGTGGAAGCTCCACAACATCAATATGCCCGCCGCCAACACAACAATCAGCAATAGCACCACCATCATCGTCACACAATACAAATCACCCACAACATCATCCACATCCACAACATTCTCAACATCACCCTCAGCATCATCCCCAACATCATCCGCAACATACACATGACGATCATCATGGTGGTGGTACACCACAAATGATTGGTGGTCGAGATGATCGATCATCACCACCATCTCAGCATACAACACCCGGTGGCACAAGTGTGGGCCCGCCACAACAACAACAATCGCCAGTTGGCGGTAATAACAATAATACGATACAATCGCCACCAGTCTCTTCACATCAGCAACATACTACGCAATCGTTTATGCATGCGCAGCAACAGCAACATCATTCGCATCATCATATGCAACGAAGTCCACCTCTACATTATCTTAAAGAAGGTTTGTTTCTTTGATTTTTGAAAGTTGCCTAACAAGAAGTTCTGGGTAATCACTTTTCCGTTTCATACTGTGCTGTGTCTCTTCAGGCAAAGAATACAATATACATAGAAGCGTATAAGGACTATTTTTGTGTCACCTAAAATTTTTAGTACGTATGCTGGCCACTAGATGACAATAGCTGTTCGATTTCGGTATTTAGTGCCATTATCAGCACAACCAACTTACTTACTTTGGCAGAACTTAGTACCAGTTGCCGGGATCACATCGAAGCGGGGATGTACTTCAAATTTATATTAAAAGAGAATCCACCAATATTGATGAAATTTTTATGAATTTTTAGAATTAGTCAAAATTTTTTAATTTTTTTTACAAGCTATATAAAATATTTATATTTTTTATATTTAAAAAACTTATATTTAAAGCATATTCTTTTAAAATAGCAACTGAAACTACAAAAACAAATATTAATATTTTATACAGCTTGTAAAAAAAAATTAAAAAATTTTGACTAATTAATTCTAAAAATTCATAAAAATTCATAGTGTCTAGTTGTCTGGAAAACCTGGAAATGTCAGGGAATTTTGAGTTTCTGGAAAAGTCATGGAATTGCCAGGGAATTTCGTAAAATTCCAGGGAATTTCATGGAATTCATGGAATTTCGCATAATCGTATTTAAAATAACTTCTTTCTAAAAAATTATTACTAATAATTACCTGTTTTGAGGTTTTTGAAAAAATTTTATGTCTGTTACTCATGAAAAAGAACGTATAGATTTTATCATATTATCCATAAAAAATTAATATAAATGAACAAATCTATACTTTTCTTTATATTCCTATCAATAAGAAAATATTATATGAAAAAATGGTCTGAAAAAATTCGAATTCAAGTCTAGAAATCCTGAAAAAGTCAGGGAATTTTTTACCAAAATATTACTAGACACCCTAAAATTTCATTAATATTGGTGGATTCCCTTTTAATATAAATTTGAAGTACATCTCCGCTTCGATGTGATCCGGCCAACTGGTACTAAATTCTGCCAAAGAATACAGTTGGTTGTACTGGTAATGGCACTAAATAGTCTAGTAATCAGCATACGTACTAAAAATATTAGGTGACACAAAAATCGTACTTATACGCTTCTATGTATATTGTATTCTTTGTTTCAGGCTAGCAAATAAAAGTCTCAAAACTTGCATATGTGTAACAAGTAAACTATACTTAAGGTATTTCCAAACTATTATTAGGTCGTCAAGAACTTCACGAAATTCACAATATTAGTAAAATGAATCTTCAGAAATCAGCTGAATTTTTTTTGAGAATTTATCCCCATAGCGTTTTTGAGAAAATCGTTACGTAAGTTGGAGAAATTTAACATTCATCTTCATAAACTTGGTGAATTAAATGGACGATTCCAACTGTTTTTACTTCGAACTCTCTCAATATAGTCACGGTTGTTCTGAAATTCAACATATACTTTCCTCGATTCCTTAGAAATATTTTTCCTTAAAACGTTGGGAGAAGCCCATCGGGTTGTTAAGTTTTTTGATAAAATATGTGTAAAAAAGTGCATTTTATTCATGTCCGCAGCAGAAAGTTTTTTTTTATGGTTCAGTTGGCATCCTGAGTATTGGCGCGCTGTTTGAAAATCGTTTGAAATTATATACTAGTATATGTATGATATTTTATTACGGAATCTCCCTGATTCGCATATAATTTTCTATATAGTTCTTTTCGCGCGGATACCCGATTAGCTGATATAGTTTGGAAATATCTTAAGTGGATAAAATAGTATAACATATTAAAACTATAAAATATCTGAAGCTGAAAAGTAAATTACTTGCCACGAAAGCAAATGATGACAAGGTCTAAGCTTATTGAATTGCACCACATTTATATCTCTCAATCAGAAATCTCAGGTTTCCATATAAAATAAATGACACGAAATTATTTTTCAAGTTCGTATTGACAAGATTTAAAATAAAATCTTCCAATTTGTTTAGGTACTGTCTATTCATTATAAATTTGCTGTTTCAATTTAGACAAAATACAAAACGACCGCACTGTATTGCGCATATATTTTTCAGCCATAAACCTGAGTCAGAAATCGCTAGGTGTATATATATTTCTCGTTTGTTTACCAATTATCCTGTTTAAGAGTAATATTCCCCAACAGAAATTAACAACAATTATTTGATATATCTTAGAGGTATGTCTATCAGGTCATTAAACTGCAAAAATGAAATACACGAAGAACACATACAATGACAAATACCAAATATACCTTTTGCCTAAGTATCTCAATCAAGATAACCATGCATACATGATCACGCAATATAAAATATAATTAATATTTTGTTACAGAATCCGGTGGTTATAGCTCAATGAATGATGGATTAGGACAACAATTAGGTGTAGATGATTCCCAGGGCACAGGAATGGCAGGCAATTCCTATATACTGCCACATCATCAACAACAAACATCCTATCATTTAGGGCACGACCCTGAATCAGATTATCATGCTCTAGATCCAAATACGAATACACCATATTTAGAAAGTTCTCCAGAATTTTATGCTGGTAATAATATTATGGATAAATATAATTCATCGTATATAAGCCATTTTAAAAGAAGTAAGTTCAATAAACTAGTTTTTTTTTTTTTAATCAAAATTGATTGCTAATTGTTTTTTTTTAATTTTACAGCACGTTATAGTGATGGCTACAATGATGGATTTGGTACACCATACGATAGTACACCGTTTCAAACAGTACCAGGTAGTGCGGGCAGTGGAGGACCACAAGATCAATGGGGACCGGGATCTGATTTAGGTCATGTCCATCATACACATCCTGCATTTATATCAGGTTTACCTACTGGTCGTGATTCACTAATGGATACTAAACCAATGATGCCATCATCAATGCTTAGCGGATATGCAACTAATGCTAATTCTGGTCCTTGCTTCACAGGTAATTTCTAAAAACTCTTATAATAGCTTATAACTACCGAATTTAAGGATACAACTTTCATGTCAAATCAAATCCAGTTCTCATTAATAAAACTGATTTGGATTCAGTAAACGAAAAAATTTTTAAACTTTATTTCATTTTATTTATTTGTTGTTTTTTGTTTACAGGATCAGGGCCAATACAATTATGGCAATTTTTATTAGAATTATTAACTGATAAATCATGTCAATCATTTATCTCATGGACTGGTGATGGTTGGGAGTTTAAACTTACTGATCCCGATGAAGTTGCACGTCGTTGGGGTATACGTAAAAATAAACCTAAAATGAATTATGAAAAATTAAGTCGTGGTCTGCGATACTATTATGACAAAAATATTATCCATAAAACGGCTGGCAAACGTTATGTGTATCGTTTTGTTTGTGATCTACAAAGTTTGCTTGGGTGAGTTGTCAATCAAACTTCATTTTTAATGTTTTTTTATTATCGATTTGATTCACAAATTAAATCGCGATCTTCTAAATCCAAAAATCCAAGCATCTGACAATCTACAAAATAAAACTAAATCAAAAGAATAATAATTTAAAGTAATTGTAACTATCCTTGGAAAATTGGAAATAAATTTTGCTAAATCTCGATTAGTAGGTGATAGCTTAGATATTTTTAAAATAAAGTTCTTGTGGACATTATCCGCTAAAATCAAGGATGTCAAGTTAAGATAAAACTACAAAATACAGAATATACTCTTCTTTTTTTTTGTATTTATGCCTGTTTTTGCATATCAATAAATGGCCAACCCAAAATGACCATCATTCTGTTAAAGTTGATTTATTCGATTTTATGTTGATCTAAATGTATTACTTTTCTTTTTTACATTCATGTGTGCATTTGAATCGATCATTTTTAGTTATTCTATTCATTGTTTATAAAACTCCCGCTTTAAAGACTCTTTTATTACATACGTCTCCAAAACTCTCGCTTAATCATTAATTTTATTAATCTCTGAAACTCTAATTATTCTGGCGCTGAGATTTTATATTCAAAAATCATTACCCGTTGCGGTTTTGCCCCACAGAAATTGTAATTGTAAAGATCTTATAACTGAGAAAGATCATATTTCCCCGCGTGAAGGACTGATTTTCTAAAAACGATGTTTCACGTATTTCTTAATACATAATTAATAGGCTAAATATCAATTATCGTGTCTCTAACTTTAAAAAAGTGGAGTTTCTTATAAGCTCTCATCCCGGGTTTCACTCCGTTTAGGACTTATTTTCCAAAAATGCGGAAACACATATGTTATGGAGTATAACTTAAATACCAATTTGTATGACTCTAACTTCAAAAAATGCAGCAGTTACCTACAAACCCGTAGTCCCTATTATTTTCCCCCGATAATATTCTAAAATTGCTGAAACCAGTATTTTTTATTTATGAAACCTAAATACCAAAATTGATATCTTTATTTAAAAAAATGGAACCTCCATATAAATTTCACCGCCTATTTTACCCCTTTAGGGTTTGATTTTCGAAACCGTTTTTAGAGCACTTCTTCTAAACTTTCCAAGGAGCATATCTTCCAAATTTCTAACTTCAATAGTTATTGTTGTGCAAATAACAAAGTTTTAAGGATGTACGAGCACTGGAGCTTCAAAAGATTAAGGCTTGATTTTTGGTTTACATGTAGTTGAAGTGCATATAAATCAATTATCTAATTTTAAAGTTCGAGTTTTAATGCATTGCTTTTATGGAGAAACCATTTATTTTTACACACATTTTGACATATTTTGATAATTTTCACTTGGAGTAAAATGAAACGAATAAAAAAAACTACGCAATATAAATATTAATAAAGAGATTGATCCAATAAAATTTCGGTATGACGGGCCTAAAAAAAAGTTATTTAAGAAAATAACTGAGATTTCGGGTAAATTTAATTTATGTAGGCAGTAGCTGAATTACCCGAAATCTGAGGGTTTTTTCTTAAATATCTTAAATTTTAATTTTAATTTACGACAAAAAATAATAAACATGATTGTGGACTTTGAATGTACTATATACGATTTTGAAGAATTCTATAAATGGACTATACATGAGTGCTCGTACATCCTTAAGTGAAGTTTTGATAAAACTTCTTCATCTTGTAAAAAACTGCAAGACAGTAAAAGAAAACACCTATAATAAGTATATCATTACTATTTAATAAAATAATTTTCTCTTTCATTACAGATGTAGCCCTGAAGAGTTACATGCTATAGTTGAGTTGAAACCAGAGAAAAAGGAAGATGATTGAAGAGAGTTAAAAACACTATATGAAATAATTTCAGACTGAAATTTATTTAAAAAAATACCAAAGGTGCCTAAAAAAAAGTAATTTTCAAGCGTGTCAAATTTTTTGTTTTTTTTTCTCTCATATTTCGACAAAAGACTATAAATAACAACACTACTTAATAATGTTAAATTGATAATATACCTGTGTTTTATAAATATTACGCCCTATTACTATTACACACAGTATTTTCATTTTAAAAAAAATTTGCTCTAAACTTAAAAAAGATACTATAAAAAGGTGCCACACACATTTCTCTCCTTTTTAAAAAATAATCCAGGATTTTTCTGGATTAATCGATTGATGGCTTATTTAAATACAGCAAAATATAGCAAGGGCTTTTCAGTATGTGCTGTGTTCGTATATTTTTTAATTTTATTTTAAAATAATAATTATTAAGAGTGATTTTTAAATACCGTAGTATTCAAATTTGTAAAAAAAACATTTTGAACAACGTATAATTTTTATAAAAGGTGATTCCAAAACTATTTGTATTTAACAAAAAATTTTTTATTTTTATGTTCACTCACTCTCTCTATTTTTTTTTTTTTTTTGGAAATGGTTTTGTTTTTAATCTCTCGTTTTGATCTCGATTCATGGATTTTGTTTGTAACCTGATTTTTCTTTTATGATTTCTTTTTTTTCGCCTTCATTTTACTTTTCTGAAAAGTTGGAAAGATATTGTGAAAAATATTTAATAATAGTAATAATTACTAATTAAGACGTGCCGTAATTTGTAATACAACAATATTGAATTGGACAATTTTTATATTTTCCCAGAAGGAAATTCGTTTACCGTAATCCGAGGTAACTCAAGCCTCTTTTCAATTCTGAACCTCTTTCAATCGAATACCCAGTTATTTTAGAAATTAATTAAGTAACTTAATAACTCAATTATATAACGTAGGGTAGCCACGTAATTATTATTGTTTATTACTTTGGTAACTATCAACAAATATAATATGACATTGTTCGATACTTTCATTTAATAAAGATTATTTATATCTTTCATAGTATCTTTTAATGTCATATTATGTTTGTTGATAGTTACCAAAGTAATAAACAATAATAATTACTGTGATATTAGAGGGAGAATGTAGTTGAGGAGCATAGGTTTCTAAAAGAAAGTTGATGATTTTATTTGATGTTGTGATGATTTGATTTTAGTAGCGTTTCCGCTACAAATTCAACTTAAAAAATACCTCTTTCATGATAGAAAGTATTAGTTGAACCTACATAAAAGTATAAACTTAGCTTTAGAACGGTGAAAACTTATAGAAATATTCAAACTCAAAATAATGTTCCTAATATTATGAGCGTTCTAAATTTATTTTGCAAAATGACTTTAGTTATCCTGATGGCTTCAGTAACCCCGGTTGACTCGGTATTGTTTTTATTTCACTGCTATAAACTCCAGCAACTTTCTATGTCAGGGGACATTTTTTGCATGAAATCAACTCATTTGAATACGGTCTATTATTTGGCCGATGAATGGTACCAACTCATTTCGAAATTATAAACTTACACTTTAAAAGGTTTTTAGATTTTTCATCAGAACTAGAATATTGAACGCTGTATATATACCATACTCAGTCGGCGGGCATATACAAAAAAATATATAAAAATGGACAATTATTTCAAAATCAATTTGTTACGTTTTTGTTTTGGGATCAAATCTAGTCAAATTAATAAAAGTCCAATTCATTTGATTTCAAAATCTATTTGTTTAAAAAATATTTGCCAAGAATTGATTGCATTCACAAATAAATTGAAAAATTATCCAATTTAATATTCATACGTCATTACAAATTATGTAACCGTTTTGTGAGAATGAAAATCGTTATATTGTGATAGATTATTAACTCACTAATAATAAATACAAAGAAAAACCATACGAGTCACAAATTTAAATGCTCAAATGTTTTAAATCAAGGCTTGTGCTGCTTTAAATTGGTACCTCATCCAATAATATCCATAATTTTCTGTAAGAATATGATATCATTTTTTTTCTACGAATTGTGGGACACGTCATTTTATTTTTAAATTTAATTTTTTTATTGTTGGTGCTGTGCAACACTTAATGGACTGGCAATTAAATTTTCTACGAAAAATCATGACAAAAAAAATTAACAAAAATATAAATTTTTGGACAAAACTTTCTCACACACGCACTGGTAAAAAGTGTATTGTAAATTTCGTACTCACATAAATTTTCCCTAAACATATTTCATCGTTTATGTTATTTAAAATATCGTTTAAGTATTATTGTTCAAAATTTAAAAAAAACAAATTGTCTTCCCTAATAAAATGTTTGTTATTTGGATAAGAATTATATTATGTGCCCATTTTGTCTTTCTTTTTTTATGTATTCTTGTCCAAGAAAAAAAATGTTGACCAAGTTTTGACGAATTATACCAAAAACAGTAAGAAATATTTTTATTAATATTAGAAAAATTATTCTATTTTTAAGATCAACCCTGTTTAAAAAAATATTTTTTTAAGAATATGTTAAATACGTTTTTGATAGATAGAAAAATTTAGTCAATATAGTTTGTCCTTAAGATTATGGCAATCTTCTATGTTAAAAATTTTCCCAAATTCGGAAACCATAATCTTGAAGCATACTTTTTCAAATCTATTTAAAATAACTGCATTGACTAATTTTTTCCAAATATCTACAAATTTCGTTCGATCATTTTTGTTAAATATTTTTTATCAATTTTGCAATTAAAAAAGGAAATCATAAACAATTTCAAAAAAAACAATTATTATAAACAAAAAAGAAAATTTTATTCCGATGATTTTAAAAAATATTTCAGTGTATTTCTTACATCGTTATTTTTGAATTTGATCTCGTTTCGGTGGTGGTATTCTAATTCATACGTTGTATTTAAAAAAAATAAATAAATAAACATATTTTTTTCTCTGTTTTTGAATGCGATCAAAAAAGTGGATTCTTATGCGCCTTGTGTTATAAAAGGCGTAATTTAAAAAAAATTAATTGTGTTACACCGAAAAACCTAATCGATTATGTATAAAATAATGAAATTTTCGATTTATAATTAATGCCATAAATTTTATTATTTATTGCGAACATATGTTTTATTCACAATTTTCTAATTTAGTAAGTAATATTTTTTTTTTAAATTAATGATGCGCCGTTATTTTAAAAATAAATCATATTTTATGTTTAAAGTTAAATCGATATTATGATTAAATAGAATGTGTTTGATAATATTTTGAATGGTCGATATTTTTATAGAATATCGCTTTAAAAATGGGTAATGATGGTTTGTTTCATAGGTTACACAGAATAAGGATAAGCAAACCGATTTTTGTGATTAATTTTATTATTTTTCCAGAATACCGTGTCGATTTTATAAATAACTAATATGCCCTCTTCTCCGGCTTAAAATACTTTTATTGGTGAACCATCAAGGCCAGCCAATATTGAAACATAAAAAGTAAAGCGTCACATGCATGATGGAGTACGTTTAAAAATTGAACTTTGAAGTAAATTAAAGCAGTATAGTTAGTATGTAGAGTAACCCACCTATTTATCAAAAAAAGTTTACTATGGAATTTCTTACGAATGATTATCAATGTTCATTTCCGGCTAAATTTAATTTTTTTTTTAAAGCTAAGGAATTGTACGAATTGCAACTAAATATCGATTTATCTTTCCAATACTGAGGTTAAGCATCAAATATTTTAGCATTTTTCATTGAATTCAAAAAATATAAATAAATAAATACATCAAATAAAATCATTTTATTACATTGACAATAAACTGACAAAATGTGATTATATATTTAAAAAAAAAAAAAGAAATAAAATCGTAATTAAAAATAATAAAATAGTATTAGATATGTTTAATAAAAATAATGATTATATTTTTTAAAATGTAAATAAATTATATTTTTTTGTTTGTTTGTTTTTAATTAATTTCTTTTTGTAATAAAAGTAACGATGTTCAAAATCATTGAATAATTTGTAGACTTGATATTATATTATAAATACGACGATTCGTACGTACGTACACATATGCATATTATTTTATTAATATGATCAAACAAGAAAAAAAATCAAACAGTCTTATCAAATAAAAACAAAAAATTACAAAAAAAAAAAAAATACAAAAATAAATAAATAAATAAAAATATTTGTAATATATTTCCAAGAATGTATGTTATTGGAAATATATCATCTTTAATTTTCAATTTTATTATATGTTTTTTTTTTCTTCAATATATGTAATACTGAATATGATGTTTCAATAAAAAAAGGTTTATTCCTCTTTAATTATTCTTTTCTTTGATTATTGAAATTGGTTTCTACCTTGTATCAACTCTCTATTATATTCCAAGTTTAAAAGAATAGGTAAAGCTCATATTTAGCCGTAGAATTAGAGGAGGGACGGATAGCAATAATAAGATAGTAAGCATATATAGGCCTTTTTTCAATTTCTTAAAATGCCCGTCTCTTAATCATCTACTCCATCCATCAATCATAATTTATTATCCCCTCTATTATACTCATTGATGATTATAATCGTCAATATAGACCATAATATACGAGGTCTGCCGAAAAGTATCCGACCTACCTTCATATCTCCGCGCTGGCGTTATTTTTCGTCATCGGGCGAGTGGCATCCTTTAAAGTAGTTCCCATTTGATTGAATAACACGCTCCCAGTGGTGTTTCCACTTTCCGAAGCAGTTCTGGAAGTCCGTTTTTGGAATAGAAAATTCAAAATGTTTAGGTGACTTGTCAAAGTATTACGCTACTTTTGATAATTGATGGGACGACTCGACCACAAATTTTCTGGCAAACCAACCAGTTCTTAGACCACACAATTATAAATACATTACAATTGTAAATACAAACAAGATTGAGAACGACTGCGCAAGGTATTGTTCAACTTCCATTGTTGTTATAGCAACAAAATTATGAATATTACGAAAACTTTGTTTAGTTGTAATTGTAAACATGGTGTTGTGTTTAGGCCCAAATGGATCTGGTAAAACGCTATTATTAAAAAAATTACAAGGTTATGAAGAAATTGATTTAACTACAAATACTGTTCCATCAGTGGGCACAAACATATTTACAATATTATCATCAGATAAAACACAATATGAGGAAGTGACTGAACTTGGTGGTTCAGTTGCATCAATATGGAAAAAATATTATAATGGTGTTCGAAAAATTATGTATGTAGTGGATGCATCAAATTTATGTCAAATATCTGCTGCAGGTATACTCTTATATGAGTTATTAGTGGATCCAGCGACAAAAAATGCTAAGGTACATTCAACAAACAAAACAAACATGATATTTTACAATCAACAATGCGAAATACGCAACGCTAATATGTTAAATAGAAATTTATAATTTCTATGTAACATATCTTTATATTTATACAATAATCCAAAAATTTCTTTTGGATAATAGAGTTTTGAATTTCATTGGGTAACTTTATTTTAATAGACTTTTTCATTTTAAATTACGATTCGTTTTTTTTTCGGACTGAATGAAACTTAATGTGAAGAAATGAATAAATTTAAGTGTTCAACTTGACACTGAATGTACTGAAAACCGCGCTAATGGTTGAGTCCAAACGATAGACACCACGCTCACAGACGCTTTATCCATCGAGGCAGGGCAGCAAAAGCGTGAACGCCGAATCTGACTCCCAAAACGAAAAATGTATAAGCGTTTGTTTATTTATCTGCCTTGTGCATAGTGTAAGCGTTCTAGTCAATACGAACGCCAATAAATTGCGCTTATAAGCGTGAGCGTCTAAAACGTGTAAGCGCCCAAAACGAATACACCTAATTGTTATACATGCTTTGTTCTAATCTACGGAAAAATAAACTTGACTTTAAACATTTTCAATTATTTTTATGATGTTCACCACAAATAACAGAAATTTTAGGATTTATAATAATTTTTCACGGAAACTATTAATTTTTACAAAAATTAATTATTAACAGTTTTTTTTACCGTTCCCATCCAGGTTAAAACGGGACACAATGGCACCTATATATTTGCTCAAGCCAAATAAAACAAATAGTGAGAAAAAATTCAAGAGTACCTATTTTTAAAACTATTCATATATTTTTTCCCTTAAGGAGGTCCAGCACTGTCTTATATAAAAAGGACAAAAAACCGGTTTACTTTTATCATAGAACAAATAAATGTATACACACACAAAACACATAAATATATTCACTATTCATATATACAAATAAATGTAATTAAATAATTTTAAACTTTTGTATTTCTAAAACAAAAAGGTAAAACGAGATTTAAAAAAAAATTTAATTAATAAATATTTATCTTTACTCTCCTAGTTGTTTTTAAATTCTGTCGAGTATTTTTTTTTAATACAACAGATAATAGTTGGGCGGGCATGAAGTTTTACATGCTTCTAATGAGAGAGACTGGGAGAGAATGATTACTTTGCTATTAATTATCTCACGTTTTAAACGGTTAAAAATTCTGAAACTTCGGGATTTATTAGAAAACGTTATTTTTAGCCTGTGAAAAACAAATTAGCAAAATCTGTCGAAAAGTGGTGGTATGCTGGAACATCCTTAATTACCATCTATTTGTCTAATTTGACTTTAAAATATTTTCTGTTTTAAATAATTTGAAATAAATGCATTTGCTAGGTGCAAAATTGGTATTGGTAAACTCAGGGCCGGATTATGGAGGTTATCTATCTCTAATCTCCATAGGCCGATTAAAGATTTTTAGGCTAAAGGTAAATTAAATTTATTAGAAAAGGACGGTAGTAAAATATATTTTGTTATATAAATTTACAAATTTTATGACATCCTCGAAAATTTCAATCACCCAAGTTTTGAAATTGAACTTAGAATCTTTAATTTCTAGAATTGTAATGATTTTAATAGGATAAATCTTAGTTATAGAATCCAGTTATTCATGAAATTTATTTGTCGTCAATGAGGGTCGAAATTTGAAGGCTTAAGGCTAAACCTTGTTAGCCTAATGGTTAATCCGGCCTTGGGTAAACTAGGTTTTGATAAGCTGCACGCTATCATTTTTTATAAATATGATCACCAAGCTGTTAATTAGGGTGTAACTAATTCATATTAGTTATATATATTTCTCAACGTGTCAGAAATAAACAAAAATTTATTTTTAGATTCTGCTGATATTAACGAAAATGGACGTTAGCTATCGACAAATGAGAAATGAAGCGTTGCTAATGCTGCAATATGCAAAATTAAAGGATAAAATACCTCAACAAATTTCTGTAGTAGAAGCCAGTCCTATTAGTGGAGAGGGTATATCAGATATCATCAAATGGTTATTCAATATACCCATCGAACAAAAAAATAAACAAAAATGATTTTTTTGAATAAACTATAACCCTACGGGAACTTTTAGTTCCTCATAGAATATAGGCCCTTACGATACCTGATGAGTAAGAAAAAAATCATTACTCGAATGCACGAAGAATAGACAACATCTTCGTGCTCGAATTAATAGAAATGAATATTAGTATTGATGTTTAATTAACCAAATCAAATTATATTTGACAATTGTTATAAAATATAAAAATAAATTTGTCAATAATTATTATGAATTTATTTATTTGTTTACGATAACCTGTCAAATTGTTTTCTGGGTGTTTATATTTTTATTTATAGAGATTTAAAGCTACTAAAATTTCACATACAAGTAACATTGTAAGTAATTTAGATTATACATGGTTTTTTTAAATTGCATTTATGGATATATTTAAATCAAATTAATGATTATCATATTGAAATAAAAATCGCAGCCACACTGGTAAAAGTAGAACACGTTTGTCGATCAATCATTTTAAATTATAACGTATTGTAAAATTTCGAACATTTAGTATAGGGTGACCACAAAATCGAAAATAAAATTCCATTACTAAAAAAATAAATTGCTAAGTCTATAAAATTGAATCACACTGTGGCTTAAAAAGCTTTATACGTGTATTTCCCACCGGCAACATCACAGGAACCATCCGACTTTCCTCAAATATGAACAGCCTAAATACCAACTTCCGTGTTTCTAACTTTAAAAATGACGCACTTCTCATGCAAACTTTCGTCCCTCATTTTGCTCCCCTAGAGGATGAATTTCCTGAAAAGCTGATACAATTGACTTTTACTTATAAACAGAAGCCTAAACACCAATAACTATATTTCTAACTTCAAAAATAACGAACTTCCATACAAATTTTCATCTCCTATTTTACCTCTTAGGGGATGAATTTTAAAAAATCCTTTCTTATTGCTCACCTACATTATATACTAACTTTTTTGTATAAGGAACTAACTTTTTTGTATAAGGAATTTTGTGTATAGACTAGAAATTGGTAGGATGTGCGGTTGCAGCCGACTTTGATAGGGACTACGCCAATACCCATCTGGAGTTCGTGAAGGAAACTGCAGAAAACCTTCACAAGCACAGCCGGTTACTTCGTTCTTGTTCATACGCCGACAGTTTAGTCAATTAACCGTCCCCTTTTTTTTTTAATAATTGACAAACTGCCGACGTCGGGATTCGAACCCATAACCTCCCAGTTCCAAGTACACACAAACTTGGGATGAAAATTGAATATGTTAGATGTCTGATAGACATGGTATATTATCTGTTCCAAAACTATTTTTTATTTGGATAAATTGCAGAATTTCCAGCAAGTTTTGTATATTTTTTTATTAGATGAATCATGTATTTGAGCCTTATAAACTTGTAAAATGACTCGTAGAGAAATTTTGACAAAATATAACGATTGTATTTCGAATGAGTTATGTTCGGGTGTGTATTTAATGGAAGGTAATAGCATAAATGAAATCAAATTGTTGTATTGAAAATTATTGAGAATAATTTTTCTGGATCCAACACATATTATAATTATAAAATAGAAAAATATTACAAAAAATATTTAAGAGAAAATATTTTTCTCCTTGGAAAAAGGAGTTTTTTATTAAAGTGCAAAAAGAAAATAATCTAGTTTCGATTTATTTTTTTTCTTTAGACAAAGTTTTTTATTAAGTCGAAAATTGAAAAGAAAATAATATCTGCTTTTGATTTAAAGTTTTTCTTTTTTAAAAAAATATATCAAAAATTGAAAAAAAATTATCATATATAATTTAATTTAAAATCAAAAGTTCTAGTAAATACAAATTGAATAACATAAATACATAAACAATTAAAAAAAACAAGCTTGTTATTATGAATGATATTGTAAATTTGTATATAAATTTTGAATTCGCACTGGCCGTGTCCGATAAGTGGATAGTAAAATATCAAACAAGAGGGTTGTCATTCTGGTTCGATCTTTGGCGGAGCATTATAATTTTTAAATAATCAGAACCTCCGAATGGGCCCATGGTTGTTGAGAAACTAAATTAGTCGAGAAACATCCATACAAAAATATATTTTCAAAAATATTTCGTCAAAACCTCAACAACCGTATTCTAGAAAGATCTATGACGGGTATAAAAAGCCGCGATCAGTGCTAATCATTATCAGTTTAAAATTGACTTCTGTCCGATTAGTTCAGTAAAAATTTGGCATTTGTACGATTAGTTCAAAGTTTAAAATTGACTTTTCTCCAATTCAGTTCAAAGTTAAAAATTGATATTGTAATAATCAAGATTAGTTAAAAATTTGTTCGATTCAATTGAGTTTAAATTTGACGTTGTCGAAAGTACCATTGAAAAATTAAAAAATTATTGAAAAAGAAATTAAATTCAAATTCTTTTAAAAGCAAATAAAATCAGGTTTTTATTTCATAAAAATTTTGTTTAATTTAATTTTTTTCTTAAAAAAAACGTGCGTGTTGTTCCAATTGTAAGATATTTAATAAAACTTTTACTAATTTTTTTTTTTTTTTTTTTTTGTCGAGTATTGGAATCTGTTGCAGGTTCGGGCAGCGCTCTTTTTGAAGGTTAAATAGAGAGCCAAGATACTGCGACAAAATCAGTAGGTTGTAACAAAAAAAAATGTTTTCAGTAGATGTTTAGCGCATTAAACACCAAATTAATGATAATTATAAATTATATTAGTATATAGTGTGCACGTCAACAGAGGGAAGTCAACTTTCTGGTGAATCGAAATCAAACTTGCGGATAAACCGTTTGGCACTTATGGTAAGTGCCAAACGTAAGCATACGTATTCAACATACCGGAATTGCCATGGTCAAAAAATCTCATGAGTGGTTCATGCGAGAGGATAGTCTTTACTATAGGATAGTCAGAGTCAGTCCATATATGAGATTGAAGATTGAAAGTAACATTAACATCAACGACTTGGCTCGAATCGGTTTAGTTACATTTGTTGGTTTTCATTGTGCTGTAAAAAATGAGCTGACCGCCATAGGTAGCCTGCATTATTTGCAATTTGAGCTTAAGTGATAGGAGACTAATCGTAGTAACCAACAGGCTGACGTTTCATCACCGAAAAAGCGAATACCTGACGTTTTGCACGATAGTAATACATACCATAGACATATTGGGCTAATAAACAAATTTAAAAACATTAGTTTTAGATTCCATTCCCCTTCACTTTTTATTTTCTATAGAATTTGTATTTAACAAAAGAAAAACGTATTTAATTTAATAGTTAATTATATATATTTTTATTCAATAATCATTATTTAGTTGACCATTTCTTTAAGATTTCAGCGGCTTCTTTTAAAGTTTCGTCTTTCTGTAAAAATAAACAAGTAATTAACGATAATAATTAATTTCAGAAGTTATTTTTCTTAACCAGCTGGCATTTTGATGCCAGCTGGATTCAAATTCACGCACATTTTTCTGAGTACTACATGACATTAAGTTTGAGGCTAAGGGGGCCTATTTAAGATTTACATGAGTATTTGGAGGGGGGTGTCGGATGAACCTGTAGTTTGATGTGCTCAAGAACTTGAATTTCAATACCTAGTCGTTGACGCAATACATGCATCCTCAAGGTACAATTTGTACTTGACAACAAAATTTCATTATTCATTAAAATATTAGGCAAATGTCAATAAAGATTGGTTTGAAGTTCCTAAATTATATTTTTAAATAATTCTTCTAGCTAGGTTCTCCATAAATATACTCGAACAAAATGTTTTCAAAAAACAGTTAATGGCAAAGACCCATAAAACTTATAAAGACAGTTTAGATGGTGATAATTTTTCAAATTATGTTTAAAGCGATAATAAAGGTCATACCATAATTTACTTTTTAGAAATTATAAATATATCGATAAAGTTGTTAATTTTCAAATGAGGGAAATGTTTTGTGTTTCAATTTTGTTTGTATTTTGAACTTGACTAATTTATTGATTTTACAACACTATTAAAAAGCGTTTTTCTAATTGAATACATAAAACATACACAGGGTATACAAATATACAGAATCTTGTGTAAGAGATAACACATCAAAAAATGAGAAAAAAAGTTTACGTGAACGTTGTTACGGACAAAAGATGGAAAAGGATTTGTGAAAAGGTGGAATAAAATTTGTTTTTCAGGAAACAAAGTACATCAAACGTCTGCGATTGATGGTATTCATCAACATATGAAAAAAGCTTCATATAAACTAGGATGCGGCCATGTTTTGCCTGTGGAATACATGCTTATCAAGAAAATTTCAATATTCTTGAATTTGAATATTCTGGCATTATCTCCTAAAGTTATAAAACTAAATTTTGCAAAACTCTGTACTACTTAAATTATAATGATAATTTTATTATAAATTAGAATTAAAAGCCAACTTACTTTTATAAAACAGTATCTTACATAATCTTCGGCTAATGGTTTATGCGGTGTACTATAAAATGCGGAAGGTGGAATACCTTGGAATTTAATATTTTTGGTCATCCATTTTGTAAATCGATAATCTCTATATCGATCTGTTTCTGTATTTAAATCAACTTTCTTTTCTGTAAACGAAAATGTACAATTAAACCTGTTAAATCAAATATTAAAATATATCATCAATTTTACCCAAAGGACTCCAATCCGCTACTAAAAAGAATCCTCCATCAGGAATTGTTGGCACCATACCAACATCACTAAGAAATTTAACCATATAATCACGCTTCGCTTCTAGCTCTTTAGGAAGAGTAAGAAAATAACTTTCTTCAGAACCTAATCGATTTAATTCAAGTTCAAATCCTCTTGCAACTGCTTCTTGGCACGGAGTATTACATGTATAAATACAGTTTTGGTGAATCATTTGCAAATTCACCATTAAATTGGCAGGTCCATAAGCCCATCCAGTTTTCCATCCAGTTATACTGAAAGTTTTACCAGCAGATCCAATAGTTATTGTTCGTTCCCACATACCAGGTAAAGTAGCTAAAAAATATAACATTATTGAAAAAAATTTTAACTGGCAAAATTTTACAGTTTATTACCAATTCGAACATGTTTATGAGGTTTGTAAACCAACCATTCATAAACTTCATCCGAAACACATAAAACATTCCATTTTTTACACAAATCAGCAATCACTTGAAGTTCGCTTTCGGAAAATACTTTCCCTAGTGGATTATGTGGTGTATTTATTATAATCATTTTAGTTTTTTCATTGAATAATTTTTCCAATTCATTATTATCCAATACCCAATCGGAAGAATGAATGATTCCAGATGTTTTTTTCTGAATAAAATTATTAATACTTATTGTTAAAAATTTACTATACCAAGAATCGACGGTCCTCCTTATTAATATATTCCGCGGATAGCCCTTGGTATTTACATGTAGATAAGGTTATTAAGTACTAATATTGTAGATATGTTACTCTCGACAAATAATCCGTATGAAGAAATTTAGAGGGGTCAGGGAATATAGAAAAATACTTTTAGTTTCAAGACAATTTGTTCATTATTATCTTACTATGAGCTAACTGTCCAGCCTACCACATCAAAAGGATAGTTTTACAGTACTCCATTTTCAATAAACCTAGAATACGTTTAGTGAGTTATCGACGGACGATTATTTATGTCGAATCTATCTGAATCTATAACTATCGAATTTATTTGAAATTTATCTGATACAAGACATCTGACTTGGTATATACGATATTAAAAAGAAACTTACTGGTTTAAGTGGAATATATTTAGGAACACCACCGGCGGAGAGCACCATCGGTTCATAACAATCAAAAAACGGTTCAATGATAATGACTTCATCTCCATCATCCACATGACCAACAATTGTTGAATATAATGCCTCGTAAGCACCAGCTGTTACAACTATCTCAGTATTTGGATTAATTTGACGGCCAATTAATTGTGAGTATAATTTTGATAAAGCATTTACTAATCTAGGATGGCCCTATTAAATAATCAAACAAATTAAAAATGATCTTGGCAATATATATTCATAGGCAGTGATGTATAAATATTTAAATCCTTTTTTACAGATATTTACAGAATATATTTTAATTATTATCCAATATACAGTATAATGATATTATGTACAGTTAAAGGCAACAAAATTGTACTAACTATATAAGAACAATACCTAAAAGAGTAAATTGTACTTAATATTTCTTATATAGGCAGCCACAAAAATCCGATTGAAAAAATTGTTTACATCTGGAAACATCATCCGAACACATGAAAGAACTTGTACAATCATGTATTAACAGTAAATGAAGAAGAATCGAGGCTCTAATCGCAGCGAAAAATGGTCCGACTTATTATTACACACAGAGAAAATTAGCATATCTTGTAAAAAAGCTATTACTGAATAAACAGTTTTTTATGTAACATTCACTTCCATAGCTAAGATAGTAGCCTGTTTTGTAACACTTACTCTCACTAATACGTCGACCCACGATTAATAGAATGGGACCACGTGATTTAGAGGCTGCCTAGGGCGGAAAATTTTGATCAAAATTTTAAAAAATTTTTAATTAAAGATTTAGAGAGTTCAATGGATGATGAGCTAATTCACCTCAAAGCTTATCTTGATTGTGATCGACAAAATTCAAAGTGGCTCACGCCAATTGAAAATTTCAAATTTTTGAAAGAAAATCTTGATAGTGTTTCTCAATGTTGACATTTCATACATTCATATGTTTCTCTGTATGATTGCCACAAACTGCAATTGTGACAGATCGTTTTCTTATTTAAAGCGCATTAAAAATTATTCTAAATCGACCATTGGACAGACTCGCTATGTATTCAACACTTTATACCTAACAAACACTATTAATAAATTATCAAAATAGTATTTGTTAGGTATAAAGTGTTGAATACATAATATGTGTCCTTGCTTAGTTAGTTAAAGCATCTGTCTAGTAAACAGGAGATCGTGAGTTCGAATCTCGCCGGGGCGAGTTGTTATATTTTATTTAATTAGTTCTCTGAAAAAGTCTGAATTACTATTATTAACACAATACAAGACATTTCTTCAAAAACAAATTAACTCAGAAAAACTGTTATATTTGGTTAATTAGTTCTTGAAAAACTTTCCAAAAAGTCTGAATAACTATTCTGGCAGAGTCCAAAATACTATTTGTTTTCTGTCTTTAAATCATTTATAAAACATTTATTTTATTTTTTCAGACTTTTTCAGAGATTTTCAGAAAAATAAAACTGTAAGTTATTATTCAGTTATTACTAAAGTTTTATTCAGATTTTTAAAAGAATTATTCTTAATTATTCTCAGTTTTTGAAGAGAATTATTTCCACCAGGGTAGTTAAAGAAAAAAATATATTTGTTACATCACTGCTTTCAGATACTCTCAACTTACAAATCCTCGAGTGTATTGATGATACAAAACATTCTCGCCAGTGGATACTTCCGCTAAAGCTTTTGAAATGTAATCGGGAGGAGCAAAATCAGCAAATCCTTGTCCAAGATTTAGTGGTTTATGGTCTAAAGCTAGTTGAATATATTCTACCCTAAAAATGTTAGAATTAAAAAATGTAGCTCAATAATACTAATGCATTCATCAAATCATTCGAAAAAAGGGTGTATTAAGCACAAATCGATTGCAAAAATTTGAAAATGGAACGCCACTTTTAGAGTCAATATACAATAAAGCGGAATAAGAAAATGTTTAAAAATTATATGTAGAAATTATCTGCTTCCGATTTGGTCTCAAAGTTTAATTTTGAAAGTTTAATAAAAAAATTCGTATGAACGTCATACAATTCGAACTTCGGAGGTTCGAATCTAGGCAATTTTTTTTTAAATATATAAATAATTCAAGAATTATTTCAGATTGTTTGATATAGCTCGACAAAGGTGTGGCAAAATGTAATCCAATTTGCACACTATAATAGTTTTTTTAATAAACTATAATAGTTTTTTTCTCAAATTTTATTAATAAAAATGTAAGAAATAAATAATAAAAATAAGTCAATTTTGTTTATAATTTTATAATAAAATTGGCTTATCAACATACAAAACTGAGTGACGTCATACAATTTGTAATTGAATGGCCGTGACAATAGACCTATTCATTATACCCTGTATATATAATATATATATATAAGGTATTATAAGTTTAGTTCCAACTTTGTATCGGTTGAAAATATTGATCGTAGAAAAACATTTTTGGCATAGGTGTTCATAAAATAACCTAATTAGTCCATTTTTGCATATCCGTTCGTTCGTCTGTCAAAACGGTAACTCAAAACGAAGAGGAGCTGAAATTTTGTGAAAGTGGGATGGGTAATCTCTACATTTAAATCCTTAGGAGATAGAAGAAAAGTTTAAATACAAAATAATGTTCCTTTTTAAAAAATAAAATCAACATTTGTTTGAATTTTTTTAAATGAACTGAATAGTTTTGAGTACCTAATTTTAGCTATATATTTGTAATAATTTTTTATCATTACTACATATGTATATGTTTTTTATTACAAATGCATAATGTATATATAGCACCTTTATACCACTGACCTAATAGAGGTCAGTGCTTTAAACACTACTTTTTATTTTATACATTTGCGCGTGTAAGTAGTACAATAAAAAGTTCACGCATTGCTCATAAACTCAGTATATATCGGGTATATAAATAATTAACTCAGTTGTTATTTTCAGTTTTTTTTTAAAATTGGGATTCGTTTGTTTTTGTTTCGGATCAAAGAATACTTTATGAAAAATTTAAGCAAAAGGATCAAAGTTTTCTTTAACCCCGATATATGTTGGCCGGGGTATGTTTATCCAAAAACGTTTTGTTAAATTTTCTTCGTTTCAAAAATAAGTTTTAACAATAAATTAATGTGACACTTTTTTGTATCGAAAAGCGTAACATAATCGCAAATGTCAAATACTTGTCATTAATGACATGTCAAATATCAGCTGTTTTTTGACACACGAAAAAACTATTGACGGATTTGATAACTTTTAATCACAGGCGTAGGCCTTTTTAACTGAGTTGTCTTGTATATGAAAAGTTTTAGTTAGATATATTTTCATTACTGAATATGATTATTATTTTTTAAAACCACTAAATAAAGGTTAATGAATGTTCTGCAATGTCATAATTAGATTTTCCAATTTTTACCTTTACTCTCTCAGCAATACAATTTTAGGAAAAAGCAAAATACAAAAATAAATTTTCTTACCAAACACTTTTTTCACTGCCTTCATATCGTTTCGGTAACTTAAATTTATCGGCACCTTTTTGAGAACTTGTTGACATTGTAGCTGATAGACAAGAAATAGTGTGTTGAATTAATCGACTGTTGTTACACAACTGTTTAAAATAGTTTGATATCATTTTTGATAAATATCTTTTAACTTTTTGTGAGAGATAATAGTAGCATGACAATGCTGTCAAATTTTTTTATTTATTTAGATATAGTTTAAAGAGATCATACAAAGTATATTTCCTATTAACCTCGAAGTTATAATAATCATCTCTTAAATATTTGCCTTATCAATATATTAATTAAAAACAAAGTAATGATGATAATTCAAAATAAGACATCCGATAAATATACATTACACATTTATGCAAATTTTAACATACGTTCAATATAATATACATATCCTATATATATGTATACATATATATCTACTTTTAATATAATTATTAAAAAATTTAACTTTTTCGAAAAACAAAATTCTAACAATAAAATTACTTTCTAAAACAATTATATTCAAATTACTCAAATGGTACTAAATAGAAAAATGTAAAGTGCTGTTTACTCAATATTAAAATTAATTCTGTAGCGTATTTATTACATACAAGCTTATCATTTACTTAAAAAATAATTAAATTAAAAAAAAAAAAAACAATTCAGTTTTTTTCTGAAAGATTTTGTATAATTGTTTTGATTTGTAGTACTTTTTAACTTATCTTTTGATTATACTTGTTTCAAAATTTTTATATTATAACTTTATCTTTTGTTGAAACTTATAATCACAATACATTGTTCGTTTACTTTTATAAAGCCAAACTCACAAACAAAACTGTTCAATGATAATTCAAAAAAGACAGTGTTATGCTTTATTAATAAAACCAATTTGAATAAATGCAAATTTATTGAACTTAATGCAAATACTTAAATGTAAGTTTATTTTTTAGATAATAAATAAAGTTATTATTTTATATTATGCTATAAAGATAAATTGTGATGTAATACATATTTTTCGATGCCTAGCATAGATATTATAATTATATTCAAAGTGTTAGATACAAATAGACAAAGAAGGTATTTATATATCATACGGACAGGCAAATTAAAAAAAACCTATTCGATGCTTTTTATTGGATTACGTTCCCGATTTCTTGAACCAAATATTTCAAGAACAGAAAGAGATATGATTACATTGAAATTTGATATCATTCTTGTACATCAAATGCTTGATATGAAAAATCATACACATCTAGGATGGGAATCGAACCCACGACATCTGGCATTCTATATGAATCGTATCGTACCTTTTGATATATTATCATCAAACTGGAAAAAGCACTTGCCCTGAAGACTATTTTCATATTTTTTCGACTTTCACCTCCTTCAAAATTACGTATGGAATTGATATTGTATGAAAATGAAAGTCCTAAAAAACTAAATCCATGTTTTCAACATTTCGATCAAAAGCTTATTTTTGCACTTTTCAGGGTCGTAAAATATCATTTTGAAATCTAACGCTTTTTGTTCTCGAAATATTGTATTTAGACACATCTCCGCAGAGACCAATGTCCAAAAGTAATATTTTTGGCATCGAAGAGCCAATAAACCATAATTTTTTTATTTCTACATAAAAAAATACATAAATTGCATTTAGTGCGTGTTAGAAATATACTCTTTCCCAATAATCCGAGAAAGGATATATCGGATTGAAAAAAACGTCCGTTAAAAAGTATTGAAAAGGATCCAGAAAAGAGGGTAATTTACAGGGTAGAGGGTACACAGGACGGAAATATGACACATTCAGGATTGCTGAAAGTTATGATATTGAAACGTATAGAGAAAATGGGCGTGAATCCGGAATCGTACAAAAACGGGATTTAATAACTGTATTTTTGAATCTTAGTTTTGGAGATGATCGCTTATTAATAGGATTATTACAGATCTATACAGATATTTAGCTGTTATCAATAAGTTATACTTATAATAGAAGGAACTGGAAGAAACCAATATGAATAATAAAAAATTGGAATTTTTAAAACGTATCCAAGAAAGTAGCCATGATTTTCATCAGTTTTGGTAAGTTTAGCGACTTAGTAATATGATTAAATTGAGTGGCGTTTTATTTTATCCTGCTGCTAAATTGTTATTGAAGAATACAAATTTTGTCGATCCCCATTCTCAATCGCATAATTCCCAATGTGACTAGCGATATTGTTTTTTAATTTTTTTTTATTGAAGAAATTTTAAATAAGGTACAAAATTTATTTTAGGTCATGTTATACGAACTTAATTAATATATTTAAACCAATAGATTTGCATAAACATTTTATAAATTTTTGTCCAAATCCAGAAATGAATGATATCTTAGCCAATGTTGTTCTTGATAAAACAAAATTATTTAATCAATACACGCGAGATTTTGTAAGTATATAGGAATTAACAAAAAACAGTTAATACGATTTGTAAAACAATAAATAATTTTTATAGGGGCATGCACGTTTGGCAAATCTTTTGACTAAATATTATTCTACTTTGCTAGAGCGAGAAATAGCTAGTGATAGTAGTTTTTTGATTACAATGGGTATAACGGAAGCTTTATTTATATGTATATCTGGGTTTATTGACAAAGGTGATGAAGTTATACTTATTACTCCAGTTTATCATAATTGTAAACCTGTTGTGCTAATGTATGGTGGAATTGTCCACGAATGTCCTTTAAGATATATGGTAAGTATACTGACGCATGCGTGAGTTTAGAAGATGATTTTCGTTTAGAACGCTATATGTTGCTTGAGTTGTGCGCTATTATTCCGGAATTGACACTTGTAGGTTGCTTTTAGTGGGTTAGGAAATCATTCTCTTGAAAAAAATTAAATGAGTGGGGTTGGTTGCGAAAGGTATTGCCAAATGATTACCGTTCCTCGATAATTGTAAATACATGTTAGATAGATAAGTCTTGGAGTATGAAAAGTATTCCACTTAGACCTTATGGCCCATTGTGCTCCTCCTTCTACTTCAGTCTAACGAGGCTCGCTTCTTCCATATCTTGGCAATAGTCAGGAGCTTGCTTATCTGAGGGTCCATATATTAGGGGTGAGATTACCGAATATATTATATCTGCTGTAATCGAGAGATTCGCAGTTAAAGATGTGGCTGGATATTTCTCCCTCCTCGCCACACAATCTGCGTCTATAATGGAGTCCCATTGTGTGTAGGATCTTTCGTAGGACAATGCTCGGTGATAAATTGGATAACCTTTCGAAGTTTTATCCTATTTAAGTTAAATTCATCGAGGGATGCAGCCTCTTGGATGCATTTCGAAAGTTTTTTCCCGATTTTTTTTTGCGGTATATTTTTCCAGTGATCACGGTTTAAAGTCTATCCACTCGTTGATCACTTCTTTGCATGCTGTTTTTGGAATTCCTAAAATAGGTTTTGGGCTTATGAAAGGTAATCTGACTCTCTTCTTTGCTAAGGCATCTGATTTTTCGTTTTGCCTTGTGCCTGTGGCCCGGTACATGTTAAAAATACATGTTAGGAACGACTTAGATTTTCAAGACATGGTTGTAAAGTAATTGAAGCAGGTCATCAAGAGATATGAACGGTTGAGTCCTCTTAATAAAGCAGTCTGCATAACGTTATTTAATTCGAATAGACAGTTTTCGATAAAGCTTCGTTATGCATAGTGTGAATAATTTTAGTACAAACTCATTCAAGTGATACGTTCGGCCCACAACTTTCATTTACGAATTGATTAGATGCAAACGCTCTGAAATAGCTTTACCAGGCGGTTGAAAAAACATAACATATATTGGGAGTGTTTAGCGGATTCAAGCGGCTGCCAGCTATTGAAAGAAAAATGGCGGCCACTATATAACCCCTGACGATTATTTAAACACACTAGATATTATTATTTTATTTTTGTATTGGATATTCATATTCCATTTCAATAAAAAATATCAATACATTAATAATATAAACATTCTTCAAATTTTATTAAGCAAAATAGTGGATAATGAAAGCGCTTACTGAAATCCTCAGTCGTATCCTGGTCGATAATTCACTCAAACCTAGATGTGTAGGTTTGAGTGAATTCTAAAACCGGCACCAGTGCTTTCGAACACTGGTAATTATTGACCGTATTCTAGCTTAGGTCCCGCACTATATCAGTCCATTACTGAAATAATGAAAATTGTTGTTCCAATTCACATTCCTTATTTTATATTTTAGGTAGAGGAAAATGAACTAAATCAGTCATCAAATTGGATTGTAGACTTAGAGCATTTAAAAAGTTTATTTAATAATAAAACAAAATTAATCATATTTAGTAATCCAAATTACTTATTCGGAAAAGTATTTACACAAGATGAATTAAAATTTATTGCAAATTTATGTAAAAAATGGAATGTCGTATGCATAGTTGATGAATGTTTAGATTCAACAGTAATTCAAAATAAACATATTCACATGGGTACACAAACGGATTTTAAAATCTTTTTTGGTTTCACTAAATAAATAATTATTTTCAGCAACACTACATGAAACATGGGACAGAACTTTAATTATAGGAGGGAGTGGAGTTACATATGGGCGTACAGGTTGGAAAGTTGCATGGGTATATGGTCCTGAACAATTAATTAAAAGCATAAAAGTTGTTCATCAACTGTCATTTAGTGCTTTTACGCCAGTTCAGGTGAGAAGCTTGACGCTTGTAAAATTTCATCACATGGTAGAATCAGTAAGCCATCTAATGTCAGCGTTAACGCGGCTTTGTATATCTGTGTATTATGTTGTTTGCCCCTAACAGATGTTTTTATTTTAAAGAAAAAAATCGCAAGTTACAGAGAAAAATTCTCAAATTCAGGAAAAAACAAATTTTTTCAAATAAATGACTGATAATTTTTTTAAACTCACAGACAGACCTTCAAACATTATTTTGTACAGTGTAAGCGCATTAAACGTATTCATTATCGATTACTTTTAAATTAAAACCAACAAATAATTACTTTAAAATTGAAAATAACTTCCATAAGCGTATTCGTTATCGATTATTAGAAATCGATTATTTTCAATTTCGATTATTCGCATTCAACAGCTCATTTATTTTAACGCCCGTGACTAAAATTGACAACCGAAACGAAAGTTAAGCGTCAACATGGAATTGGACCTTTAGCATGAAAGATATGCCATTGGCAACTGAGTCTGTATATAGAACTTTTGTGTTGCATGTTCACACCAGATTTTTATGTTTTCAGGAAACTTTAGCTCAAACAATTGAAAAATATGGTTTTAATTTTTTTCAAAGAAATAATAACTACGATAAAAATCGTGATTTATTATTAAATTGTTTTGCAAAGTGTGGTTTTCGAAGTATTACTCCAGAAGGTGGATATTATATTGTAGTGGAAATTAATTTCCAACAAATTAATAATGATTTAAGTAAGTTTTTGGGCGGTTATACTTTTTAAATTAATTATCAAATTTACGAGTATTGAAAAGGATATAAAAATATTAATTTTGACGCATTTCTAGATGTGTCCCAAGATTCTATTGCTGAATGGTTAATATCCAAGTGTGGAATACTTGGAGTTCCAATTATAAACTATGGAAATGAAAATAAACCTACCATTTTCGTCTGTTTTTCATTTGCACAAGTAAATATTAATCAATTTATTGAAAAATAGTGTAACATCATTAAATTTGGTTTTAGAAACTTGAAACAATCGAATTGGCAGTGAAACAGATTCAATCATTTGCAACAAACGTCTGAACATTTTTGAAGACTGCGGTTGTTCATTCTGAAAATTATAAGTTACAGCAAATTGCATTATATTTAACATTATCAAACATATTTACAACTCGGATTAACCCGTAAATCGAGGGTCAATTAATCTGGGGATAAATATTTCAATGTTGTTGAAATCAGTTGTTTCTTTTAAGACAAACTTAGTAACTTGTCAGAAATGCTGTCAAATTGGGGAACCATAATGTATCGAATAAATAATTTGTATTCTGAATCGTTACATTCAATTTGAATACAAAAATTTAAAATATGACAATCCTATGAATCAATCACTTAGATTTTCTACTACGCTTTATTAAATCCACTAAAATTAGTGGAGTATCCCCCAATCTGGCAGCACTTGCTAAGCAAAATGGCGTAACAATTTTAGGTGCTCAGTATCTGTCAAGTATCCTGGCAAGAAATTTAGTTAGATGTATCTAGTAATTTACTTAGCTTACTAAATACTTATTTGTTCTGAACCCGACTTCGAGTTCGGTAATAAGTAAAATCGGTTCATGGATTACAAAAAAATATATATCCTAACCATAAGCGATAGAATAGTTCAAATACAAAAAATGTTTGTATTTTAAAAATAAACTCTTATTTGAAACGTTTCTCATAAACTCAATAGTTTTACCGCAATTTCAATTCAAATATCTGAAATTATTTGGAAATTTCTGAAGCATGCATATGCACACACTTACCTTGAAAACCGAATAAATAAGGCACAAATCAATTATAAAATTTTGAAAAATAAGCGTAACTTTTGTGGTCATGTGTACATAATAAGTTCAGTGTATATAGAGTATTTAAACAATTAACTCAGTTAGCTGTTATATTTCTTGTTAATTAGGCAATCTGCTCCTAAAAATTCATAAATTTTATAGAACATTATTTACAGGAACTTTTTTATCCTCATAGCCATGGATACTACACAAGGATTCCGAACTCAAACGGGAGAATTGACAAAATATGGCAACGAAATGGTAATAGTAATATTTACTTTTTATGCCACTAGCGTCGCTAGTTGTTCATTCGTACTACAATCCGTACTGAAGTGAATATAGTATAATAAATAGGAGTGAAGTAAGCAAGTAACCAGTTTTATTTCGTAGTGATTATTTTGAAGTATGCAATTTTTTTCAACTAATTCCTTATTGAAAAATTTAAATTACTTATCATTTATTAAAAAAAGTATTTTATTGAAAAAATACTTTAGCTGCAAAAAATTTTTAAAATACTATGCGTAATGTTTTTGAATTAAAACTCGCGCTTTATACTCTCACCACTGTTGACATCTTTTTTTTGTCAATTATTTGTTTACATAGAGTTCGGTATCCTTGTGTAGTATCCATGCTCATAGCCTTGGATGGAGTATAGTCAGCCGCATCTCGAGAAAAACCACACTTAAATAATAAATTTTCAACTCAAATGAACTTTTTTTATTATTTTTAACTGAAATGGATTATAAATTATATAATAAAATCAATAATATGGCTACTAGAGACATGTGTTTTAACTCTACACATTTAATTGTACAAAACATTTTGCATTTCAAAGTTAAATAAAATAATTTTAAATACTGATTGTATTAATTTTTAAAAACACTTGCGCAAAAGAGAGTTTATAAGCATTTTAAGAATACATTTCTGTCGTATATAAACGGGGCAGTAAAATTGGTCAATTATCTTTCTATTTCAATAGATTACATGATATTATTATATGCGACTTTAATACAGTCTTACTATAAAGATTATCCAAGATAATCAATTTAAGAACTCTAGATAAATGAAATAAGAATAATCCAGTATACTCCAATTTTTAGACAAAACATTTTATATGATAAATTTCGTTTAAAAACTAGTCATTATTAGAATGAATTAGTAATCATTTTTTTCATACAAATTAAGGTATTTTTTCGCAAAACTGTTTCTTTTGAATATTTAAGAAACACCGAAATTAGGAACTAGTAATCCGTCTTCTCGGAGAATTATTAGGATCAGTTAAATTCATTCGCCGGTTATTGTTACTCTAGTCGAAACACGTATTTATGATAACGAAATATATTTGATCTGAAAATTGAAGAAAACTAAAATTTTACAGTCTTACAAATCTTCAACGATATAATTATTTGCATATCGATGAATAAGCGTGTGCATTTATTCTAAAACCTTTTGCGCATGTGTAACATAAAACAAGTGAATTTTTTTCTTGTGACTGACAATAATTATTTTAATTAAAAATTGTTACACATATAATAACAACTGTTTTTAATATTTCACGTTTTGTATTTAAAACAAAAATGAGGAAAATTCTGTGAATGAACTCTTGTCATCTTTGATCAAACTACCTCGAATCGGAGCAAATAATGTGTAACAATTCTTAAAAAGAATTTTTATGGTAATGTATGGATTTCTTTCTTAATAGACTAAAGTAAATTGGTCTATTTACATTTAAAAATCAATTATAGATTGCCAAACGATGTACATATTTTGTATTCGCTGAATTTAACATTAAATACACTACTTAAAATTATATTTATGAATAAATGTTGGCAAATTCTATGCCAATCAATTTAAATCAGAGAAAATATTTAATTAATGGCATTTGTTCTATTTGTTCCAAATTTAAGGTAATTAGATTTTCTATTAAAAAGAATATGACTGAAAAATGTAATTGATGATAATTAAAGCTAACTTTATACGTCCCGTAACAAACAGAGGTAGCTGCGTTGGCCAAATAGATCAGGATTCTCCATGGCTTATCCCCGCGGCAACTGCGGGGAGCTGCGTTGAAAGAAAATTCCTGCTTTCTGAAACTAATTACTCCAGGTTATTGGATTCTTACCAAAAATTAATTTCTATATTGTTTACTGAAAAGAGATTCCAACTGTTCTGACAACTAGTATATTTAGATATTATCTAATTTAATTTTGATAGAACAATGGTCGCACTCAGAATTTAAACGATTTCAAAATTATGTGTTATGTTCTACTTGAATTAACAGTTATTCGTCAGTATTAAAAAATTATTAAACATAAAAAGATGAAAGGAGTATGTGTAGGGACTTTTGTAACTTATACAGGGTGGCCATAAAATAGCAAAATAAAATTATCTAGGTTTTTCTAGGTTTTGTATGATTAAAAAAGTAAATTTCCAGGTCTATAAATGAGTGATATTCATGTATAACAAAGAAAAGATATTCCAACTCCTTGTAATCATCGACGAACTTTTCTCTTGATGATGGATTATTAACCATTTTTTCGATTTTGGTAACCAGATTTAAAAAAAGTCAATTTTTTGATTATCACATCTAAATTTTGTCCATATATGAATTTAACATATTTGTCTTACGTGTTTTAAGAGGTAAAATTTAATGCGCACGCATTTTAATTTATATATTACATAATTAATTTTTTTTAAAACTACATTTAGTTGGTCAAAATTAAATTTTCCAAGATCATGAACAAAATTTCATGAGATTTCCACCCGCTTATATTACACAATCAGCAGTTTTATTCAGTCAATATAAAAAGTATCACACGTTTTTTTTATTAACGTTCTTACAATTTGATTAATGTAGTTTCACAAACTGGCTTCAACATGATTATATGTCTAAGTTTATTCCTGTAAAGAATCATAATCTATTTTAAAACAATTTTCTTTTATGAACGCGGCCAATAATACGCAAATTAAATAATTATGAAATAATTAAAGTAGTGTATTAAATATTAAAAAAATGAAAACAACAATTCTTTCTGTCAGGTTTTTTTTAACGCAAAAATTTACTTACTCGCAGATATTTCCAACTATTTTTAAAGTTTTATTTTCTTTCATTTTTTTTTTTGTTTTTTACAAAATATTATGTTTAAAAAAAATTTTACAAAGATAAATATATATTTTTGAGGTAATAATAATATATAAAATAAATAGTATACAAGAATATATATAATATAATAACATTAAGTTTTTCATTTTTTTATGTTAATATGAAAAAAAAAAATTAATAAAACACACTTTTTAAAGCTGTTTCTGTTGCTTGTGTATAGTGTGATTGTTTGAACAAAGATAGCGCGTGGTGTGCTGTTAATGTATCTGAGACTCATCGCATTTGTTGAAAATCATTTTCAAAAGATTCTCATATTAAATCAAGACTAGTAGTTAATAAGTACAGTTTTATATGAGTGAATACTACCATATTTTCGTGTTGAAAAAGATTCACAATAACACACACTTTGGCAGAATTCTACTTGGGATGTGTGAATACACTGATCATTTTCTTTTCACTAATTTCTTTAAAATTTTATTTTGTGTATTTTCAAACGGAGTCAAAAATTATAATTTTAATATATATCATTTACTTTTGAATATGAAATAAAAATGACGGGCTTATTGCTGACTGATATGTAACAGAAAAATATACATTCTATATTTTCTCTATCTAATAAAGCTGCATTCGAAGGGATATTTAATTTAAGAAACTAGTAAATTATTGCTAAAGTCTTTCTATTGTGAAATATTCAAACGTAAACGATATTATTTAAAAAAAATTGTGTGACTATTCTAAGAATATCACATAGTAAAAATGAAACTTCTATGATTTGCTATATTAAAGGTAGATTGCAAGAGATATTTTACGCGATTATGACCATTTGAGGCAAGAACTTCAAAATAGCCATTTTTATCTCTTGGGTTAGTAATACTGTAGACCTTATTGATATATTTTTGATCATATTAAGGTTTATATATACTTTACAATAAATTTCTTACTGTGAAAATTTCCTGTACCATTTTTTTACTTAAAAATTATTTCATTCAATCTTTGATAAGGCAGGAATTAATGTATCAGTGACTTATTAATATTGTCAACTTTAGGGAAAATTTTTATTTGAAACTGTATTAGTGATAGTTTAATTGAAAAAACATACACAATTTTTATTTTACTATGTGCATTTTTTTCATAAATCATTTTTAATATATTTCAAATTAATTTGTTTCACAAAGTTTTTCGTTTTAAAGTAAAATCCTCAACACTGTATAAGTCAAACAACATAATATAGCTAACTATATTATTTTATACGGAAAAATTCTTTTTTTATGCGTTTGAAATAGTTAAAAAAAATTTATTTTATTATATAATTGTTAAATTAAAATAAGTATATAAGTTGACTAATGTCGTTTTTTCACGAAAAAATATGGCAACGCTGTTTACAGCTAATAACATACAATATAGATAGATAATTTTATTATCATCATAGATTTAGTTTCCACTCATACCACCACGTGGGGCTTAGTTAGTGAAAAAAATGATCAATTTTGAATTCAGTTTTATAAAATATACGTGTTATTCTATGATATACATAACATGTGATTTTCATTTATGAAGATTTGGATTCGAAATTGTTGATATCGTTAAGATGGAAAATTATGTGACATTAATATATATGTATACATTATAGATAGATAACTGTATTACCATCATACTTTTAGTTTCAACTCATTTCACCGCGCAGCGCTTCAGTTTGTTCACTTGATTCGATTTAAATAACTCTAACTGAAATCTAACACTGACTGAACGAAAAATATAGCCTAAATAAATTTCGGTGATAGTTTTCAATAACGATATTCGAATAATTACGTCAGAATCGATTCATTATTTTATTTATTATTCATTATTCTAAAATGTTGGAATAATCAGTTTTTAAAATCTTCATCTTGGATATTTCATGTTTAAATTAAGTAAAAACTGCAAACTATCCATCGCCTGTTAAAATGCCAGAATAAAATAAATTTTTATATAAAAACTATACGTCAGAAAAAAACTACACGGTCTTTCAACCAGAACATATGTATTCTCTCGGACAGTCAAGCTGCTTTAAAAGCCTTGCCTGGAAGTGAGGTCATCCCAAGGGTAGTTAAGGATTGTCTGAAGAAACTGTTAGAGCTGGCAAAACGGAACAATGTTAAATTGATCTGGGTGCCGGGCCACAGTGGTTTCGAAGGAAACTAAAAAGCAGATACCTTAGCGAAGAAGGGAGTCGGAATACCCTTCATTGGACCAGAGCCTATTTTAGGAATACCAAGGACTGCATGTAAACAGGTGATCAACGAGTGGTCAAATGCGAAACATCTATCTATCCGTCAGAAAAATTTGAAAAAATTATGTTGAATGTATTAGATACTCTTTTACATTATATTAAATTTTCATAAGTTTATCTTGAAATTGGTCTCATAAGGATATTACTTTAAATACAAAAAACCAAAATTATTGCTCATTTTCAATGTAATTCAAACAATATTACGTATATGCAATTTGTGAAATAAGAGTGATACAAAAAACAAGCAAAAATAACCTGTGTAAAGTGTTTATATATAAACCTCTAATTATATATACATTAAAATTTATTCGTGTTATGTTGATTTGAAATAAAATCTTATTTTTTTAAAGCCCAAGTAATTTATTATGATTAATGTCATGATGATCGTCATATTGTATTTCGATATATTAGCTCTCTCTTACAAACTATTATTAATTCATTTATCTCACTGGGTACAAAAGTTTCACTTCCAGAAAATTAAATAATTTCTAAACAAATAGTACTTGATTTTCGAAAAATAAAACAGTACTTAATATTCGGTCTTTTCATAATATATATTTTTAATTCTATATAATTAAATAAATGGTTAATTCTTTTTGTTTCTTATAATTAGTAATAAATACACTAACGTATTTATTTGTATATCACTAATAATTCATAAATTGGGTTTAATCATAGTTCGTTAACGGGACAATAGACGTTTAGCTTGATTCGATTATATTATGAAAATAAATTAGCACCAGGATCATTAAAAAAAAATTAACAATTAAATTGGAATGGCACACATTGTACTACTTTTAAAAAAACTTTGGGTACGTTCGACTGGAAAAATAAAACGTAATTACGTATAACGAGTTTGTTCGAAGATATCTAATAAGTATTATATCAAAACTTCGGCTGTATTGAGATAGAGAGGTAAACATTTTGAACATACCCTTGTGTATATAAATAATCAATAGAATCAAAACAAAATGTAACCAAAACAAAAAAAGAAGCGAATAATCGATATCGTTTTAAATATTAGAAAAGTAAGGAAGTGAAATGAATTTGTGACAAACAATCGGTTAATAATTTTAAATAAAAATTAACAAAATTGATAAATGTTCCTTAAAATTTATTTAAAGAAAAAAGTACGGAAAACGCGTTACATAGTTTACAGATAGGCCTTTGATACCAAGGTGATTTCGCAATGGTGATGATTATGGTGATCAATCACCGTCTATTGTACAAAACAAACTAAAACGCTTGAATTGTGAAGCATGTGAAGTCGAAAGGTGAAACGCCTGCATTAATTCAACTTTTTTAAATGTTATGAGAAAACTAATAGTCACTTTTATGAAAATTACTTTTTTCATGTAAAAAACACATCGAAGAAACCGATAAGAGAAAAATTGCGAAGGCAAATAACTGCTAAATCACGAATGACCGCGAAACTACTTCGTCAATGTGAAACAAGTTGAAATTTCATTAAATAGTATTTTAGAATAAAAACATTTTCTAAATATATTCCGTCAAAAAATCACCACTTCCTTAATTTTTCAAAAAACATTTAACAAACAATAATCCCTTTATAAAATAGTAAAATAATCATTTAGAAAGATTGATGCAAGATTGAAATAAATATTATGAAAAACAACTCAATGTTCATTTTGTACTCGTAAAATTTGTATATGAAATATAATCGAAAAAAGCATTTTGTGTCAAGTTTAACGAGAACAAAATAAAACAAAATAGTAATTAATTATTCATTGTTCTAAAACTATTATAACTTTGAGAGTCTTTAATAACTGGGGCGGACTCACGTCTACTAATATCATTATTGGAGAGAATTTCCTGTTTATGTGGTGCGCTTTCACGTCGCAATAATCCCATATGTGTTGTAAATGCCATTGATGTTGGATTATTCTGTTGTTGTTGCTGTTGTGGTTGTGATGATTGATGATTAAATGAATTTAATGATGGAATGTCTTTTTTATTTGTCACTTCTTTTATTGAACTTAATGTTTTACTTAACCATGGTGGCCATGAATTTCTGGCAGTTTGTAATTCGGTTATTGTTGCATTTAGTTTATGTGTTAGGGCCTACAATAAATAATCTGTATTACATATTTATAAACAAAAGTACAATGATACAAAGGTGCTACAATGTTTACTGTAATTTCAAAATCAAGTCTTTTAAATATGACGTTTTTCAAATGTCTGATATACAGACTCCTAAGGCTGATAAGCTTTCGTCGTGTCTTTTTCTATTTTTTTATACCAATAATCCCCCAACTTTAATGAATAAAAAACCGAATGTAATTGAAGTTAAACTTTATTCACATATATTTAACTGTTTTTTTAAACTTTCAAGTAATATGTCAGAACATTTGTAACATTAAATTGATACCATTGTTTTGATATGAAAAATCTTACACATTTTGACTGGGGATTGAACCCAAGATTCTGCCAACTTAGCTGCTCAGGTCCTATGGTAGAACTTGTATAATTTCTCACTATCTGATGTAGAGTACCCTAGTAAGTTTCTACATATTACAGTTTGTTAATCAACACAAGAAAACTTTCAGAATATGTTTAAACCTTGTCTATAACCTTAAGCTCTAACGTGATATAAGTTGAGGTTAAATGCAGGGTTGTGACGCACTCAAGTGCTAGAGCATCATGGGCACCTCAAGACACTCGTGATGTATTCCTGAATTATATACATAGATTGATAATAGTGTAGAATTATTGTAAAGAATAAACTATGGGTATCATCATCTGGAACGTTTAGGAAAATTTGGAATATATTGTAGGCGTGTCAAAAAAAATTTAAGTAATTTAGACACAAGAGACACTTCGTAACTTCGCACAAAATCGTTGCGAAGTGTCGTCTTTCAAATACCTTGTAGAAAAGTAACACAAAAATATTAAAATTACCTGATTTCGACATTCTGCTTCTACTTGAGCTAACTTAGCTTGTGCCAATTCTAATTCCAGTTCATGCACACGTTCATATATCTGTGCTTGTTCATCATTTAATTTTTGTTGTTGTTTTAAATGTTTTGGTGCAAGTGGATGATCACCAGAGCTGAGTTGTCCTGCTGGTGATGTAGGTATATTTGATATAGTTATACGACATTTTTCACAACCGCTAATTTTTTCCTTTAAAATAAAAAACTTATTTTATAATATTGAATTATCCTCCATAAGAAATGAATATATTTATTAACGTACCCGAATTTCATTTAAAGCAGTTTTTGATTGTGTACTTTGTTCATCTAAACGTTTACAGATTTGTTTATATTCGGCAATAATTGCTGCATTTCGTGATGTTTCTAACTCATGTCGTGATGTTAAATCTTTGATTGTAATTCGTAATTTTGAATTCTCTTCAATTAATAATTGTTTTTGTTCTTCATGTTTTAGAGCTGACATTTTAAGTCGTGCTAGTTCATTTGAATAATTTTCAGCATTTTCTTGTGATTCTAAAAGTATATATTAATGACGTAAGATATCTATCAGAAAGATTTTACCGAAATTAACAAGTACTGATATAAAGGATAAGAGAGTGTAAATTGTCAAATATTCTCCATTACAGATAATGGGGAATGGCTGATTATTAAACCAATAAACCCAGTATAAATATACCTTACCACCTATGAGAAAACCATAGAAAAGCTCCAGTTAATCGATATTAAACGAGCAATTTGTCAGTTGGGAAAAATAATATTTATTACATTGAAACAAAAATGGGAACTGAAATATTTGGAGCTTCTTCGGTTTAAGTTGTTGAGAAGATTTTTAATTATCACGTCTAATACGTGTAATATACTAAGTAAAAGTGGTACGTCGAAGCAAACCTTGTCTCTCTTATTTTACAACTATCTGTTTCTTGTCTTGTCCGAATATAGTTTTACGCCCTTCTTTGCATAAAGAAATTTAACAAAATTTACCTTTGTGATCAATTAGTTCTTGTTCGTATTTTTTCAATTTTTTTACTTTTATACTACAAGCTAATTTCATAACACCACGTGATACTTCTTCAGTTAAACAACGGCGAGGTAACGATACACGAAAATATTTAAGAATACCTTCAAAATCTAATTGTAATAAATCTTTTTTACACATCTGTAATAAATTTATATATTTAAGTATTACAAAAGATTTTAATTATAATACAATCAAATAATAACTCACTGTTAGAAGTGCTAAAGCAACTTGAAACAAAGTTTCAATGCCTTGTAAAAGCACCACATCAATAATGTGAAACACAAAATAAAGGGGAAAACGTGCTGTGAATAAAGTTAAAAACCATTGAGATGCAAACATGTGTGTTTCCACGTTATGTTCTTGAAAATGTTGTCCTAAAGGTGGTAATTGTTCCTACAAAAAATGGTTAATCAACTGCCAATTTCAATAATCTAAACAATAAAAATAATAGCATGATTTTACATTTTATACACCATGTCTTTGTTGGTTAAGTAGTTTGAACAAAATCGTATAATAATATTGTTTTAGTAGTGTTACGATTCGCGGGCTTCATTCGCAGAGGACAGCTGAGTATATTACAAAGATTTTGAAATAATTTCCAGTTTTCTGGGAATAATGACTGGATTAGGTAATCTTTTTAATCCAACGAATGGCGAAAAATAGAAATTTATACTTAAATTCTATCATTATGGAGTACAATTTTATTCACAGGTTCGACGAACAATAGGTCAATATTTTTTTTGATAAGATCAGAAAAAGTAGTTGAATTAATAACTAACCTGAATTAATCTTGTTAATTGATGAAGCCGTAAGTACAAATTTTCAAAACCATCTTTATATAAATCGCGTAAACCATAGTCGTACATTAACTTAACTAAAACACAAAATGCTTGTTCTTCGGGCATCTAAAAATAAAATTTATTATAAATTTAGTTATACTTCTTTAGGTGCGTTTTATATTTTCGTTCAGAGTGTAATTTTAGTATGCTCGCGCAATATGCCTGCATCATGAAATTATCAAATACAGTTGAGTTAATACATTTTATATACAAGCTAAGTCTGCTCTAGTTCGGGTAATAGTCAATAAATGTCATTTACAAATACTATATAGACATAAAATTTGTAATCTATTAAATATAGATTACAATTCTCCATCCTTCTAAACCTCCTTTTTCCTTGTTCGATTTTCCCGATTAACTAGACTTTTCTAATACCAAAAGAACCTCACATACCAAATTTCATTTCTAACGAATTAAAACTGTTGCTGCTAGAGTGGCTAAAATTGTGATGCAAAATGTGATAACTGATAAAAGACTCGGCGATTTTGTATTTGAAATTCCTAGATTGTTAAACAATGAACACTTTGAACTTTATTCAACTTACATGCAATAATAACGTAGCTGCCAAAAAACTTAAACCCTGACAATAACCAACTTCTGAATCGTAAACTGCATACGCTTTACTAATTTTATACAATGAATCTTGACCAAGACCACCAGCTTCACGAAAGAAGTCATGCGCTGGAAATGTTCGATTGATATCACGTTGAATAACATTTTCACAACCACTCTCCTTTGTTATCAAAATACGGTACGTTTCCATCATTTGTTGATCATGATCAGCATTTGCTAATCTCAGCCAAACTTCACCACGTAACGCTTCTGGTATACCCATCTTAACTAAACCAGCTAAACCACGCGGTCGTGCTTCACCTGGTTCCCATCCTCTTAAGACTTCTGCCCAACTATCCAATACTGCTTCAGGACAGTCTTTAGATACCCAACCAGTACCACTTAATAACGGTTCGTCACCATCAGAATGATACTCTTCTTTTGGTGTTAACGTGTCAATTGACGTAATACTTGGTGTTCGTATTAAACTTGAAATATTTAACATTAGACTTAAACGATTACGATCTAAATCACCAGTACTCTCTAAATTGGATACTTCGTATATAATATCACCAGAATCGGGTGATAATACTTCTTTCAAATTTAATATAAATTGTTGTACTAATGGTCGTTTAGTGAAATACCAAAAACGTTCATTTTGTGAAAATACTTTAACGGGCGTTTCAACTAAAAATCGTACTGGCTCTGGAACACCACGTATTACAAGATCAGCGGCAATTGTTATATATTGTGTTACTTCTTTTGGTGTTTCCATATTTAATGGTGCAAAAGCTGCTTCTGATGGATCCCAATGACCTGATATAACATAACTTTCACAAGTATTATTTGTTATAGTTGATCCCATAGGTACCTGTAATTATGCAAAAATTCATGATATGCTTACACAGCCAAAACTTTATTGTAAACAAGCCCAAGTTTTTATGGTTATTATAATGGTGTGCCTAATATCGTGTTAAATTACTAGGTTATTACAGTTTATTTTAATAATCCAATAATCCTTTCTTAGCGAGAATTAAGTAGACAAAGGAAATCATGCCAAATTTTATTTTTCTGCCTTTTAGGCAAAAGGCAGAACTAAACATTAGGATGCAACGTTATTACTTAACACTCACAACTTCTTTTATTGAAGAAATCGAATGCAAAACTCTGAATAACAGTATAAGTAATAATTATATCTAATTGTATTTCGCCGTTCTATTTTTTCTTTTTTTAAATATTTAAACGACATACAATTTTAATCTTACGCATATACCCTCTATGTATAAGAAAAACTTATTAAAACTAACCATCTCCAATAATTGCATATCGGAATGTTTAACATGTCGTCCAGGGGCTACTAGAATACCAAAACAGCGTTCTATATGAAGATGTGGTCCATCTGAAACAGCTCCATCCGTGACTTGTTTCATGCTGATCCAGATTTGTTTAACTAATTTTGAACGCAATTTAAAACCAGATCTATCTTTGTATACTGAGGAAAATCCGCCCTAGAATTGAACAATTTAATTTGAAAAGTTCCTTTATGTCAGTTCACAAATCTCTAACAATTTCTAGAGACTTACTCGACCATCCTCTTCTTTAATTTCTAGAGATAGCTCAAAAACACAAACTAAAGTCTTCTGTTGCATGTCTGGTAATGTACATGCAGAACTTGACATGTCACTTACTGATGCAACAGAATTGGTCATTGATCGTGGGGCCCGTTGGAATGCTTTTGAAAAACATCCTGGAAACAAATTTAGCAATTAACTATATCGTACAATTTTTGGTGAATAAATATTTCCAATAATCCAATTTTACCTGATACTTGTGACACAGCTTCAGGAATGTCACATCGGAAAACATGACACTGAAATATAGCTGATTCTTGTGTTTCACCATGTGACCATGTAAACGCAAAACAACTACCCTCTTTAGTGTCTGCAACTCCACGTGCATAAAATAGTATACTTTGAATTTCGTAACGGGCTATAACTGAATGTGTGTTTGCATCGTATAAACTATAAAAAAATACCAAAAATAATTACCTTCTGGTACTATATTTGAGAATAGAAGAAAAAAAAAACTTACACAACAATTCCCGTCGAAAAGCTGGGTACGGACACTGAAACTTTAATACCTTGTTCTGAATGCTGATGTTGTTCATTTAAAATTGTCATATTCCGTTGTATTTCTGTCTCGGATTTTGGTGCATTTATTTGTGCTGCACCTAAATATGTTACACCACTGAAGATTGTACATTCTTGATCAATGTCTGAAACTAACGATAATCACAAAGTTATAATCATGACATAAATATCACTGAAAAATCGACTGCATGCAAATTTATGGGTTTTAGACACAGTTAAAATCTACGATATTCGTCGAAAGGAACGTTTTCTTCGATACGACAATTACGATGATTGTTCAACGATAATCGTTGAGCACTATTTAAATGTGAGTAACTAGGACGTACAAAGTGCTCAACGATAATCGTGATAGCCGTACCGGGGAAAACATAGCTTTAGTGCTGTCTGTCTTGTGAATCAATTTTAATTCAAGATCGTTTATTAATTTCATCACCCAAATTTCGTGAATCATTAATTTAGAGAAAGATAAAAATTTACTAAATTTGGGTACTGTAATTAATATACAATAGAATTCCAAATATCAGGAAAATTGGAAAAACTATGAAAAAAGATAATTTTGTTTGATCAAAAAGTTTTGGTGTTTTGCTTTTCGCAATTAATCGACTCTGAAAGGCGTTTTTTTTCTTCAAACGATCCGGATAGTTGGCAATCCGAATAATTGGAGTTATAATTAGACTACTGTATTCACTTTTCAGAAGTTTTATAAATTACACTTTTATATAGTATTTTAAGTAGTAGTTTATAAATGACCCATTGCTACTTTTTTATTTAAATTCAAGAAACAAGAATGCCATTTTTTTTAAGGGACAACTTTATAATTTGTTCTAGGTCTAATCGTTTTTGAAATATTTTATTCTTGCCCCATTCCTCTCAAGTTGAAACCAGTAATAATATTTATGTGTATTTCTAATAGTCCCCAGTACATCACGTAATGTTTTCAGTTATTACCACACGTTCCAAACTTCGTGACTGGCTCCGTTTTTACGAGTATACCATACTTTACCATTGTGACGATCCCAGAAATGCTGCGTTTTTGAGCTTGATGCTTCTAAACATGTCAATTTAACCGTGTATTGATTATTACGACCACATACCCCTTACTTATTGTAAATGAATGATTATGTGGCCTAAATATTAAGATAATTTTTGTGCGACAAATGTAATGCAGCATTGGTTGAGTCCACCGTCCGTAACACGTCAATTTAACAGGGTATTGATTACTGATGACCACATTACTGGTTTTTGCAGAAACGTCGATTTAACGAGGTTATGTTGTAGTCAGTTAAAACAACATGTTTAGAACGTCGGACTGGATAAACGGCGCAAAAAATTTGTCGGACAACACGATCGTCAAACTGTACCACTAATATTTATAATTTTAATTGAGAGATGAAAATAGGTCTTGAAAACGACTGATTCGGCTCAGCTTGATTCCAACACTTGAACAAAAAAAGTTTTTAACCCATTAAATATGAATATTAAGGAAAGAAAATGCAGATACTTACTGGATACTTAAACAAACAATAATCCGTCGACAAAAAATTGTTACGTCAATTTTTCCATTGACTATACATTTGTTAATTAAAAAAATTTTCCAATCTGGATAACCCCGATAATTTTTAAAATAAAAGTCTGGAATTTTTTTACTTATGGGAGCTATTTTTTGAAGGATTTAAAAAAGATCCTCGTTTTGATTTTGATTTTCCATTTTTTTATTAACAAACATTCAAAAGATACGGAAAATTCAAATCATCAATAAAGTATTGCGACTTTAAAATTTAAATATCTTTTAAACTATTAAAGATATGACAAGACCACTCCGAGTCTTTTTTGTTTTCCATTAACCAATGAATAAATTTCGCTCTTAAATGAAGTTCTAACTGAAATTTTTAATAAATTACGAATGAAAATAATGGATCATTAATTTATTTATGTTTTGAATTTTTCCGTATCTTTGTTAATTAAAAAAATGGAAAATCAAAATTTTTTAAATTTTCTAACGGGGATCTTTTTTAAATCCTTATCTTATCCTTTATTTTAATCCTTAAGAATAGCTCCCAGGGGTAAAAAAATTCCAGAATTTTATTTTAAAAATTATCAGGGTTATCCAGATTGAAAAATATTTTTAATTAACAAAAGCATAGTCAATGGAAAAATTGGAGTAACAATTTTTTGCCGACGGATTATTGTTTGTTTAAGTATCCAGTAAGTATCTGCATTTTTTCTTTCCTTAATATTCATATTTAATGGGTTAAAAAACTTTTTTTGTTCAAGTGTCGGAATCAAGCTGAGCATAATCACTCGTTTTCAAGATTTTCATCTCTTAATTAAAATTATAAATATTTGTGGTACAGTTCCGGGAGGTTAGATTCTTTTATAGAAAATTTCCTGCTGTTTAAGAATCTTTTTTTCGATTTCCCATATCTACAACTACAATAGTTTTAGAGATATTTGCAAAAAACTAAACCCCCTTTTTTTTTTACTAAATTGTTTATAACTTTTGCAATTTTTAAATGCGGAACTTCAACTTTTTCAACTTAAGATGCAATTACGAATCGAAAAACACCTTGATCATAATTTTCTGAGAAGGCGAAGTGGAATTCGAAAAAAAGGCACATGTTTACTAGTCTATATTGTATAAACAAATTGATGTAAATTTTAATAAAAACAACAAGGTATTTATAAGTACTATGGGCTACAAAAGTAGCGTTTTTTTCTCAAATTTTATACTTGATTTGTACCTTATCCATTCAGTTTTTGGAAAAATATTTCGAATAAGAGTTGTTAGTATATTTATAATGAACCAATTTTATACGAAGCATTTTTTCGAAAACCTAATGAACTAACCTAATGACACACAAATCAATTGAAAAACTTTGAGAAAAGAGCGCTACTTTTGTGGCCATGTGTACAACTCACAGGATGTGGTTTAAACGTTTTTGTGACAGTATATAAAATTATACTTATAATTATCAATAAAATAGTAATAATAATAGATTTGATAACCTTGGTATTGAAACTACAATGAAAATATTTAACTTAAAATATGAGTCTTGTTTATATAAGTAAATTTTTAATTCATTATGTTTATATATAGGTATTGCAAAATTGTCTTCAGAAACTTTAGGAAGTGATAATATTCATAAAAAGGAACACATGTTTTTCCATAAAAAAGAGTTTAGTAAGCGTCTAGCCATTATTCTCTGTATTTTTAATAAAAATATATATTTAACGTTGAATAGAAACCATTATTATTAAGAAAATTTTGTAAGGGACTAAAAAATTATCGATTTTCAAATAGTTTAATAGTAAATACAGTTCTTTCAAAAACAAACATTTAGGACAGATGAACTTAACCAATTAATTAAAAAATAGAAGCTATTAATTAATATTATAGGTGATAATTTGCAACTCCCACCCCAAAAATAATGAATAATCACTGTCAACACAACTATTGCATAGTACAACATACAATACAATTTGTACCTTATTTATTCGGTTTTTGAAAAATGCTCCGAATAAAAGTTGTTCATTATAACTATACTAACAACTTTTATTCGAAACATTTTCCCGAAATCCGAATAAATAAGTTACAACCAAGTATAAAATTTTTAAATGATAGCTCGGCTTTTGACGCCATTTGTACATTGTATCATTTATGCTAGATTCGTTCTTGTGCATACGCCGACAGTTTAGTCAATCAACCGCCCCTTTTTTTCTTAATAATTGACAAGCTGCCGATGTCGGGATTCGAACCTATAATCTCCCAGTTTCCAAGTAGGCATAATGCGCAGACATAACGTCTTAGACCGCTCGGCCACTTGAATTGGTATCATTTATGTTAAATCACTATATATGTTATAATAGATATGTTCACTTGGTGAAGCTCTAATAAGTAAGTTTATCATATTGTATTTTGTACTTTTTGCTTTGATTGTCACGGGTGAACTATCATATTTACAAATCTAATGATATTTAAAAAATTGAGCTAAATTTCAACAAACAGCAAAGTCTAATATTAGAATTACTTATTGTATTGTCAAAGAATGATATTTTAAACAAAATGTACCATAGCGCTCAAAAGTGATGAACATTTTTCTAATTTTTGCAGTCGATTATTTGTGCCGAATTCATTAGATTTTTGAAATAAAGTTTTGAAGAATGGTTGTTCATTATATTGATTTTTTTGACATTAGCACAGTCAAATTAGGTTCAAAAAGCCGGTTTCAGGCAGGTTGTTCACTTCAACTTTAACTAATTCCTTATTGAAAAATTGAAATTACTTATCATTTATTTGAAAAAATATTTTATTGGAAAAATACTTCGGCTGGAAATAATTTTTATAATACTACAAATGCGTAATGTTTTTAAATTAAAACTCGCGCCTTATACTCTCTGTTCTGTTTCCGATGCCGAAGGAACACTACTGACATCTTATTTTTGCCAATTATTTGTTTACATGGAGTTATGTATCCTTGTTTAGTGTCTATGATTCGATAAATGGAATTAATTTACTCCATCAATGTAAACTAGATTTATTATATGACATAAGCGTTGCACGTTTCTAAAGTAAATTATGTACTATAGGCAACAAAAGTAGCGCCATTTTTTTTTAAATTTATAGTTGATTTGTGCCTTATGCTTTTGGTTTTTGAAAAAATGTTTCCAATAAAAGTTTTCAGTATATTTATAATGAACAATTTTTATCCGAAGCTTTTTTTTGAAAAACGAATGAATAAGGAACAAACAAAAGAGAGTTTACTTTAACATGAGAAAAACATTAACTGTAACTATATTGATGATGGTATCAATTAATTATTAATGAGGGTATTTATTATATATATATTAAACACTTTAAAATAAATTAAAGTATATCAAGAAAATTACACTTACATTTAATCATGTTTGAGAAACACTGAAATTTGAGTATAATAGTTTTTAAACCAAACTAAATATATATTTATTTATTTGGGGGCACGACCAACATTATTTGATAAATGAGCGTTCATACACGTGCATTTTATTTGATAAGCGCGCTTTGTTGGCACAATTGTTACAAATATAGAGTACATGTGATGCAATTGTTTTTTGTTTTACAATCTCACGAATAAAAAGTACACACTATGTAAAAAGTTAAGGAGTTTATTTTCTGTGACACTATATATGTGAATTATAACATGTTTTTTTATTAAGTGATGTCCTAGCGTTGCTATTTTTGTTATTATAATAATTATATAACTTAAGGACGTTCGAAAGAGAAAAAAATGCAGAGAAGTTCCTGTAAATTAAATATGTTATAAAAAAAGTCAATACGAATTCATTGGTATGCTTCAAAATGTTAGTTCAAATGCATTTAATTATATTTTTTTCGATATTGAAAATCATTCTTTTAACATTGTCTTATGGAGAAACTACAAATTTAATCTTTATAATCGAATAAAACATAGTTTAAAATGCAGAGAAGTTTTTATAAAACTATGTAAATTGTTAAATAAACAAGGATTTATTTGAGCCAAAGATGAAGGTATGTTCAAATGCATTTTGGAAAGTAATAATGAATTATATAAGTAATTTTATCATTTTAGAGAAGCAAAACACAATATTTTACTTTTTTATTTAAAATAAAAGAAACATTACGAGTAACGACTCACGGGAATTATTATTTACAAAATAACCATAGAATATTTAGATCTAGTTTCACCGTATACATTAAATCTGTAACGCTGCGGGCATGCGCAGTCGCTTGATACCCCCCCCCCCCGCAATTACGCCTTTCCCCGCAAAATGACTCTTTCGAACGTCCTTAAACTGGGAACAACAATTAGTTGATTGTTCCTGTAGATATTATCCCAGGAAAATTAGATTGCAGAATATATTTGTTTCGAGAATTGTGGTATAAGTTTTATTATTTGAATAACTATATCTCCATTCGAAGTCAACTAAAATTTATTTTATTGTCATTGTAAGACCTTAAGCAGATGCATGCTTCTTCATTTAATAAAGGATATGTAGGAATACCTAGAAATTACACCAAAAATGATTTTGGTGTAATACGCCAAATACTTTTTAAGACAAAATTGATGGAAGGGTTTTTTATCATAATAATAAATCTTGTTTTCAGTGCGGTGATGCGAAGTGGCATACATCTATATGACCATTCGTCTAATTTATTTTCAGTTTAAATAAATAACTGGATTTTGTCAAATTCAAAAGTATTTTGAAACAAGTGAAAATAACAACCGAATTAATTGCTTAAATGCCCAGTAAGAGTAAATACAGATTCAATGACATATTTGTCTATATTGTATACGCTAGTTCTTTCGTACTATGTCTTGCGTAACCTTAATGGAAATTGACATTAGTATTGTATTGTGACGCCTTAGTATACACAAATAATAATATGTATAATTACAGATGTTTGAACTGAAATTGCGCCGAAACTAATCAGTTTATGAAAAAAAGTTTCAAACAAAAGTAGGTTATTTTAACAAAAGGGTATATATTTTGTCTTTCGATTTTTTCAATCTCTTACGGTTTCAAAGATGGACACCCCCCCTGACGGGCAGCTACATCTGATCCGATTTTGCCTATTCATAAACTTTTGACAAATTTTTAAAAATATGGGAGCCGGACGAATATTTTTCTTATTAAAATCTTATTATAACAATAATTTACATATTTATGTTGATTGTAAAAATTGGGTGTGCTTGGACGAACAAATATCTTAGTATCCTAAGGGCTAAGTTAGATACTCAGAATATCTAACTTATTTCATCCGGGACACTTTGCAGATACTTACCATCTCAGACTATGACGCCATTTTGCTTAGTATCATCCGTATTAGTATATAAATAAATTTATAACCGACAAAAAAGAAAGAAACAGATTTATATTAAATATATTATATATCTATTTAAATATATTTAGGTACTTATATATGTGTTTAGTTGTGTACTGTACGTAAAAATAAACAAAAACGGCTACTTAGACAGCAAGTCTGTCCCTGGTCGAAAAGCGCTGTACTCAGTTGCTAAGACCTTAACTTATTTTTATGCTGAGTATCTAACTTAGGATACTAAGATATTTGTTCGCCCAAACACAGCCACTGCTTATACCATGCTTATTAAAATCGTATTAAACCATAATCCAAAATATCGATTAGAATATATTATGAGCATTGCAGTTTAATATTTTCGATTGTGATTGTTTGTACTCAATAAATGAAAATTTCCGAGTAACCATTCTGGTTACCGAAAACAATACATAAACTTTATTAATTAAATTAAATACTTATATGAAAAAATTAACTCGTCAACCAGGAATCGAACCTCGGGCCTCTGGATAACTAGTCCAGTGTGCATCCTCTACACCAAAGACGATTGTGATGTGACAGCCAACTTTTTCATATTATTCTAATTTTTATTTTATTTATTAGATAGTATTTACTTCTTTCTGAAGTGATTTGTTTATTAATATTTGTTTGTTTGTGTATACGCTATAGTCTTCTACAGTTTGTCATACGTATTCGAAATGAATTTGGACAAACAACGTTATGTGGACACGAAAGTATACACAAACAAACAAATATTAATAAACAAATCACTTCAGAAAGAAGTAAATACTATCTAATAAATAAAATAAAAATTAGAATAATATGAAAAAGTTGGCTGTCACATCACAATCGTCTTTGGTGTAGAGGATGCACACTGGACTAGTTATCCAGAGGCCCGAGGTTCGATTCCTGGTTGACGAGTTAATTTTTTCATATAAGTATTTAATTTAATTAATAAAATTCAATGACAATGAAATTTGTCGGAGTATACGCTAAGTCTTCTACAGTTTGTCATACGTATTCGAAATGAATTTGGACAAACAACGTTATGTGGACACGAAAGTATACACAAACAAACAAATATTAATAAACAAATCACTTCAGAAAGAAGTAAATACTATCTAATAAATAAAATAAAAATTAGAATAATATGAAAAAGTTGGCTGTCACATCACAATCGTCATTGGTGTAGAGGATGCACACTGGACTAGTTATCCAGAGGCCCGAGGTTCGATTCCTGGTTGACGAGTTAATTTTTTCATATAAGTATTTAATTTAATTAATAAAATTCAATGACAATGAAATTTGTCGGAGTATACGCTATAGTCTTCTACAGTTTGTCATACGTATTCGAAATGAATTTGGACAAACAACGTTATGTGGACACGAAAGTATACACAAACAAACAAATATTAATAAACAAATCACTTCAGAAAGAAGTAAATACTATCTAATAAATAAAATAAAAATTAGAATAATATGAAAAAGTTGGCTGTCACATCACAATCGTCTTTGGTGTAGAGGATGCACACTGGACTAGTTATCCAGAGGCCCGAGGTTCGATTCCTGGTTGACGAGTTAATTTTTTCATATAAGTATTTAATTTAATTAATAAAATTCAATGACAATGAAATTTGTCGGAGTATACGCTATAGTCTTCTACAGTTTGTCATACGTATTCGAAATGAATTTGGACAAACAACGTTATGTGGACACGAAAGTATACACAAACAAACAAATATTAATACATAAACTATTAAAACTATTTTTATTTCTCGTCATATATAACAACACAATAGAACAATAGATGAATTGTTATCGTGGATAAACAACAAAACATAAAAAAAATTAATATTTCTTATCTATACAATATTTATGTATAGAATTCGGGGGCCGGATGAAGATCTGAACGGCCGGATGCCACAGTGACCACTATTCAAATGGATACGCGGTAATATATTTTTATTTTTAATTCTTTACTTTTCTAATTCTACTGTTTCTGTTCTTTTCTCATTCTACTGTTTTGCAATTTATAATTTGATGGGTAACCAATCAATATTGTTCTATTCAAGAACAATGCTGTCACATGTGCCTTCGAAATGATAGATTTTACGAAAAAATTGCTTAGTATCTTTCTTTCACTGTAATTTAGAATACTAAACAATATTGACAATATATTTTTGCCTTAAAATGTTTACAATTAAAGGCATTTATTAAAAATAGATTAAAGACATTACAGACATTTATAAAAAATAGATTTTTGACGCAGTTTTTGAAATATAGCTATCACAGAACTCACTCGAATGAAGAAACGATAAAAATTATCAATTATCTGGAAATTATTTCGAATATTGCGAGACTGAAAAACTTTATAATATAAAGTAAACTACAATTTGTTAAAATTATTTTGCATCCCTATATTGAATATTTTTTAATATATATCCAATATTTATGTTGAAGGTTGTATTATAGGCCACAAAAGTACTGGTCCTTTTTTAAATTTTTTTTGTACCTTATCCATTCGGTTTTTGGGAAAATGGATCGAATAAAAGTTGTTAGAATATTTATAATGAACAACTTTTATCCGAAGCATTTTTTCGAAAATCGAATGAATAAAGCACAAAACAATTATAAAAATTTTGAAAAATGAGCGCTACTTTTGTGGCCATGTGTACAATAAATCTAAATATACAAAATTTTTATGGGCATTTTAAGTACACAAATAACCTCGCGCAGAACACATGGAACACATGTCCCAATTAAATTTCCAAAAAACATCGATGAGTTTTCAGTTCCATAATGCGTTTCAAAACAAGTGAGAATGTGTGTAAATGACCCTCATCATTGGCCGCTAAAAAACTGTTGACTATCGCGACATGTTAGTTGAAAGTCTTACCATTTACACATACTATCATAGTGAAGCTATGCAAGTATGATTTCCTATAGTTGATGAAATAAAATTTCAGATTAGATTGTCACATGTGGAAATCCTCGGCATTCGTGTTCTAAATGGGAATTTAACATTGTATATAGATATAACGTTTTCTAACGGCTAGATCTTATAGATATAGTAAGTTTCTATAGAAATATCTTAATTAACAAAATTTTGGAAATCAATTATTTGTCAAAAAATTTGAAATATAAAAAAATTGACGCATTAAAATGATAAAATTTAGAAAAAAATAATTATTTGACATAAATTTCGTATAATTCATGGTATTGACACACATCATGGTATCATGGTATTTCACATCATCGGTAGGATATTTTCACATCATGCTCCAAGTCCCGGGCTCAAAACTTTTTTTATTTTAATTTTAATAAAATTTTTATATGTTAGTTTTCTGACAACTTTTACGAATTATATATTGAGGGCTATTCAGGTCGATGACTTACGTATACAATACTATACATATGGTCTTGTAGGATATTTTATTCGTGGGTGGAGATAAGTATATCATTTGTACCACAATATAATCGCGATATGAACAAATGATTCAAGTGCCAGGAGTTCACACATACGATACAAAGTATGAAACGTACTATGAAGCTCAAACCTCCATATCTCGGAACGTTGAAGTTTTCAGGATTACTTACTGAAACTCTTGATAAGGATCATCTGAACTACAACATAGTAAATTTTGAGTCTATTCGACCGAGACTACCATTTCATAAATTCTGTGCGATATTCTTTAAAGTATTATTTTTAAATTTCTTTAAATGATATCAATGAAATAAAATATATGAAACATCGATAATAAGAATCGAAAATAACCACCACAATATTGCATGGGAATTCGAGTATGCGCAAATAAAAATAATATTAAAATCAGAGGAAAATAATGTTAACAAACCGACCCGTTGATTTGCTTACTGAACAAACTGTCTCCATAGAAAATTGAGCTCTCTGTCACACATAAGTCGTAATTTTTACTTTACCAAAAATCGTCAATTTTGAAAACTAAAATAATCCTATAAAATCGAACTCATGACTTATGCAGGTTATAATTAAATTTCTAAATTTGTCTCAATTCCTAGATCAATTATTTGAATTTTATAAATACATATTTTTACAACAAAGTAGTCGTCATCAGTATTAATTAGGTTATCGTAACTATCCCCAACGGAATCGTACATATCTTACTCGTTGTTAATTGTATTAGGGACAAATTTTGTAATTTAACTTCAAAAACCTAAATTTCTCCTTGATTATTTTTGATCATCTTTAAGGGTTATGGTTAATTCATGGAAAACTATTCAGGGGCTAAATTAAACATTAATAAAGCTACTTGTGATTATTAAGCAAATAGAAATTGTGCAGATACATTATACCTTTACCTTCTTCTTCGCTTTCTTCACTGTATTCTGGTTTCATTTCATCATGTTTTTCAATGGTCGGTGATACTGAACTACTTTTTGTAGCAACCTTGTTGTTATCATTTGCATAGATATTTTGATTATCCTTGTCTGTTGTAGGACCATTTATTACATTATGTAAAGGATCTTCCATTCTACAACTTGGTTCGTTTAACACCTCGTCCAAAGCTTTTTGCAGATCACACAAATTACCGTCTTTTATGTCTAATGTTGGTGTTTTACTAGGTCCTGGTTTGTCACAAACAAAATCAAAATCGTCACTGGTAGCTGTTGAATCATTGGATTTTACACTTAAGCTATCCTCCATAACGGCCTAATTATATCGAAAATAAAGCAAAGTAAACTTACCTCAGTTATGGAATTTAGTTGTGTTTAATAAATACAATTAACAATGAACATGACTTAAAATACAATTAATTGGAATATTTTTGTTACATTTTCGTAAAATATTTGAAATTTGATGTATTTAAAATGTTTTTTAAAATAAATCTTAATCAGTTGAATAAAACACTTTTTGTTTGACAGTTCTTCTTGAAATGTCAATGTATGTGACATCCATTGTCAAATTGTGTTCAAAACACGTAATTTGATATAGGGCGTATTTTAAAATTCAACTTACCAGAACATTGATAATATATTAGTCGGCATTTATCCTCATTTAAATATATTAAATTGTTAATGAAAATTTGTGCTGGAAATTTGTTTGAAATATTTGCACTGAGCACAATACACAACAAAATATAAATGTATTAAAATGTCACGTTATTCCACCAATGAAATATAAAGATCAGTTCACAAGCATTATCATATGCCTACGCAGATCTTTAGTATTTTAAAATTCTATTTATCTATCATTTTAATTAATTTTTGTTCTCTAATATATAATATTTTTTGTAATATACAGTATGTTTAAGGTAGTTTTATGTCACACATTGTAAAAATTTTTTTTGATAAATATTTGTGTAATCATTACATCAAAACAATTTTAAATTGTGTACTTTGAAATATAAAATATAGAATGCGCTACCTGTTTTTTATTGAAGTTTTTGTATTTATTTATCAATAATAGTACAGGCTAGTGCTGCCACATATGATTTGGATAATTATTTACATTTAAATGTTTTTTATATTAAATTAAATTAATTTTGAAATATGTAAAATAAAACTTTTGATCGAATTTCAATCATTATAAGTATGTTTATATAAGCATACTTTAAGTTAGTATTTCGTAAGTTATAACACTTATGGAAGATAATTTTCTTCTGCATGTAATATTGGATAGATACCATCCGGAGACAGAAGTAGATTGACACTTCAAAATTCATAGCTAAAGCCTGGTTTTTTATTATCTAGGAACCAGGTATGTTAATTCGATCATAACTATAAATCCATGGGAATTAAGTATTAATGCCGGTCATGGAAAGTTATGTTTTCGGATTGCTGTAAACGCTTTGCAGAATCAGTCTTAATACAAAAGACATAGGTACATATGATGTGATACGTAGTTTTAGTTCATTGAACAAATGTCATCTACCGTAGTATTACCGTAGCCAAATTATAAGTTTACATAGCAAACTTGAAAACAAAGAATCGAATGAGATCTTTTATCTAGCAACTCATTGACCTAAACACTCAGTTATTAAACCAGTTTTGAAAAACAAGGATCCATTGGACATCGATAACTATCGACCCATCTCGCTCCTGTCTAATGTATCTAAAATTGTAGAAAAAATTATGCTTAAACGTTTATTGCAGTACATGGAACGCTTTGAGATGATTGCTGATAATCAATATGGCTTCTTACCAAACAAAAGCTGTGATCTTGCAATATATAATGTCATTCGTAATATCATTAGCTGCCTTAATAACGATCAACTGATAGCTGGTGTCTATTTGGATCTAAGTAAGGCATTTGATTGTGTAAACCATAGACTTTTACTCTATAAACTTGAAAAGTATGGTATTCGGGGTCAAGTGCTGAAATGGTTTCGATCTTATCTGACCGATCGGTCTCAAGCTGTTAAAATTGGATCACATCAATCGAGTACTCTACCTATCCAATGCGGTGTGCCACAGGGAAGCGTCCTAGGACCACTTTTATTTGTTTTATTTATAAATGATTTATCTTCAGTAGTATCTGCAGAAACGACTCAGTTTGCAGATGATACGAATATAATCGTCACAGGAGACAGTGTGAGTGAGTTAGAATATAACTTCAAAGTTGGTTTTAAGCAGGCAGAAGATTGGTTCAAGGACAATAGTTTACACTTGAATGTAACGAAAACTAAAATAATAAACTTCACACGCAGTACCTCAAACCCTCTTTTTGAAATAAACGGGCACATTCTTCTAGGTGTCAATGATACTAAATTTCTTGGATTGATAATAGACAAGAAATTAACATGGGAAGCACATATACTTCAAATAAGAAGAAAAGCTAGTCAGTATGTATATCTATTAAAACAGCTATCTCGGACAACCGAATTACAGACAACTATGGCAGCATATTATGGGGTTTTTTATCCTCAAATTAAATATGGCATCATCTTTTGGGGAAGCTCCTCTTGCATGTCCATTCTTTTTATACTACAAAAAGCAGCTATACGAGCTATTTTCAAATTAAACAAAAGAACAACTTGTGCTTCATATTTCAAGGAACATCGGATTCTGACACTTCCCTCGATCTATATATACGAAACATCTGTTTTTGTCAAAAAGAACATGAATCTTTTTCAAAATGCCGCGAGTTTACATAACTATAACACCAGGCAAATACATCATTTAGTTGCGACGTTTACCAATAAGACTTATGTGATGAAAAATGCAAGTCAAACATGTGTAAAGATTTACAATTGTTTGCCTGATAATATTAAGGACCTGCCATTAAGTAAATTTAAGGTAGAGTTAAAGAAATTGTTAATCGAAAAGTGTTATTATGATATAAAATCGTTATATATATAACCATAGTGCTACTACGTTAGCCTACATTATTGACGTATTCAACATCATTGTATGATAATTATTGAATAAAATATATATTATTATTTTATTATTAACAATTTCAAATTTGGTAAATGTGTAGTGTAGCGAAAGGGTGCGTGTGATAAAGAAAGTACTTGAATTGTATATTTTTGTAAACATTATTTCACTACTTTTTGCATAACAATTACAACTTTTAGATTATACTTTTGAATTGTATTAACTTTTTGATTTCAACGAATGTTAAATTGTTACTGAATTGGTGAGCCGTTATTGTCCTGCTTTATATATCTGAACTGAATGCGTTCTAAAAAAGTGAGAGAATCGCATCGAATATTCTTTACATTCCAGAACATACTTATAAAGTTAATCTGTTTCTATACGTGAGTATATAAAAAGAGACAAAGATATGCGCGTATACGAAAATGTATCGTTGTTGTTTGGTTTTTTTCTAGAATTGTACAGTGTTAAATACAATGTGTACTGTATCGCAGGTTTAATTGCAATGTTGATATTGATGGGTTAGATATGTGTATGTGGTATATAGGTGTCAGTCACTACAGTAGGAAAAAAAAAATGGAGAAAAATATAAATATCTGAATTTAATTTCGATATTTATATTTTTGAATTTAAAAATAGTGGGTATGTGTACTTTTTTTTTACAAAACACGTAATAGAAGTTACATTTTTTGCTGTCCCTAAAAAAAATTTATTTCGCATTAAAATAATTTGTGTAAGTCGGAAAAATGACAAAATGATCGCAGAAAGACTTCAAACACAATAAATGAATGTTTTATTAAAGAAAAGTTTTTTTAATTTTTCAAACTTAAAAATATTTAATAATAATTTTTAAATTAATATCAAATTTTGAAATTAATGATAATATTATGTTGAGTTTTTTATGTATTTATAAATATATGCATATATAAATAATAAAAACATATATGTAAATGTTGTACATTACATATTTCATACATTATTTCACTATCGAGCCTAAAGAAGTTTAACTTCAAAAATAACTGGGAAAATTTGCATTTGTTCTTAAACGTGTAGCCAAAAATATCTGCATGAGGGTTAAATAATTGTTAGTTAAGTTAATCTTTATTAGGTGAATATTTACTACGAAAAACTTATAATAACTTGGCCCTCACATTTACACTTGATTATCATCTTTTACACAAATACCAAATTTTCTAAAACCAAATTTTCAAATAAAACTTCTTTGGTATTTTGATCCAGTTATTTAGCAAAAATTACTTCAAGTTATCAATATATATCCTAGATAGATAGATAGATTATAGAGACTGGCCTGGACGGGCTACACTTCGACCATAAGGTCCATTGTGATGCCTAAGGATGTGAGGATGTGAGTGGAGTGGAAGGAATTTGTGTGTAGTCTTGGAATGGGTAGGATATGCGGCTGCTGCCGACTCTTATAGGGACTATGCCGATATTCATCTGGAGTTCGTGAAGGAAACTGCAGAAAACCTTCTAAAGCATAGCCGGTTACTTCGTTCTTGTCCATATGCCGACAGTATAGTCAATTAACCGCCCCTTTTTAGCGAATTTCCTCCAAAGGAAATGCAGCTATTGTTTTTGCACCAATGTTGGAATTTCGTAAAAATTTCTTCAAATGTCCATCGATCCTACTTATTAGATGTTAAAAATCACTATCGCTAAAATTTGTATGTATATATATATATATATATATACACATATATACATATGTACTTTTTTTAAATGTCTGTGGACTCTCTACTGGTCACAGTATTATTCCGATTGGAATAACATTTGGTATTTGAGTCGCTTTTGGTATCCTAAAGGTCAAGTTCGTTAATGGGTAAAATCGGACGAGGAGAAAGGGGGTTTAGAGGGAGGGGAAAACACAAAATTTGACTATCTCCCTTAATATTTGAAAAATCGAAAAATTTATCAGGAGTTAAGTTGTAGGTACTAAATTTTACTGTAATTTTGTCTCTTATCATTTTTCTGTTACACTAATATTTACAGAAATATTTACAATTAAAGATTGAAAGTTAAAATTCTAAATATCTCTGTTCCCATTAGAGTTTTAGAAAAATGATCAAGTAATGAATTGTAGCAAACTTGATTTTCTACAACTTTACTCCGTATACATTTTTCAATTATTCTAATATTAAGAGAGATATTTAATATTTGGTGTTTGTTTGACACGAATACATAAATAAAAAACAATAAAATATATTTTATTGTAAAAAATTTAGATTGTCGTATCCATAGTAACATAATCCATATAAACTATAATCGTTATACCGTTTTTTTTGACTATTAATAAATTTAATTTTTGCAAACACTAATGTCATATCAGATATTATATTTCATTTTGATCACACTAAAATTATGACCGCTAGAGAGTGACTTATGTATTCTAAGGAAACTCGCTAAGTTGACGCAGCTCCTGCGAAACGAATTTTTTTTGTTTAATAATTGACAAACTGCCGATGTCGGGATTCGAACCCATAACCTCCCAGTTTCCAAGTATGCATACTGGTCAGACATAACATCCTAACATATGTGTCCTAGTCATAACATAAAATTACATGGTTCAGAGTTGTGTTGACCCTAAAAATTGTTAAAACGCGCTTCGAATCTCCATGCTTTATATTATGACTAGTTAATGAATATATTTATTATATTTTGAACAAATTATAGGTTGAAAATACAATATACAACACCTTTTACACAATTTCCTCCCATAACCTTTGACCTTTTGTTTTTCAGTGAACTATTATTATTTTCTTACAACATTGTAGTTTGTGTATATAAATCTTATTATCATCTATAAGTGACAATTCAAGTACAAGTGTGTGCCTACATCTATTGTGAATTATTATATAATATATACAGTGAGTGAGTGCTTTATAGAGTGTTATTTCAAGTTGAAATTTAGTACATAATAGGATAACCTCTATACGGATTCCACCCGATCCAATTATTTTAAGGATGTAATAAATTGTCGTACCCCTTGGATTAGATTAGATTGAATCGATTGATATTCACCACTTCAACATAAAACATCTGTATTGATATTATCCTTTTACGATTTTACCTGGATTAAATTAACTTCACTTGGTCACGGGAATGCTTCATCTACGTAGTTTTGTCTTTTCGAGGAAACAACCTCGTGCTGGATAGTAAATTCAAATATCTCGAGTATCACTCACGGTCTTGTCGATCTTTTTCAGGTGAGACCTCACTGGCTGGCTATGGAGTATCACAAGTATCACAAAATACGAATGTCAATCTTGACCTTGCCAACTTTCCTTAGGCGATACCTTAGTAGACAGTGCCCAGACAAAAGTTTGTATTCTGGTTGATTCTAAATAGTGAGTAAAATGAATGAACGTTTTATTCTTTGGACGACAGGCCATAAAATTAACAATAAATTTTGATTGGACACTAAAAGCCTTGGATTTCTTCAAAATTAATATGGGATTATAAAACTACCATAATTAATGATAAACCAAGACACTGATGAATCAAAGATATGCTTACAATGAAAATAAAAGTTAATAAATTAGAAATCACAATGTATCTTATGTCCAATTTAAGTGTGTCCCGTTCAGGACAGCCTCTACAATCTATCTATCTATCTATCTAAATTATACTCTAGCGGTCACAATTATAGTCTAAACAAAATGAAATGTCGTATCTGATATGATTTTGTTATTTGAAATTTTATTAACAAATGGCATAGGTCAACGGGAGAGGGGGGCATCGAGAAAGAAGAATACACAAAATATAAAATATTTCTCTTAATATTAGAGAACATTCGAAAAATGTATAATGAGTAAAGTTGTAGAAAATCAAGTGTACAGAGATATTTAGAATTTTAACATTCAAAATTAAATTGTAAATATTTCTGTAAATATTAGTATAACAGTAAAAATGATAGAAACAAAATTATAGTAAAACTAATTTTCTATAACTTTTCTTTTATAAATTTTTCGATTTTTTTAATATTAAGAGAGATATGCCAGATTTTGTGTTTTCCCTTCCTCTACCCCCTTAACCGTATCCGATTTTATCCATTAACGAACTTGACCTTTCAAATATCAAAAGCGCATCAAATACCAATTTTTATTTTAATCGGAATAAAACTGTGACCGCTAGAGAGTCCATAGTCATATAAACGTATATATATGTTGATATATATATATATATATATATATATATATATATATATATATATATATATATATATATATATATATATATAAATTTTAAGGGTGGTCATTTTTAACATCTAGTATAGATAGGATCGATGGACATTTGAAGAAATTTTTACGAAATTCCATCAACGGTACAAAAACAATAGCTGCATTACCTTTGGAGGAAATCCGCTAAAAATGCACCTGAATATTTCTTCACGGAAGCAGAAGTATATTTTCATAAGAGCTAATTGGGTTATAGCCCAGTGAAATATAATTTTGGGGGTGGCAAAAAAGAAATTTTTATTCTCTACTAAAAAATAAAAATTTAAAGCGTTCTATCTAGAAAATTGAGCAGCTAATTTTTTAAAAACGATTTTTAGTAAAAGTAAGTTTTTATTAAGTATAAAAATTGATCTATCTATTATTAACATCTTTTTTCACTACGTGCAATAGCGCTTTTTATACCTGGTATATAATGTATACTAGTGATGTAACGAATGTTGATGAACATTCGCGAATGCGAATATGATCTCCAATATTCGCGAATGCGAATGTTGACGTTCGGGTTTGACATTTCGTGTCATGCCATGTTTAAACCGAACATAGCCCAGCCGATACAGGTTGAATGAACGAACTTAGTCACACAACACAAGTTCATTCGATTTGTTTTGTTTTGATTTGATATTAGTTTAGATTATTGAATTTGTCAAATTTAACTGTTATTCAAAAGTGACAAAGTGATGTAAAAACATGAGTAAAGCACATGTTAGCGAAGTTTGGATTTATTTCAAAATTTATGACGCTGAAAATGTAAAATGCAAGTTGTGTGATAAAAAATACTCTCGCAAAGGAAGGACCACTAGTGCTATGCAAAATCACGAAATCATCAAAAACCACCTCATTTTCTTATACAAATATAAGTAAATAAAAAAATATAAATCTTATCATTATAAAGATTATTCAAATAATCAAAGAGAACTCTATTTTTTTTAAAATTAAATTTCAATTTTTGCCCCAATTCCTAGAAAAATTATTTGTCTTTTATAAATATGTATTTCGACTACAAGGTAGTCATCATCAGTATGAATTGCCGCGTGTGAGACACGCACCAAAATAGCAACGAGCAACATATCTCTGACTCCATATCCCAGAGATAGTTACGATTAGCTAATTCATACTGATGATGACGACCTTGTAGTCGAAATATGTATTTATAAAATATAAATAATTGTTCTAGGAATTGAGGCAAAATTTGAAATTTAATAAATCTTACCAGTTGTATTTTCATTCCATATCCATCCATATATAATTTCCTTTTTGTTTGTAGAATACATTCGCCAAATATTCGCGAATACGAATGTGAATGCGAATGCGAATATTCGTTACATCACTAATATATACCAGGGTATATTAAGTTTGATAACGGCTTTGTAACGCTTAAAAATATTGATCGTAGGCATGAACGTTTGGCATATGTGTTCATAAAATGGCCTAATTCGACCATTACCGCATGCCCGTCCGTCTGTCTGTCCGTCCGTATGTCCGTGGATAATTTTGGGGGTGGCAAAAAAGAAATTTTTATTCTCTACTAAAAAATAAAAATTTAAAGCGTTCTATCTAGAAAATTGTCCGTGGACACGATAAATCAAAAACGAAAAGAGATAACGAGCTGAAATTTTGTATGTGTTCTAGAGCAAAAAAGTAAGGTGAAGTTCGTTAATGGGCAAAATCGGAACATGTTTCCCCACGCCAGGTGGGAAAATATACATCTTTGAAACCGTAGATAGAAAAAAAAATTATTAACAAAAAAGCTTCTTCTTTTTAAAATAAACAATTTTTGTTTGAAAATTTTTTTCATAAAATAGTTTTCTCATAATTTGTGATTAAATGTTCCTCGGAGAGAGAATTGTTAACAATTAGTGTTTCACGAGACACGAGGCGAGGCGAGGTTTTGGTATCACCTTGCCTTGCCTCGCTTTTTTAAATATCAACCTCGCCTCGGCCGAGGCAGAATGCTGGCTAGCCTCGCCTCGCCTCGGTTGGGTCAGCTATCAACCACGCCTCGCCTCGGCCGAGGCGAGGCGAGGGAAAATTTTTACTAACTTTGACTTATTTTGCATGAATGTACATAATATGTTAAAAAAAACTTATATATATATATATATGTATATAAATTTTAGAGACGATGACTTTCGACATCTATTAGGTAGGATCGCTGGACATTTGAAAAATATTTGCCAAATAATCTATCTATTGCTTCATGTATCACAATATTATTTTTTTTAAAATTTACTTTTTGTAAATTTGCCTCGGGCGAGGTTTTTGGGACAATATACCTCGCCTCGCCTCGGTTAGTAACGAGGATTAAAATTTTGAACCTCGCCTCGCCTCGCCTCGTGCCTCGTAACCGAGGGCCGAGGCGAGGCGAGGTTACCTCGTAGCCTCGGTGAAACATTATTAACAATTAAATTATTGACATTAAACTCAGTATATACTGGGTATTCAAACAATTAACTCAAATCATTAAAATTAAACAATTAAGTTAGTTGTTACATTACTTGTTTATCTTTTAATTTACGTTATAATTTTCAAAAAACATTTGAACATAAATCTGATTTAAAAATTAATATACCTACACATTCTGAGTATTCATTAGTGAGCAATAACATTTCATTAGTTACTTTTTTTAATGTTTGCAGTTTCTTAAATATACCTAAGTATAATTGCGTTATCCAATAGAGCGGCCAATTTGAACAGTCAAGAGCGGCTTTGAACCTAAATAAACCACTGCACGGAAGTGTTATTGGAAGAAATGACCCGAATAATAGTTGTTTTGTTTCGAGTTTCACATTTGACAGAATTGTATAGCTGAGGAAAACTGGGTAATAAAATGGATAATATTAAAACTGGGTAATAAAGTCGATTTGGATCTTATTCGTTTTAGACAGCCACCATTCAAATATGTGGAACTGTTTGGGAAAGACCACAGGAAGTGATTCCAAGGAGGAAAAAGTCATTTTCACCCTTGAAATCCTTAACCCAACTCCATCCAGCCCCTTGACAATTGAATATTGTCAAAAAATTTTTTTACAATATTTTTTACTTAAAAATGAAAAACAAACATTTTTGAATTTTAAGGATTTCAAGGACAATAAGGGTTGGGTTGGGTTGGGTTGTGTTCGGTTGGGTTGGGTGGGGGTAGTTTAGGGGGGGGCTTATTTTATTGGGGGATATTGGGTTGGGGCAGTTTAGCGGAAAGGTCGGGGAGTTCGGATTTTTAAACCCTTAAAAATAAATTTTTGAATTTCAAGAATTTCAAGGACGAAAAGGACTTTTTCCTATGACTTCCTATGATCCTAATAAACCATCTTCACCCATTTTCAACAATTTTTACTGGGGGTAACACGAATAAGATCCGTCGATTTTGGTGATTAATTAACCATTTTATAGCCGTTTAAAAAAATGAACTTTCTAAGATAAGATTTCATTTTTGAGAAAATTAATGTCTGTAGAAAAACGAGTAAAAAGTTTATCAAGAGTAAAAGTTTTTATTGGTAGTCAATAAATAGGAAAGTGAAGAAATGAGTAAGAAAAATTTGATGTCTTTGTTCATTTTTATTGTAGAATATACGAAAATAGAATACGTATGAAACCTTATAAAAAGGTCCATTTAATTTATTTCATAGTTTTCGATTATTGGAAAAAAAAATGTATCCTCTTATCACCCATCATATTCCAAAATGGGTTATAGAGCACATTTTTTTACGGTATTGATTTTGATATATACGATATAAAGAGGAAAAGGTTTAAGCAAAATCTATCAAAGGAGAAAAATGAATGATGAAAATAATGATACCGTTTGAAGCTAGATTTATTTACTTGGGTGTAAATAGAAAAAGTACATAAAAAACGTCTCAACAAATCAAATGCGTTTGAATAATGTAATACTTAATAATTTTTTCTATATAAAATTTCGACATTACAAGCTTACGTGGGTAAATAACGTGAAAAGTATATCAACACGTGAAAAATCCATTATATCGTCGGATATACTTGTATACTATATTTCATTCATGTTTGATACTACCTATTCTTTCTTTCTGAAGATAACTAGTGACATTACATTAGAACAAAAGGCCACTATATACAGCCCTGTCCCATAAAATATTCATGTAGCACTTATTCGCTCCGAGCGCAACCGTACTCAGCGCCATGCGTGGTCAAAAAAACAACTTCATGACCAATGTCAGTGTATAAAAACAATAGGCGTTTAACAAAAACTTACAATTAATTTAGCTTTTACATGTTGTTTATTTAATTTCATTAATTATTTTTGTTAAACGCCTATGGTTTTTTATACACTGAAATTGGTGATGAAGTTGTTTTTTTGACCACGCATGGCGCTGAGTACGGTTGCGCTCGGAGCGAATATGCACTAAAGCTTTGTTTTTTATTGTAATTGTCAAATAGACACTAAACCGAATGTAATACATATGTTAAAGATATACAAAAGAGAAGCGCATTTATATACGTTTTACATATTTTTAACATACGTTTTAGCGTCTATTTGACAATTAAAAAAAATTCGTTACGCAGGAGCTGCTTCAACTTAGCGAATTTTCTGAGAATACATAAATCACTCTCTAGCGGTCACAATTCTAGTCTGATCAAAATGAAATGCCGTGTATGATTTTAGTATTTGCAAGGCCAATTTTATTAATAAATGACATACGTCAATGCAGGTTTGCCTGCACAGGTATACCGTAACGTGTGTACTCGGCCTTACAACAGAAATATTGAAAGTTTAAGATTGAAAATTAAATTCCCTAATATCTCTGTACACATTAGAGTTTGAGCATAAATGACATACGTCAATGCAGGTTTGCCTGCACAGGTATTCCGTAACGTGTGTACTCGGCCTTACAACAGAAATATTGAAAGTTTAAGATTGAAAATTAAATTCCCTAATATCTCTGTACACATTAGAGTTTGAGCAAAAATGATAGGGTGATGAATTGTAGCAAATATGTTTTTCTACAACTTTATTCCTTACGCATTTTTCGATTATTCTAATATTAAGAGAGATATTTTATATTTTGTGTTTTCTTCTTTCTTTATGCACCCCTTTCCCTTTGATTTATGTCATTAATAAATAAAATTGGCCTTGCAAATAATAAAATCATATACGACATTCCATTTTGATCAGACTAAAATTGTGACCGCTAGAAAGTGATTTATGTATTCTAAGGAAATGCACTAAGTCGAAGCAACTCGTGCCTAACGAATTTTTTTTTGTATCAATACATCGAAAAATAAAATATCTTTACCAAGTTTATCTTTACCAAGTAAAAGTAAACAACATGCTTCTATCTTTGGCAATATAACTCCCGGAGTGTATATTGCCAAAGTTTCGTATATTGTATAATTTACTCGGTATTTTATATATTTCTCGGTATATTATACATATTGGGCGTATTCGTTTTGGATGCTTACACGCTTTCAGCTCTCACGCTTATAAGCGCAATTTATTGGCGTTAGTTTTGGCTTATGATTTTACTCTACTTGTGCAGGTTTACCTGCACAGGTACACGGTTTTTACCACTGATTTTTTTGAAGCATCAGCTTCTACCTCCTTTAATTTTATGACAAGTCTTTCATAGGCTGCATCTCTCTTGTCACGGTCGTGATAGTCTTTACTCTTAATCCGCCACAAACAAGGTTCCGACCTATATATATTAATAAATTCTTCAATCACTTGGTTACGTTTTCGAATTGACATGATGATCACAAAAGTCTATTCTTGTACACGTAATAATGTTGAACAAGTCTACTATGTACACACAAAAATGTTGTAAATACAAAAATGACTCACTCTATTGTCAACAAGAAACTAGACGTAACCAATAAAACCGTTAAGACCGTTATAATAATAAAACCGTTTAAAAACATAAAAACTGTGCTGGCATACCGGAGTGACTCATACACACGCTCAGGTCTACATGAATGCGCAGGTAGTCAATACTGAATTTCGATTCTTGTCCGGTTGCATGTACAGGTCGCTATGCCTCTGCAGTCGGCTGGTACAGACGCTCCGGTTTACCTGTGCAGGTGACCTGTGCAGATATACCTCTCCGATATACCGTAACGTGTGTACCCGGCCTTACAGAAAAAAAATCGTTACACAGGAGCTGCGTCAACTTAGCGAATTTTCTTATAATACATAAATCACTCTCTAGCATTCACTATTTTAGTTTAATCAAAATGAAATGTCGTTCTGATAAGATTTTAGTATTTGCATGGCCAATTTTATTAATCAAGTCAAGGAGAAAGGGAGGCAAAGAGAAAGACGAAAACACAAAATATAAAATATATCTCCTAATATTAGAATAAACGAAAAATATATAAGAAGTAAAGTTGTAGAAAATCAAGTTTTCTCAAACTCTAATGTGAACAGAGATATTAAGAATTTTAACTTTCAATCGTAAATTGTAAATATTTCTGTAAATATTTGTGTAAAAGAAAAAAAGATAGGTAACAAAATTATAGTAAAACTAATTTACTACAACTTTACTCCTTATGAATTTTTAGATTTTTCGAATATTGAGGGAGAAGGCCAAATTTTGTGTTTCCCCCTTTCTCTAAACCCCTCTTTCCCCTCGTCAGATTTTGCCCATTAACGAACTTGACCGTTCAAATACCAAAGCTACTTCATATGAAAAATATGAAAAATTCTATTTTTGATAGCCCAAGTAGTGTTTTATCTAGTGTAAATAATCAAAATTTGAGATCTCTGAACATTATCCACTCTAGATAGCTGCCTGCCTTTTCTACCCGGTAAATCCGCCACTGTATACCGGGTATGGCAAACGCAGATATAATTATACATTTCAGCTAACAACATTTATGTCATTGGCATATTTACAAGCAACGGTTGAAATAAGTTGATGACGCAAACAAATAATATAGGAGCGTTATTTTAATTTCTGAAATGATTTTTCTGGCTTTTTATAGTAATATCTTCGTTGTTGTCAACTTCAGTTGCACGAACAGACCATTTAAAAATTCATGACACCACCACCCTAACCATAATGAACGTGACATGTGTTTTTTTTGTATAGATTTTCCGAGTACGTTTTTCACTGTAGTTTCTATAAAATTCAAAGTGTTCTATGAGGCACATTTTACTCTGCTTAAGGTTGTACGCGCAGTTCGAGAAAGATAGTAAAAATTAAAGAGAGATAAAAGGAATATATATATATATATATATATACATTATATATGTATATAGGGTTTCCTTCACGAACTCAAGATGAGTATCCGCATAGTTCCTATCAAAGTCGGCTGCATCCGCACATCCTACCAATTCCGAGTCTACACACTCCAATTCCTTGTCCTCCACTCACATCACTCACCCTTACGCATCAATCACTCACCCTTACGCACAATGGACCTTATGGTCGAAGTGTGTCCCGTCCAAGATAGTCTCCTCCATCTATTTATCTACAGGGTGAATCGAACCAGGTGCATAATAGTACACGCCTCCATTTATTTCTATTATGCTCCCATTCCCCTATAACATCCAATAAAAATCGATAAACTGATCACCTCCCCGAAACAAACGAAGACAATTCGTGATTTGTTCAAAGATATGATAAACACCAAAGCACTCAAAGTGGAATGCTAGGAGAAAATGTGGTAAGTGATAGGAATATTCATCTAAAATTATAATTTAACATAAATATTATTTTATTAAATTACGTTAATAAAGCTTCTTCTATAACTTTATGTTCAGATAGCCGTTTACTTTTCAAAGAATTGTTTTCAAAATGAGCTTTATTTTGTCCTTATTCTTCCAGATCGTTGATATTGTAGAGTGTGAGACGTCACATTCCTTTGCAATATCCCCATTTGACTCACCATGTAATGGTTCTAATCTCCATATAATGTGTGATTTTTCTTCAATATTAAACACTGTCCTCTTTTTTAACCCGACTTCAAAAAGGAGGATGGTTCTCAATTCGTCTGTATTTATTTATTTATTTTAAATGTGTGTCACCTCAGAACTCTGTCATTTATGAACCGATTTTGAATTTTTTGTTTTGTTTTAAAGGGTTTGGTTTCCCATTGGTCCCATTGGCACCAAATCGCATTCTGATGAGAGGATCCCCGGGAAACCCTCATTTTATATGTGATAACCGATTTCTGCGAAATTTTTATTTTTTTGAAACGGTATACTCATTCATAATGGGAAAATAAGAAAATTTTTTTAAAAACCGACTTTTACAAAAAAATTTTTTTACAAAACAAAAACCGACCCCAAAAAAAAAAAAAAATTTTACAAGAAAAAAACAAAATGCTTGTAAAAAAAACTGAAAATCTGTTATAAAAAAAATTCACTAAAAATTAAAAAAAAAAAAAACGGATAAAAAAAAAGTGTTATAAAAAAATGCACTAAAAATTAGTTGGTCGTTTAGTAGGTCTACCCATATTTAGATAAATAAAATCAGTTATAGAACTTCAAAGTCACTAAAAAGCAAGAAATAAAACCTATTTTGACAAAATGGAAACCCGACTTCAAAAATCAAATATTCTATAACAAAAAATGCACTAAAAAGTATAAAAACAATTGCATATTCTTGTGCCAATTTTAGTTCACCTAAGCAAAATTTTTTAAATATATATGTACAATTATTGTTATTTTTGGAGGCGGTGTCTAAAAGTTATGTGAATTTCTCTATGCTGACACCGACTCTAAAAATAACAATAATTGTACATATATATTTAAAAATTTTTGCTTAGGTGAACTAAAATTGGCACAAGAATATGCAATTATTTTTTTACTTTTTAGTGCATTTTTTGTTAAAGAATATTTAATTTTTGAAGTCGGGTTTCCATTTTGTCAAAATAGGTTTTATTTACATGGTAACTTAAAAACGCGCGAACAAAATCAAATGAAAACGATACGTATGACCTGTCGACTGTTGCTATTCGCACGTAATATACATGTAAGATCAAATGGCACAGAGCACGAGGCTCTCTCTCTCGGGTGGAGTGAGACAAAGTGCAAAGCTAATAATAAGACAAAATAATCTTTATTATGCCTATATATATATATACGTATATTAGCCAAATGATATAACTTGAACTATATATAGAAACAATTTTACACAATTTTATTAACAATCACAGAACGGTTATTGAAAAAAAAAGATAAATAGAATTTTAAAAAATCTGTTTTTGTCACTTACTCATACGTATTTGGTGTAGAAAGAAAATGTATATATTTTTGTTGATTTAAATTCTGGGTATATTCACTGCCAAATTTTTTTTTATATTATTTGTTATTTCTTATTTAAAGTACTTTTACCTTCGATTATATCTCCCTAACATCCTTAATATAAAATTATCTAGTAACGAGTACATGATTAAAAAAATTTACTTCACATGTTTATAATTATTATAATAAAAGATGGCATATAATAAACATCTTTCAACTTATTTTTTAGCATGTTCGTTATATTCTTAAACCATCCAAGTAAAGGCAGATACGAGTATAAAATTTTCTAAAGCATTATCGCAACGATGGCTGCCTGAGCTTTGCACGTATATACTCCGATTGGAATCCACTTCAATAACATTATGTATCGTTATGGATAACATACAGATCATATTTATATTTTGTCACTAGCACCCGGACTATATTCAGTAGGTATTCTTCAGGGAATATTATTGAAAATGAAAAATTACTGTTTAATACTTTTAAAATAAGTTTTGTTTATATAACTAAACTAGATTTTAAATTACGCAATAATCTTTGAGATAAAAGGTTATGTTTGGGGAGAATATTGTTTGGACTTTATGGGAAATAAATATCGGTTAAATATTATAGTTTATGACCTTTTCGTCAAAGTTTAATACAAGCACGACTGTCACGTAATAAATACTATTACATTTCAAATTTTATCCCAATTTCTAGAACATTTGTTTGTATTTTATAAATATGTATTTCGACTACAATGTAGTCATCATTAGTATGAATTAGCTAATCGTAACTATCTCTGGGATATGGATTCAGAGATGTGTTGCTTCTTGCTAATTTGGTGCGTGTCTCACAATGATATTAAAAAAGTTATGACTTTTATACGATTTGGTGTTTTTGTCACTAAAGTGAGGTTACATTTCAAATTTTTTTATATAATTTCAAAAAACCTAGAGTTTTCGTTGATTATTTTAATAATCTTTAATAAAGTGAGGGTATCGAAGCTACTCTTGATATTCAGGTATTAGATTTTTTTGAAAATGGTTTAATTTTATTAAATTAAAATTTGTAATCTGGGTATTGTCTAAATTCAATATGTGTTTTTTCAATTTTTTTATGTAGATACTTTCGTATGCATCTAATGCACAAAATTGAGAAATCGAATTTAAAACTACTAAAATCGGTACAAAACCCCACAGAATTAGATGCATACGAAAATATCTACATATACAAATTGAGAAAACAGATAATGAATTTAGACAATGTCCCAATTCCAAATTCTGATTTAATAAAATTAAACCATTTTGAAAAAAATCTAATACCTAAATATTAAGGTTAGCTTCGATACTCTCACTTTAGTGACAAAAACACCGCCACATGGTCACAAAAGGATATCGTCAACAAATAGGTGGGGCTCTTTACACACCTAATCCGTTAGTCAGTCAACTCAAATAATCTTCAGGCCAGATTGTACCCTCAATTAAATCGTATAAAGGATATAACTTATTTAATATCATTGTGAGACACGCACCAAAATCGCAACAAGCAACATATCTCTGAATCCATATCCCAGAGATAGTTTCGATTAGCTAATTCATACTGATGATGACTACATTGTAGTCGACATACGTATTTATAAAATACAAACAAATGTTCTAGGAATTGGGACAAAATTTAAAATGTAAATTCAAAAAAGCTAGAGTTCTCTTTGATTATTTTAATAATCTTTACGTAATTCTATGTTTAAGGTTAGCAAATTTCAGTTCTTTGCAAGTTGAGAGTCTATTTTGACTGGATTATTAAAACGTGATAAAATTAAACGTTCCATATTTTACGAACTCTCTTTATGTTAAATTGTCAACTACAATATAAATAAAATAATGATTAACTGAGCATGACGGAATAATTCTTCTAAATTTAGTAGTAGAAACGTTTGTAGAAATTCTACAAACTACTATCACAATCTGATTATCAATTCTACATCAGTAGGTACAAACAAATATTTAATTTAATTGGATTCATTTGTATGTCATTGTTAAAGTTAAGTTCATTTGTAGATGTGATACAGTTTCTATATGCAGTAAAAGAAACGATTCTCATGTTATTTTTTACAATTAGCTAGGTACAGTAGATTATATAGAAAATTCTAGATTTTGATGATTATTTTCAAAGAAAATGTAGCTATTGGTTTCTTCGTACCGATAAACTGAATATACCGAATTTTGTACGGAAAAACCTTTTAGAGAAAATGATCATCATTATAATTCGCAACTTTGGTCTAATGGGAATTTAATTTTGTATGTGACGTGATTTCTGTCTTTGTAAGATCAAGTTCGTTAATGGGTAAAATCGGTCAAGGGTAAAGGGGACGCCTAGAGGGAGGGTGAACATCAAGTCTTGAATTTTATTCTTAATATTAGTGAAATGAAAATTTGATCATAAGTAAAGTTGTAGTAGATAGATAGATAGATTGATCGATAGATACATCTTGGGGTCTAAAAAGTAAAGCACTTCGACCTTATGGTTTATTGTGCTCCCTCTTCTACTTCAGTCTGACGAGATTCGCTTTTCCCATATTTTGGCAATAGCCAGGATCTTGCTTATCAAGTCTTCCTGAAGGTTCATATATTCGGGGTGAGATGCACCGACTATCCTGTATCTGTTGTAACCTAGAGGTTCGCAGTTAAAGATAATGTGGCTGGATGTTTCTTCCTTCTTGCCGCACAATCTGCACATAATAGACCCAATATGGAGTCCCATTGTGTGCAGATGCTTCCGCAGGGGATAATGCCCGGTAATGAATCCAGTAACCCTCCGCAGTTGCATCCTGTTCAGTTGTAGTAAATTAATTTTAATAATTTATTTATCCGACTTTCTTCAAATGTAAGAAGTCAAAATACCAGCCTCTACCTTTCTAACTTCTCATACAAACTCTCATTATTTTTTATCCTTTAGGGGATGTATTTCCACAAACGGTGATACAAGTAACTTTTATTTATAGACAGAAGTCTAAACTCCAATTTTTATATTTCTTACTCCAAAAGTGACGAACTTCCTTAAAAATTTGCATCTCTTATTTAACATCCTTCGTGGATGATGATTTCAAAAATCCTTCCGAAGTGCTCACCTACGTAATATAAAGAACTCCTGTGCAACAGAAATATTCGCAATTTATAAAAATAGATTTAATAGTCATTACGATTTCTTATATTAGAAAAATTCGCTGAGTGTACGTAGATTCATATCCCAGATAGATAGTAGAGGCTGCCCTGGACGGACAACACTTCGACAATAAGGTTCATTGTAATTCCTAAGGAAGTGAGAATGTGAGTGGAGTGGAAGGAATTTTTGTATAGATTAGGAATTGGTAGGATATACGGCTGCAGCCGACTATGATAGGAACTATGGCGATATTCATCTGTAGTTCGTGAAGGAAACTACAGAAAATCTTCTCAAGCATAGCTGGTTACTTCGTTCTCGTCCATAGGCTGACAGTTTAGTCAATTAACAACCCCCTTTTTTCCTAATAATTGGCAAACTGCCGATGTCGGGATTCGAACCCATAACCTCCCAGTTTCCAAGTAGGCATACTGCGCAGACATAACGCCTTAGACCGCTCGGCCTGGTACGTAGCTAGTGTACTTAGCTATAACCTCAAGAATGTTTTCGTAATTGCATAGATTAGGAATAGATATACGAATTTTAATATTATTCGTTTCGTTATTCATTTTAATAATCTTGAGATAATTCAAACGATGTAGGAAATGGCAACAGATGGTTTAAACATATTTTACTATGCGTACTTTTTTTACATGTGTCAGATTAATAAAATATTTTAGGCAATTGATTCCAATCTTGTTAACTGTCGTCTGCGTACGATAGTTAACTCCGTATTTGTGAAATACGGAAAAAAACAGAAATTTAAACAAGATTCCATGGGTACCTAATTGTTGGTAGATTTGAGTTTTAACGGATCGACATGTTTTTATGACTAATTTCCAAATTTTTTCATAATCACGAACGTAAATCGCAGGGTATGTCGATCCGTAAAAACACTTGAAACTAACCATAATCCGTGGACAGTACAAATTCATCTTACTACTTTAATATTCTAAATACACGAAGAAAGAAAAGATTAAATAAGACTATTTAATAAAAAATTTATGTGTTATATCTGATTATAAGATTTTAAAATATGAGTGACATTAGGAGATTAAATTTCTATGAATAATAGCAGAAATAAACTATAGAAATATGATGAACACAGATTATGTAGAGTATAAACACTAGGTTAACATGTTTTCTAAAAAGTCTAGAAAGTTTTCTAGAAAAAAAAACCACAATAATCTTATCTCTTACCGATTTCGCCAAGAATGAAGTATATATATATCTGACACGTGAGCAAAAGACTGCTGAATATAAAGGTAAATTGATTATACACAGAAAAAATACCTTAATAATCGGTAACGATTGAGAACTTTTGAATTCTTAATAGTCATAGTATAGGATTTTTGGTGTATTATGTTGGGTTGAAAACTGTGGGTTTATTAACGTCCTCTCATAACTTAATGCCCTCTCCTCCTAAAAAAAAAACGAAAAGTTTTAAGTTAAAAATTTTCAAATAAAAACATACAACTTGCCGTACATAGTTAAAAGAGTCTTGTAAAAGAAAAATTTTGACACTAAGATGCGGTCTCTACATGCTTTTGTATTCGACGTATTAAAGAACAAATGCTTGGCAGATTGAAACCTTATGCCAGAATGTAAACGGAGAAAAGTTTAGAGTAAATATTACTATCACGATGAGTGTAGTAATTGTTACTGAATTGTATGGTGATAACACAGGTTCCTTATGTACAGAGGTGGGAACAGACGGCTCTCCGGAGCCGAACGGCTCTCCATAAGCTGTGTCAGAGTAAGTAAAAAAGGTATGTTTTGACGTAAGACGGAACGATGTTTCAATACAGGTTGCCTACCGATTATTGCCCAATAATTTATTCAATCAATTTAGAAATAGTTTTATAAAATATTTATTGTTTAAGAAATATCTTTTACAATATGGAGAGATACACCAAAAAACATAATAATAATAACAATAATAATAATAATAACAACAATAATGATGATAGCAATAACAATAATTACAACAACAACAACAACTATATGTATTCCCACTTTATGCAAAAACCATTTAGAAATTAGTAACAATTTACCAGCCCCTCCCCTCCACTCCCCCATTGTATCCAGTGTCATCAAATTCCCATGACACTATACCCTCAACTAAGAAAAAATAATTAAATCAAGTAAATAATTGTTTATTAGTTCTCCGATATGAATAGTTTAGGTAAGTTATTGGGAATTTCCAAAAATAAAATCTAATTCTAAAATCTAAACTAAAGCTAAATCATCAAAAAATCTACAAGCGGTTTACAATTGTCAAGCGGTAAACATAAAAGATCAAAAGATTTATATTTTATAATTTATATAACTTTTATATTTTATTCATACGCAAATATATTAAAAAGGTATATTTTATGCCCCAAATTACCAGCCGAAAATTCCAAAGTATGTATTCAATGTATTGTATGTATTGTATACTTTGAATAATAGTGACCATAAAAAAGAGTTGGTATAATTATATTTTTTTCAGAAAATGTTTTAATTAAAAAAGTAATTAATAATAATTGGTACGATACCCTGTATTTACTCTATCTCTCTTCCTTCCTCTCACTCGGAGTTGAGAGCAGTCAAACCCTGCCCACCTATGCCTTAACATATGAGGAAGTAAAGAAAACCTTACCACAAAGCATAGCCCAATGCATGATTAGGTACTATATGACATAGTACTAATGACTATCATATTATAACATTACGTATCAGTAATAATAATGTTTACTGTACACTTCTCTCCGTGTAAGATATCAACCTTCGGTAAAAAAATTCATTTAAAATAAGATCTTGAAACTTGTAACATTTCAATTTCACAGATTTTATTGTTTTTGAGGCAAATTGGCTTGGCTGTTCACAAAATAAAACAAGTGAAAATAACAACCACCTGATATACAGTCCATTAGGAATGCGTGAACTATTTATTTTACTGTTTTCACACACACAGATGTTTAAAAATACCAAATAGCATATAAAAGTGCTATATACATGCTTTTGTAATCAAGAGTATTCACAGATGCATGAGCAGAGATCAATTTATGAAAAAAATACACCTGTAAAGAATATTGCACAATTTTCAGGGGTCAAGTATTGCCAAGAAGAACTACTGGAACTGGTAAAACGTAACAATGATAATTTAATCTGGAAACCAGGTCACAGTGGTTTTGAAGGAAACGAGATAGCAGATATCTTAGCAAAGAAGAGAGTCATAATACCTTTCCTAGGCTTAGCTATTTTAGGAGTTCCAAAGACAGCATGTAAACAAGTGATCAACGAGTGGATAGACTTTAAACATCGTGATCACTAGTAGAATATACCGCAACAAAAACTCGGGAAAATATTGGTTCGGAATGCATCCAAGAGGCTCTCCGTCGATACACTCAACCTGAACAGGATACAACTTCTAAAGGGTATCGGATTCATCACCGGAAATTATCATGATGCACATACGAAAGCATCTACACACTATAAGGCTCCACAATTGATCTATTATGTGCCGACTGTGCAGCGAGAAAGAATTAACATCCAGCCACATCATATTTAACTACGAAGAATATATGAACATCAGGAATACATCAGGAATATATGAACCTTCCGGAAAACCTGATAAGAAGGCTCCTGATTATTACCAAGATGAGAAGCGAATCTCGGCAGACTGATATAGAAGGTGGAGCACCATGGGTTGAAGTGCAATACTTTTATACCTCAAAATATATGTAATATCTATCTATCTATATTAGCTAGCTAAGGTGTCACAGGGTAAGAGGTTTGCTTGGAGGTTTCAAGAGGGTGCGGCAGTTCATACACCGCCAACTTGATCATTGTCTTCAATGGCGATCTTCGGACATTGGCTTTCATGAATGTCAATGCCAGCTGATTAAAATAATCAACTGGTGGCTTCCATAGAAACCACATCAAGCAAATTTTAAGGATTATACGAATTTTAAAGGAATTGAAATTTGACAAAACGACTGTAACATTTGTATTAGCGAATTTCCTGAAAGGAAATAGAGCTATTGGTCTCGTACCGAAGTCAAAATTTCGCAAAAATTTCTTCAAATATCCATCGATCCTACCTAGTAGATGTCAAAAATCACCATCTGTAAAATTTATATATATATATATATCTATGGACATATATATATATATATATATATATATATATATATGTGTGTGTGTGTGTCTGTAATCACTCTAGTGGTCACAGTTTTCATTTTATCGGAATGTGATTTGGTATTTGAGGCACTTTTGGTATTCGAAAGGTCAAGTTCGTTAATGTGTAAAATCGGACAAGGGGAAAGGGGGGTTTAGAGGTAGGGGGAAACAAAAAATTTGACATATCTCCCTTAATATTTGAAAAATCGAAAAATTTATAAGAAGTAAAGTTGTAGGTATTAAATTTTACTGTAATTTTATTTCTTATCATTTTTTCTGTTACACTAATATTTACAGAAATATTGACGGTTTAAGATTGAAAATTAAATTCCTTAATATCTCTGTACACATTAGAGTTTGAGCAAAAATGATAAGGTGATGAATTGTAGCAAATATAATTTTCCACAACTTTACTCCTTACGCTTTTTTCGAATATTTTAATATTAAGAGAGATATTTTATATTTTATATTTTGCGTTTTCTTCTTTCTTTATACCCCCCCCCCCTTCGCCTAGACGTATGTCATTTATTAATAAACTTGGACTTGCAAATACTAAAATCATATACAACATTTCATTTTGATCAGACTAAAATTGTGACCGCTAGAGAGTCATTTATGTATTCTAAGGAAATTCGCTAAGTTGAAGCAGCTCCTGCGTAACGAATTTTTTTTTTTTTAACTGATTTTGATGAGTAAGGTGTCGTTCAATTTGTAATTAAAAATACTGAAACTGTTCGTAAAAATTTTGTTAAAGTTTCTGATTAACTGAATATTAATAGTAATGCTGATTTCAAGTGGCTGCCATTTTGAAATGCAGAAACATTTTTGGAAAATTATTTTGGGAAATTTATGAGGTTTATGTGCGTGAGATATTTGCGGAGTTTCATAAGAATATCTTCAAGAGTTCATAAAATATTAATAAAAGAAAAACTCAAAATTGAATTGCGACTAGCCCAGGGCGAATTCGAAAAATAAAATACTGACAGATTTTTGTCTTAGATAATGCTATATATATATATATATATATATATATATATATATATATATATATATATATATATATATAGGATGAATCGAATCAACCGCATAAAAGCACACGGCTCCATTTCTTTCTATGATCCTCCCATTCCCCAATAACATCCAATAGAAATCGATAAATTGATCATCTCCCCGAAACAAATGAAAACCACTCGTGATTGGTTCAAAGATATGATATTTATATAAAATTATTATTTTAGATGAAAAAAATAAAATTCCCACCACCTACTAGATGTTTCTCTAGCACTCCACTTCATGGATGTCATGAACGCTACAGTGCTAAATTTATTAATTTAATTTAATTTGTTTTATATAAACCACAAGGGATATCTATATATAGCCATTTTATTTTAATGCGGACCAAGTCGCGGGAAACAGCGCTATATATATATATATATATATATATATATATATATATATATATATATATATATATATATAATATATATGTATGTATAGCTGAATTTTATTCGCTAAAAAATATGTATATTGACTAAAATTATATTTGCAGACACATTTTTTTAAATATAAAAATAAAAATTCTTAGGGTGGTAATATTTACTAAAATAATATAAACATGAAGCGTTATAATTTAACAAAGAACTTGAAGAAGACTTTTTTTTGCACATTTTATTTTTAACCTATTTTCGAATAAATATAAAATTTTTCAGATGAAGTCAACATTCCAATTCTGTACATATAGCCCAGTCAATGAAGACATAAAAGGGAGTTTTCTCTACAAAAGGTCAAGGAGAGTTCTGATTTGGCAGAGAGTTACAGTTTGGTGTCCTAATTAATATTCCGAATTTGCGACCTAATTAATAAAGAGTGTTACAGTTTGGTGTCCTAATTAATATTCCGAATATTTGAATAAAATAAATGGGATTCGAATTTTTGACATACCAATTTGACCACATCACTTTCTTACCAAATATCTCAAGAACGAAGAAAGAGCTATCATATAGGAATTTGATCTTTAACTTCAATGTTAATAGATAATGCTGAACAGAGATTTCGGTGAAACTAATGATTCGGATAGGCTGATTGAACTTTGCAACTTAGTGGTTTAAATCTAAATTTAATTATTCTAGCAGTGTTTATTCTTGAGATATATTTTTTTCATATAAAGGTACATTCACAGGCCAATGGCCAATAATTATTTTTTTTTACTCAGAAAACTCGAAAATATTTTACAAACAAGGTTGTATAGGTAAGATAAAAGTTTCATAATCGCATATAAACAATTGTAAAAGTTATAAACAAGTTTCCAAGAAAGAGGCCGGATTTTTTGCAAAAATCTCAAAAATTAACAGCGCTAGAAAAAAAAATTTTAAAATGGATTCTTAAAGAACAAAGAAATTTTCCAACAAAAAGTTTACACCGGAAACTCTATCTCCATTCTTTACTCTTTGAATTTAATGCTACGAAACAGGGTTACATTCCATTATTTATACTTTTAATCAAATGCTCGAAATCAGCCGTAGTAAGTAAATAATTTTTTTAAATACTTTTAATTGTTAATACAAAAAAAAAATTATATAAGTCATTAAAGAATGTATAATATTAAGAAAATCTTTATGAACAAATGCAAGTACTTAATTATCAGCAATAAGTTATAAATTTGTTCGTGCACTTATTTGAAAGATGAATTTATTTTTTATAAAATCGTTATGTAGGTCGATTGTTGCATCTTCAATAGTTAATGAGATATAAGTCATTAAAGATAATATTAAGAACATATTCCATTTTTATAAACAAATGCAACTAATTATCAGCAATAGTTGCAAACTTGTTCGTTGCAATCTCATTAAGTATAGTTGTTATAAAGTATCCACGGAGAGAAATAATTTTAGTAGATTTTGTTTAAAAATTACTCGATTTGGAATATAAGCAGTTTCTGTTTCTGAGACACGACCTGTAACAGAGGCCACAAACTTCATAATCTTTGATACCTTTGTTATTTTTAACCATACATTCATGATCTGGATCTCATCCTCTTCGGTGAAAGACTATAGATCACAAGGAAAGCCAAGTTCTTATGAGTAATGTTGGACTCTAAATTAACATGGAACCCTTATCTGGAATACATAACATATAAGAGCAAATATTCTCTCATGCTTTGCAAGAGAGCATGTGAAAAAGTCTAAGGACTTTACATAACAGTAGTGTTGCGTATGTTGCTCTAGTATGGTGGCCAAAATGCTTGTGCATTACTGGATCCATGAAAAGTACACCCACAGCTGTCATGGAAGTAATACTAGGGCTGATGTCCTTAAGCATTGTATTAATAGCTAAAGCGAGATCCATCGCTTACAGACTATCTTACAATAATAATTGGATTAAAAAAATCAGGTTGGACATGCAAGGATCTTGGGAACATCAATCATCTCACACCCCGTTTTTGAAATGGGAAGCAGATATGCTTCCCAAAACATACCCCTTCTCAAAACCTTTCGCTGTAGCCTGAGATAGGGACATGTGGACACAAGGAAAACCACTCTATCTCAAGAAAGAAATCGTCTGGTATACAGACAGATTCAAAACTGAGAGACCTAAAGCAAACGCCTCAACTTGAGGAAAGATGCCACGGTCTTTCAAGCAAAAGTCTATGCCATACTGGCTTGCATCCGTGAGAACCTACGTAAAGGCTACATAAACCAGAACGTATGTATTCTCTCGGACAGTCAAGTTGCTCAAAAAGCCTTGCCTGGAAATGAGGTCACCCCAGGGGTAGTCAAGGATTTTCTGGAGGAACTGCTGGAGCTAGCAAGATGGAACAATGTTAAATTGATCTGGGTGCTGGGTCACAGTGGTTTCGAAGGAAACGAAAAAGCAGATACCTTAGTAAAGAAGGGAGTCGGAATACCCTTCATTGGCTCAGAGCCTATCTTAGGAATTCCAAGGACTGCATGTAAACAGGTGATCAACGAGTGGTCAAATGCTAAACACTGTGATAACTGGAAAAAAGTACAGCGGCAGGAGCTCGGGAAAATAATGCTTCAGAATGCAACCAATCTCTCGAGGCACTGAGGCTGAACAGAATGCAACTACGGAGGGTTACCGGATTTATTACCGGGCACTATCCTCTGCGGAAGCATCTGCACACAATGGGACTTTATAACGGGTCCATTGTGCGCAGATATTGTGGCCAGGAGGAAGAAACATCCAGCCACATTATCTTTGACTGCGAACCACTAGGTTACAGCAGATACAGAATATTCGGTGCATCTCACCCCGAATATATGAACCTTCAGGAAGACCTGTTAAGCAAGCTCCTGGCTATTGCCAACATATGGGAGAAGCGAATCTCGTCGGACTGAAGTAGAAGGGGGAGTACAATGGACCATAAGGTCAAACTGCAATACTTTTTAGACCCCAAGATGTATCTATCTATCTATCTAATGATTTGGATGGAGAACAAGGAATTTGTATGCAGACTTGAAATTTGCAGCCATTGGGTGCAGCTGACTTTGATAGGAACTATGCTAATATTCAACTGGACTTCGTGAAGGGAAACTGCAGAAAACTTTCCCCAGCATAGCCGGTTACCTTGTTTTTGTCCATACGCCAATAGTTCAGTTAATTAAGCGCTTCATTTATTCTAATAAACAAACTTCCACCCCCGGAATTCGAACTCGCAACATTCTAGTTGCAAGCTAAGTGCGTTTCACCACACGGCCACTCGGGCTGATCAATATTTAATAGTATAAAAAATTATTTACTTGCCACGGTCAATTTTGAGCATTAGTTTGAGCATTAATAATGAAGAGTAACCCTATTTTTCAGTATAAATAATTGAGACAGAGTTTTGGGAGTTGAAACATTTTTTTTATAATTTCTTCCTCTTTAAGAATCTTTTTCTTTTTTCATTCTAAGGATTTTAGTTTTTGAAACGTTTGCAAAAAACTAGTCTCCTTTTTTGGAATCTTTAATTATTTATAATTTTTGCAATTGTCTATATGCGATTGTGAAACTTTAGTACATTTTTCTAGATATCATTCCGAATCGAATCAGCCTGCAGCTCCATTTTAATTCGTCTTTACTCTAAGTAATAGGTTTTTCAACAAAAATTTAAAAAATCCTATTGACTAAAAATTACTGTATAGAATGCGTAAAATATTTGTAGAGCATTCTATACATAAATTTAATAATCGTTGATATTTGGATCAAATAATTTGTATTATTATAATGATAATATTTTAGTAAAGATATCAGGTGCGCCGGTCTGGTAACTATGTCTCTCGTAAAATCAATGCGAATTGACGTCACAATTATGTGAAGCGGCGCGGCGCGCGGTGACGATATGAAGAAGCGGGTATACTTTACCATTACATATAAACATATTGCCAGAGTGGCATTTGCCGCCGTTAGAGAATTATAAAGAAAAACTTTGTTAGTTGTAATATTTCACACACGTTAATAACACAACATCACATAGAGATCGAATTGATAATAATACACAAGAATATTGGAGAATCATTCCATATTTGATTCAAACTTTTTGTCAACCAGCTGTCTAATGCCGAGAGGACATGGGCAGCTCTTTGGGGCAATATGCCTGATATTAATTGTATTATTCAAAAGTTGCCATGTCGCTTACACCAAGGAGTTGTTTACAAATAGCTTTCTTGTGAAATTTCGTCAAGGTGTCGACAATAATTTAGCGGAAAATGTTGCCAATCGTAATGGATTTGTGAATTTGGGACCGGTAAGAATATTTTATATACATTTATATTATATTTTATATACAGTTTATTTTTTATATACAATTATTTTAGATATATATATACTTTTTTGTTTTGTAAATTTTTGATGTTTGAATTGATATATTAATTTGTACTTTTCTTGTTTGGAAATATCTTTTAATTTGTACGATCTTTGTAAAAGATACTCGTACTATATTTCTATTGAACTTTGATTATTATTATTGGAATATTCATAATATTTTTTGGTAAATTTCTATATTTAGCTGAAAATAATTATTTTAAAAAGAGCTTTGTCATAATCTACCGAAAACAAAATTAATCACTAAAATATTTTCTTATTTAGCGAATAGAATTATAAAATTTATATAAATTTGTGTTTGGTCAAAAGAGCTTTTATATATACTGTCAAAAAAAACTTGTTTTATTCTAGATTAAGTTATTAATGAAGGCATTACCATAAAAAAACATATTCGCAAATATCTCCAGAGAATAAAATAGCTTATCTATATTGTTTCAAGGCTAGTGCCTAAGGGATTTAAAAACAAATTACCTTGTTATTCTAAAAATACATAAAAATTTTCAAATGATTTTGTTGTTTTTAAATTGTTTATGAATCGTGTCATGTTGGTAATAATTTTAATGTTACCTTTTGAATGTTTGGATTTAGTTACTATTTACCTACTGAACTTTTTGCTTTGAAATATTGCAATACTTCAAGCAATTTCTAATTTCATAGAGCACTGTACAAAATTGCACCCGATTCAGGCTCGTAACTTCGGCAAGTTTCACAAATTTTGTCGTGTGCAAATTAGTCGAAAATTTGTAGACAGCTTGCGGTTGGAGCTTTAATGGTATAATTTCTTGAAGATCTGATCAGAATTGGCTAAGGGGATGCAGTGGCATATTGAAAATCGGAATTCGAAAATGGAAGATCGTTATTTTCCTGAAAATAAATGCATTCGATTGCCAAAAACCTACCTACGCTCTATACAAATTTCGAATCCGGTGACAAAAAAAAGCATACTAGAATAGTGAAAATCAGAGTTTCAATAAGTGTAGCGACACCCGCAAAATTCAAAAATGCAAATGTGATCGGTTGAATTTATTAATGTTTAATTAATTATATCTCAAAAAGTAAACGTCAAATCGAAAAACTTTTTTAAACTTGTTTGTTTTTTGCAGCTGTACACTGTGGTATAGTTTTTCTGAATGAATTTCAGAACAGCCTGTATAGTATTAAATTTCAGTTTTTGACAAAAATCGTTGTTTTTAGACTGTGGTTTTCGGTCATACAACTTGATCAAATGATTTTTGGTACTCGTTTGACGCAGAGTTTTATGTTCTTTAATTTGCCAAACAGGCAAATTTTCTTAGAAATGCATCGTTTAGGATTTATTAATGAGAAACTGAAAAAGTCCGAAAATTTCTAGGTTTATGGGACACCCCTCATACACCACAAGCAGAAAATTGGTGCAAACTTCAATAAACTTTTTTTTACATGTAACTGAAGGGATTAAAATAGTTTCCAGCTTTTCAGGAATTAATTAGCATATCAACCGTATGTCACTTGGCGTAATTTGTTTTACTCATTTTTATACTGTAAATTTTATCAGAAATTCTGAGAAAGGACACGCAGTTTCTTGAAGAATAAAATTCATAACGTTGATAGGAAAGAGGTTGTTACACTTTAAAATGGGCTTTCGACATTTGAGCTGTCTTGCGCTGAAAAATGTTTCGAAGCCTTTAACAGACAGAAGATCCATTCTGTAAACAAAAAAATTGTATTCGCGATAATATGTATTTTAATATTTTGATCGGCCTCTAGAGACACTCTTTGTGTATTTTAATCCGAAAACTTTTAGTTTATGCGAACATTGACCCTCTTCTCTATTTACCAAAACGCTCTATTTAGGGTTTTATTTGTTATTGGGATGATACTTTTTTATTTTTAAATTAAATCATTCTTTCTCCTTCTCTATAGAAAACAAATAAAAGAGACAAAAAATATTCGAAAAACTTTATAAACACATTACGACAGGTATTGAATTTATTATTACTTTATTGATTATTCATTTTAGTTTATATAGTACATATAAGAGAGATAAAAACAATGAAAAAAAATCTACATTTTAGTTATTTCATATTTAGAACGTATATCATCATATTATACACGGTGTTTGAAAAGTTTGGTAGATTAGATTCGAGTCACGTGCAAGTCTTATAAAAAGCTTTTGTACCGCGACCAGTTTGATCTATTGTACTTTCTTTCTTTCAAAGATGTTTCAGGAGACCTATGATCTTGATAAACGTTAGGATATTCCTCGGCGATACCTCATTGATTTCAACAAAAGTTTGGTTACGCGCAATATATTCTTTGTAAACTTTTAAGAGGGAATATAATGGTCTGAGAAATTCATTATCGAATACCGTGTCTAATAAGAAATATCAAGTCCGTATCGAAATATCAATAAAAAAAGAAAATCGAATTTTTGATTAACAACGCGTTTAATATAAACGAAATTAGTAATAATTTCTTCAATTGTGTATATACATAATATATATATCGGGTGTCCAAAAAGTTTGAACACGGCATAATAAATCGTTTACGGTGGTTCTAACTAAAAATTTTCTAACGGTAACCCCTAGTAATTTTTCTCGAGGAATCGAATGCGCTAATCAGATTTCGGGTCCGATGGACCCATAAGGGCGAAGCAGGGTCTGACTTTGAAATTTTAAATGGAAACCCATATTTTTTTAATTAAATATTCGTATGCTACGGAAAAAAATACGTATATTTTGTAGGAAAACTTTTTGTAGAAAAAACACCCTCTAGCGAGAGAACAAAGCACTTTTAAGAAAAAGGTTTCCAACAAAAGATACGTAATATTTTTCCCGTAGAATACGAATATGCAATAAAAAATTTTAAATGGGTTTCCATTTAAAATTTCAAAGTTTGACCCTGTTTCGCTCTTGTGGGTCCACCTGACCCGAAATCTGATTACCGCATTCGATTTCTTGGGAAAAATTACTAGGGGTTTCCGTTTGAAAATATTTAGTTAAACCACCTTATACGATTTATTATGCTGTGTCCATACTTTTTGGACACCCGATGTATATATATATATATATATATATATATATATATATATATATACAGAGTGAGTCGAAGTAGGTGGATAACAGCACACACCTCCTCTTCCTTCCACGATTCTCCGATTTTTCTACAACATCCAATAGAATACAATACATTATAACAAAACGAAGACCACCCAAAGACATAATATAAGCCACAACCAAAACACTCAAAACAATGTGCGCACAAAAATAAAGTTTGAAAGATTAGGGAAACATAATACTTGTTAAATACTTGTTAACATAATACTTGTAAAAAAAAAAAATAGATTTTTATTATCCAGGGGCGAATCTAGAAATTTTCACGGGGGCGCATATATTCAAATATGATATATTATATATGGTAAGTTGTAGCTTAGGGAACAAAGTTAAATTTTATAAGAATTAAAGGAATAAAATAACATAATATTATGGTACAACAAATTAATAATATACTTTCATTTTATAATCAAGTCAAAGTCAAGTTTCCGTTGCTTTTCTTTAGAAATGTGTCAATTATATTTTTAATTTTATTTTCATTGTCAATATTTATATAGCGGTGTCGGCTTTCGACTATTTTTAGCAAAATATTGTCAGATTGTCAGAATACTGACAGATTTTCTAAAGAAAAACAACGAAAACTTGACTTTGACTTGATTATAAAAATAAAGTATATTATTAATTTGTTGTACCATAATATTATGTTATTTTATTCCTTTAATTGTTATAAAATTTACCTTTGTTCCTTAAGCTACAACTTACCATATATTATATATCATATTTGTATATATGCGCCCCCCGTGTAAAATTTCTAGATTCGCCCCTGGATAATAAAAATCTGGATGATAAGAACAATAAGACTATTATAAATTGTTTATTGCTTAAAGTTTTTAGACGTTACAAAATAATTATTTATCCAGTCACATATGTTAAAAATTTTTTCGTCTAAATTTTTGTCTTGCGAAATTATCAATAACATCTTCATAGTTTAAAGATAGCAATAAGTTTGATTCAATGTTAAGTATCGCTAGCGAATTTAATCTTTTATCGGTCATGGTTGAGCGGAGATAATTTTTCACTCTCTTTAGACAAGATAAAACTTCGCTCGGCACTGCAATTGCTGACTGACGTCGATACGCAATTCTTAAGGCTATGTCAACGTTTGGGTAAATTTTTTCAAGCTTTTTATTTCTTAGAACCTGTAGAATCGCGTTGCCGGCGACTTACTCTCAGGGAGTACTTTTGTTATTATTTTTTCTTCATTTAAAAACTTTCACGTGCGCCCTTTTTTAACCTCGCGCCCCTAGGCACGTGCCTAGTTTGCCTTATGTAAATCCGCCACTGAATATACCGGGTATTTAAATAATTAACAGTAAGTTGGTGGTGTTTTCACTTCTTGCAAGTTTAAATAAAAACTTATTATCTAGAGCACGGTAGTGCGACAAGGGTTTTTTTGTCTGTGTAAGTTCTTCTCTATAATAAAAATTGAAACGTCGAGCATACCTTATGATTAGACTTAAAATCTGGTATGTATTTTAATTCGATAGGAGAGATACAATTCGAAAATATTCGCTAAAATAGGAGTGTCGATAATTATTTAAAGTAGTGGACGCATTGGGAACGATAAATATTTGAAGTAGTGGAAGCAGTAGGGAATTATATCCAGGTTTTTAGTCTTAAATTGACGGAAGCCAGAGATATAACAATACAACACGAGAAAAGCCGACGGTATAAGTTAGTTTAAGAAAATACTGGTATTGTAATTTTCAAAAACCTGGTACACAAAATACAGTGTTTTTTTATTGGAGATAGATAGCCTGTAGTTCGTAATAACTTTGGTGCTGAAAAATTTTCTCATTTTAGAGAAAACAAAATATTTCTCTTGAATATTAATCAGTTTTATTCTCTAATATCGTCATTCACTGTAATTTCAACAGTTTTGGGTATAATATTTTTATGCATGAAGAATGTTATTGAATTTTTGTGATGTAAATTGTTCCTCGTTTAGCCCATTTTATTTTACCCTATTTATATATATATATATATATATATTTATATATTTATATATATATATATATATATATATATATATATATATATATATATATATATATATATAAATATATACACCAGGATATAGTAATAGCCTAGTAACCGTACATATCAGACCTTACGTTAAATCCAGTAGTTCTGAATTTTTTCTGAGTTGTTTATGATGTTGGCCCAGTAACCCAAGTTTTCAACATCGAGCGCAACCTTCTCATACATAAAAAAAGCGCGTATTTTCTATCTTTCTTCAGTTTTGAGTGATTTTAACTCTCATGGTTTGGTTTTTTGATAATTGTAAACTAGATTTTCTACAATTTGATACCAAAACGGTTTCCGTGGAGCCAATGGTTGATAATATATGCCTTTTCAAAATATGACAATATTTTGTAGTTCTGTAAAAATTTCTACTGCGTTGGCCTATTTTATGCAGGAACTGTCAATATTTCATTGAAGGAGGAATTTTTAATTCTACAACCAATATTTTACCTGTACCAGTCCAAGTGACCGAGCGGTCTAAGGCGGTATGTCTGCACAGTATGCCTACTTGGAAATTGGGAGGTTATGGGTTCAAATCCCGACATCGGTAGTTTGTCAATTATTAAGAAAAAAAAGGGCGGTTATTTGACTAAATTGTCGGCGTATGGACAAGAACGAAGTAATCGGCTATGTTTGAGAAGGTTTTCTGCAGTTTCCTTCAGGAACTCCAGATGAATATCAGCATAGTTCCATTCATAGTCGGCTGCAGCTGCATATCTACCCAATTCCTAGTCTATACAAAAAAATTTCTTCCACTCCACTTACATCCTCACATCCTTAGGCATCACAATGGACCTTATGGTCAAAGTTTAGCCCGTCGAGGGCAGCCTCTACAATCTATCTCTATCTATCTACCGGTACTATTTGGAAATGTCTATGTCGTAGGGGTGGTACTCACTATATTAGTTATACGTGAAAACTAATTAACAAGTACAAATATAATATTCCTAAACGCAATAGTTTGGTGTAATGTACTTAGTCAACAATTACTACAACACGTATGTTAATTAATACTACGTGTTCACATACACATACTATCACATAAATTACATTCGATTTTTACTGGTTATACAGAATGAGCCGGGAAGAACTGTCAATCGAACTGCGATTTTCATTTGTTTTCAAGTTATAGCGTAAATAAAAAATGTTATCTTGTGTTCTACTGTATTCAAAATTGGTGATTTAACGTATTTCCAAACTATTATTAGGTTGTTAAGAACTTCACGAAATTCACAATATTAGCAAAATGAATCCTCAGAAATCAGCTGAATTTTTTTGAGAATTTATCCCCATGCCGTTTTTCAGAAAATCGTTACGTAAGTTGGAGAAATTTAACATGCATCTTCATAAACATGGTGAAATAAAATGCACGATTCTGACTGTTTTTACTTCGAACTTTTTCAATATAGTCACGGTTGTTCTGAAATTCGACACATACTTTCCTCAATTCCTTAAGAATATTTTTCCTTAAAACTTTGGGAGAATGTCCATCGGGTTGTTAAGTTTTTTGATAAAATATTTAAAGTGCATTTTTTTCATGTCCGCAGGAGAAGGTTATTTTTTATGGTTCAGTTGGCATCCTGACTATCGGCGCGCTGTTTGAAAGTCGTTTGAAATTATATACTAGTATATGTATGCTGTTTTATTGCGTAATCTCCCTGATTCGCATATAATTTTCTATAGAGTTCTTTTCGCGCGGGTACCCGATCAGCTGATATAGTTTGGAAATACCTTAAAAATTGTAATCAGTATGCTATGTCTGGTAATGTGTCAATATGCTGTGACAGTTATTTAACTTGAAAAAAATGAAAATCGCATAAGAACATATTTTATGGTTTTTATCATGAAAACAAACAGCTTGTGTTTGAAACTTCTTTTCATATATCCTAAAGTTTTGGTGCAATTGTGGCGTTAATTTTGTATTTTCGCCAGAAATATTGAATACATGAAATAACTTTTAAACAAGATATGCTACGCGGGCACGGATGTATGGAACAAAAATTAATTATTGCATTAAGTTTTATCCTTCCAACTGTGCAACTCGTGTTTTCTAAAGTGCATTTAAAAAAAATTTAAGTGGCATATATAGTATTTGTGTATACTTAATCATCACAATACAAAACTTCCATTTCGGTTACATAAGACAAATGTGATAGAACTAATGTATACTTTATAGAAAAATATCTTGAACTTTTAATTAAATAAATTTAAGTGGCAACTTTTCAAATGAACTCAAGGTATATATATATATATATATGTATATTCTAAGGAAATTCGCTAAGTTGAAGCAGCTCTTTCGTAACAAATTTTTTTATTACTTTTTATTTAAATATTTACATATATTTAACTCTCTTTACTCCAAGTTTCAATTTGTTTTTATATCCAAGTATCGAATAAATATCGACTCCATCGTTAGAAAGAGAATTATATCAGTTATACTATTAAAGCATATGATAACGTGTTTTATTTAAATCAGAAAATATAGCCAAAGAAAAAAGTAAACATTATAAAGTGAAGTACCCACTTAATCAATGTGATAACTCTTATGACGTATTTAAGTACTAATTAATATTAGTCTATAATCTATATTACAGATAATCTGATGTAAACACTCAAAAGATCTCTATATACACGGTTATAATAAATAAAACATGTTTGTTCTTGTTGATTCCATTATACGGAGGAAATTTTTTTACAGATTATTTTAACATAGGGTACACCTCACGTTAATATATTCGACGAATCGTTTTGATAATCAATAGCGTTCCATTTTTATAGATAACGAAATGATAAAAAAGAATAATCTAAATTGGTTAAGAATTGCACACAACCGTAGTGTGTGCAAGTCATCAGTAGCTATGATCAAACATTAAGGCAGTGAAATTATATTTCAAATTTTGCCCCTATTCCTAGAACATTTGTTTGTATTTTAGTTATCATCAGTATGAATTAGCTAATCGTAACTATCTCTGGGATATGGATTCAGAGATATGTTGCTTGTTGCTAATTTGGTGCCTGTGTCACAATGATATTAAAAAATTCTGTCCTTTTATACGATTTGGCTGAGGGTATAATCTGACTTGAAGATTATTTAAGTTGCCTAACTACTGGATTAGGTGTGTGGAAAGCCCCACCTATTTATTGGTGGTATTCTTTGGTGACTATGCGGCGTTTGTTTTGCCACTAAAGTGAGTGTACCTACGTTAACCTTGACATTCAGGTATTGGATTTTTATTTTTGAAAATGATTTAATTTTATTAAATCAGAATTTGGAATTGGGCCATTGTCTAAATTCATTATCTGTTTTCTCAATTTGTATATGTAGATGCTTTCATATGCATCTAATTCTGTGTTCTTAATTTATTTTCTCACTAATTTCTCACTTAATTTCTCACTAATTTAACAATCACAACACGTACTTATGAGCACTAAAACCACAGTTTGGAAATCGTATACATATATACGATACGATTAAGTTAATGTGAATTGGACAACTGACGATCCATCAAGGGACTTACCCGTACTGTACAATATTGAACACTATTCTTTATATGATAGAAGTCATTCTCGTTGAATATTAGTCATAAATAATAGCACAAAATAAAATACGGGTCCCTGCAAGTCAGTACAGACGGTGTTGCCAGTCGCTACAATGAGCAAGATGCCATTATTATACATTCATTTAAAGAAAGGGGATTCCCCGATTTCGTCACAGTATAAGTAATGGGAAATTCCGTGCTCATTTCAATCGGTACGAATCGTAGGTGCGACAAAAATATGAAATGGTTCAAATATTTACAAGATATTAGTATTATTTATTGTGAAATTTTGCCGCCTCTGCCGCCCTCACTACGCTACGCCACTGAGGTAGTTGTCTTGCAGTAAGCGTGTTAAAAAGTTTCAGATCAGGACACACATCAATTATATAAATAGACTGAGATTATAGACTATGCATTTTTGTCTTGAATGTACACTCCCGTTCAAAAAAATTGAACAGACCTGAAATGTTAATTATCTTACATTTCATAAAACTCGTCACTTTTGTAACTCTCTGTATAGTGTATAATTTTATTTATTTATAAACAAAGATAAGTAATATATTTTTTAAGTGTGTAAAAAAGAAATGGAAGTATAAACTGAACGTATATTTTTTATTTGTATATACGGTGTCGTGACAGAGTGAGAATTTAAAAAATATATGTAATGCTAATACATGTAAAGTGTTATATCTTACTCTTATGTTTGAAAATGAAATAAAATGTTGTATCTGTTACTACAAGAATAATCAAAATTGTGAGAGACTAATTCGGTGCAGGTCTGTTCAATTTTATTGAACGGGAGTGTACTTCGTATACAGTCAAGAGTCGTATATTAGATACTTATATTTTGAACAATTTATCAAAAATTCAGCCAAGTTTATCGAAAACGCACACGACAACTGCCTTAAAGTAGAATAACAAAATCTTTCTTAATATTGAAAAAAATCAAAAAACACATAAGAAGTAAAGTTTTAGAAAATTAGTTTTACTATAAAAAGCTTGTTTTTAAATATATTTTTTTAATAGATACAATATTTATTTATTTTAATATTTATTATAAATCAGAAAGCATTTGAAAATTCTTGTTCATTCATATGGATAACGTTTATGTATCATATAAATTATTTGTATCACTAATATTATTCAAGAATTACATTTCTGATAGAAATATTACTAAAAACATTCATGTTAAAGTAGGGATTACATAACGTATATTTTTGAGTATACATTAAGGATACTTGATCGTTAACTTTTGTAACATACGATACTTGACTTTAACAATCAACGATATAAGGAAATATTATACATGTTATTACAAGTGAAGTATTATAATCATAATATCTATTATATGACTACCCAACGGCCCGATTTCGCATCGGCAACATCTCAGGAACCATCCGACTCTTCTTAAATGTAAAAAGACTAAATACTAACTTCCAAGTTTCTATCGTAAAAAATGACGTACTCCTCTGAAACACTTACGTCTTTTATTTTACACCATTAGGGGAAGGTTAAAAAAATCGCTGATACAACTGAGTTTTATTTATAAACAGAAGCCTAAACACCAATTTCTATACTTCTAACTCCAAAAATGACGAACTTCATACGAACTTTCATCTCCCATTAGGGTTCTCTTAGGGGATGAACTTTAAAAAATCCTTTTAAAAAGTGCTCACCTACGTTATCTGAGGAACTCCTGTGCAAAATTGCATGCATCAAGACCCACCAGTTTAGGCTGTGCGTTATCTGTCAGTCAGTCTGTAGATTTTTAAGTAGATATTTTTTAAGGAGCTCTCAAAAAAAGAAAAATTAAACAGTTAATGTCGTCTAAACGAAATGATCCAATAATTTGAAACATTTTTTTATATATCCAATAGTTTTGAATTAAATATTTGTATACTAGAATAAAATATACATATAATATACTTGGCTCCGCGTCACAGAAAATAACATTACATGAATTGTAAAACATTACTTTGAACTCTTTTTGGGGTATTTTTTTTTGGGAGAAGTTTTTTGGGGGCGGAATTTTTTTGTTGGAAATTTTTTGAGAGGAATTTGTAGGAATTTTGGAGGGGAAGATTTTTTTTGGGAGATGGGTTTATGGGGGGTTTGGGGGACTGTGCATAAATAGGTCTCACATTACCATTTTCGAGGGGTAGCGATGAAAAAAGTTTTTCGAATTAACCTCTTAATTTGCAGTTATTCTGCGTTGAGCGTTGAATGCAAAAAAACCGCATCTTTCTAGCATGTAAAGTAGTAATTGGGTGGTTTTTGGGGGCGTTTTTTCCATTTTCAAAGAATAACCCCATTAGCTTGAAGAAATTTCCCACCAAATGCAAAAAACTCCATCTTTCTAGCATTAATCGAAGTTAAAAGGGTAGCTTAGGGGTTGCTCCTCCCATTTTATAGGGGATAGCGATGAAAAATTTTAAGTTTTTCGTATTACCTTCTTAACTTATAGCTATTCAGCGTCGAATGCAAATACCCGCATCTTTCTAGCATGTACAGAAGAAATGGCGTAGTTTTGGGTGTGTTTTTCCCATTTGCGAAGGGTTGCGATGGAAATATTTACGTTTTTCAAATAATCCTGTTATTTTGAACCTGTTCTACGTCTAATGGAAAAACCCGATCTTTCTAACATGAATAGAATCGAAAAGGGCACTTTTAGGGGTGTTTTTCCTATTTTCGGGTGATTGCGATGTAGATAATGCAATTTTTCGTATTCTGTTTTTATGTATTCTATTAATTTGACTTTATTTCGGATCGATTGGTGAAAATCCCATCTTTCTAGCATGTATAGAACTGAAAAACGTAATTTGTAGGGAGGGGTGTTTTTACAATTCTTCGGGAGGTTGCAATGAAAAAATTGATGTTTTCCAATTTTTCCCGTCGGTTTCAAGCAATTTCGCATCGAATGCAAAAAACCGCATCTTTCTAGCATGTCTAGAAGTGCCTTAGAATTTGAACAGATGAATCAGTGAGTGAGTACTGTAAATATTGCTACTATAAAATACAATTCGCGCTTCAATAAGCTTTCATTTGACACGATGACTTTGAAAAAATTATTTATTTATTTTTCAATCCTCAGAACTAGCTCTTAGCTAAAAAATTCGCAATTTTCCTGTAATCCACAACTTTGATATTATCTTTATTCCTGGTTTTATTTCACATTTTGCAGGGATAATTTTGAAGATAAGGGTAGAGGATAGCAATTTTGAACTATGTCTAGATCATTCCCAAAAAATGTTTAAATAAAATTCATCATACATACGAGTATTGCTGAATTTGTGCTTAAAAAAACCTTTCATTTGGCACTCTGCACGATGCCCTTTAAAAAAAATTTTCCCGACAATTTATGTCTATATTTGGATAGTGCATATTACAACTATGTCGCATTTTATTCATTTATGTGAAATATTCGGCTAGAAAAATATCTGTGACAGACAGACAGGTTCCGAGATAGTTCCATATTTGTTCTATTTTGCCAATTTTGGTACGGAACACTAAAAAGATTTATATATAGTCGGAATTATATTTCGATTTAATATATTCGTTAATCCACCAATTTTGTTTTTTATGCGCTTGGTAACAGAAAGATAAATACACATAATTCTTTCAAGTATCTTCGTTAATCGATAATTGTTCTAAAAATGGGCTGAAATTGAATGAATACATCGATAAAGATTTAAATTGACAAATATTATTTTCGTTGACATAACAAAAATCCAATGTCAAAGTGTTATTATTATGTTTTCTTGGAGTGAGTAAGTATTATATAGGTATAGTTTAAAAAATATCTGCGAGGCAAAATCAATACGTTGTATGTCTGTAAAAACATACATGTTTTTCTGAGCTGGGAACTTGTTCATCTTGAAAACTAATATTGTATAACATGCCTCTAAGCTGTCTAATAAAAGAAATCTTATTTTTTACCGACGAAAGAAGGAGGTACTCAATTCAACCTGTATATTTTTTTAAATGTATGACCACGCATATCTTTTAACAGAGTAGTCCGATTTTGATAATTATTTTTTTTTGTTGGATAGGGTATATTTCAAAGTTGAAACCATATAAATTTGAAAAAAGATTACAAATTTTAGCCACAAAAAAATAAAAAATAAGACTTCCCAGCGCTTCCACTAAAGAAAAAAATATATATCATAATATATCTTCTGTGTGTAAACACTATTTGAAAGCACTCAATATCTTTGTGCAGTTTGAATGTTTTTTTAACCGACGAAGGAGGTTCTCAAGTCAACCCTTATATTTTTTTATGTATGATCACGCATAACTTTTTACAGAGTAGTCCGATTTCGATAATTCTTTTTTATTGGATAGGGTATACTTCGAAATCGGTACCATATAAATTTGAAAAAAAATTTCGCCCCTAATGGTTGAAAAATAGGGAATGGTTGATTGTTCACCACAAAATTTGCATCTGTGAACCAATTATGTTGAAACTTGACACACATATGTAGTTCTAATGACACTATTAGCCACCAATAAAATAATAAATAAAACTTTTTAACAAAAAATAGAACCGACAAAAGAAGAAAGTAACTGAAAAGCAAAAAATAGTAACTTTGTAACAAAAAATGAAACCTTCGAAAAACAAGGAAAAAATAAAAAAGTAACTTTTTAGTCTAACTAATCCTACACTAATGTAAATGCAAACTCAACCTTCGCATTAATGTTAAGGCAATAAAAAAATTCTAAATCTGTCGTTATTTCTAGTTAATTAATTTTGACCCGTTAAATAATTATGTTGTGTTTTACCTAGGTGGATAGACAGGGTGTTTTAGTACGAGGTACACTTATGTGAGATATTAATAGATTAGCAAAAATCAAGTCTAAAAATCTAATATCATTCTTCCATGATAAATTTTGCTGATCCAAAAAAATCGGGAAAGTGAAATCTTAAAATCAAATTATCAGCCATACTGTACATTTTTATACAACTTTTTCATATGTACCTTCGAACAAATAGTATAAGTCAAAAAAAAAAAAAAAAATACAGACGAATTGAGAACCATCCTCCTTTTTGAAGTCGGGTTAATAAAAAGTAGATCTTAACATAAAAAGTAGACACACAAAAGTTGGCCACTCGTACTATGGAGTATAGACGGTCTCTACTGTTTATGCATAGGTTCTTTTATTCTTAGTAAACGTAGGTTAAAATATTTCTGTCAGAAAACATATGTTATGTAAACACCTCATAGCTTCTATATACAGTGGTTTTGTATATAGAGATTGTAATACTAGGCTTTTTCTTTATAATTTTCTTTGAAGGATAAAAAGTACAACTGAAACTATTTACGAAATACTCAAAATATATTACCATAGTAAATAGAAATTTACTTACATGTTTGTCAAAGTTTTCTTTACAATTTTACTTTTGTATAATGATATTCAAAAAGTCTACATTGTACAAAACTACAGTTTCAGTATTAAAACCCCTATGTCTAGAAGTTTTAATTAAATTCTATGATATTGTGAGTAGATGTCAAAATTGTTGCATTTACATAAAAGTAGATAATGTAACCACATATAAAGAGGGTTTGTCAATATCTGAAGGAAGCTATATGTCGTTAACATTAATTATACAACTTGTACTATGGGCCACGAAAGTAGCCCATTCTTTGTTCAATTTTTTTAAGTTAATTTGTGCCTTATTAATTCGGTTTTTAGAAACATGTTTCTAATATAAGTTTTTAATCTATTTATATTAAAAACACTTTTATCTGAAACATTTTTCAAAAACCGCTTAAATAAAACACAAAGTAACTAAAATATTTTGAAAAATTAGCGTTAATTTTGTGGCCTATAGTACAATATGGAACTGTATTTCAAGCAAACAAGAGTTTAGATTAAAAACATACATTCATAAATATTTAAAAATATGAAAATATAATACATAAAATAGGGTAAATGTAACTTTGGGTGCATAAAAATTAAACAAAAATTTCAAACAAAAATTGTAGGAAATGTTACTTTCCATCAAAACTATTTCGTGATGTGTTCCGTACCACCAGTAGTTTCAAGTGAAGTTAAAAAGATAAGTAAAGAATATTAAAATGAAAAATGAAAAATCATATTTATGTACTGGTAGATATAATGTTTCTGTTAAAAGTTTTTCATTTTTATACCCGGTATATATAATATATATAAGGATATATTTAGTTTAGTTCCGACTTTGTAATGTCATCCGTCTGTCTAAACGAAAAAGATAACGAACGTTAGGTCATAAACAGTCATAACAGTTGATTTTTCCCAATAGTTCTAAATATATAGCCGATGAAACATATTCTATAACATATGTGGGCAAAGTTTGCTTTCGTTCAACTCTGAGTGAGAGGTAGGAAGAGAGATAGAGTAAATACAGGGTACTTACCAATTATTATTATTTTCTTTTTTTAACATTTATTAAAACATTTTCTATAAATATAAAACCAAATATAATAAAAAATATAATACCAACAGATTTATATAACATTTGTATTTTATTCTTACACAAATATATTAAAAAGGTACATTTTATGCGCCAGATTACCAGCCCAGAATTCCAGAGTATTATTCAATGTATTGTATGTCTTTTATAATAGTGACCATAAAAAAGAGTTGGTATTGAATCATTATTAATTAAAATAAATTTAATTATTAATACTGGGTATGAATATTTAACCGCATATATGTAAGTAATGTAATCGCATATATGTAAATTGATAGTAATATTAGTACATTTAGCACATTTCCAGTTAAATACAAAGTTATGATTATAATTACATTTATTCATATGCATAATAGCTTGCAGATATTATATGTTGAATCTATTCATAAAGTTTTAATGGGAAATATGTTTTTTTACCTTTTTCTTTTTAAAAATGTTGAAATTAATTTATTTAGCGCCTATTAATAATTCATTCGCTCTGGTATACACTATCTATACACATTTCTGCGGTATGAATAATGAAACAGTGGAGTTAGTTTATGTTTTTTTGTTTCTGAACACGAATGAAATTCCTCTTTTATATAGATATTTTAAAGGAAAATTTGAGTACGCCACTGTTTTTTTCTCAATTTCATATTATTTTTATATTATGTAAAAAACAATTACTTTGTTTCGATATATTTCTTCGATATATATTATTATTATTGAGTGGTAACTTGAAGGTAGCAAGAGCAGTTCGACCAACCGCAAGCAGTGTAGCTGCCACCCCAGAAGATGCCACAGCCAAGGCAATACCGCGTACTTCTAAATTTCGGTAAAGGCAAATTGATTAGGAAAGTTTTTCCTGTTCAACCGAGACCATCTAAAAAGAATATTCAACCTTCATTTGTTTCAATGCTGGTGATAATTTAATTGTAAACTATCTTTTGATTGTCATTCAGTGATCCTTCATTATTTTTTACAATGCTTTCTAATGCTGCTTTGAGCGCTCTAGCATTCATCACATCCTTGAATAGGAGTGCTAGGGAATATGTAGTAGGTGATGGGAATATTATTATTTTTTCATCTAAAATTATAATTTAACATAAATATTATTTTATTAATGGAAAAATAATAATATATTTTTATTACTTGCTGTTCCCTTAGTATTCAGTTTTGAGTGCTTTGGTGTTTATCATATCTTTGAACCAATCACGAGTGGTCTTCGTTTGTTTCGGAGAGATGATCAATTTATCGATTTCTATTGGATGTTATTGGGGAATGGGAGCATCATAGAAAGAAATAGAGGCATGTGCTATCATGCACCTGGTTCGATTCACCCTGTATATACAATAGATTTTTATACTATACAGGTTTATATTTTGATCGTTGCTATTTACAAAGTTCATGTGCTTCATATAATTTACACGTTAATAAATCTTTTAAAATTAGTAGTTTTTCTGTATCGTCATAAATTTTATTTTGCACATGTTTTTGTTAATCTTCGATTTTTTTGCGAAAGATCAAATATATGTTTTCAAATTTATTCGTGAAAAATTAAGTGGTGTATATCATTGAGCGCGGCTCTGCATACGGATACGTTTAATAGGACGTGGCCATGCGTACTTCTGTGAAATATATACTGCAGCAAATTTTACGTTAAAAATGGCCACTCCCCATCCTGAACCTACCTTTGGACCAAAAGAACAACAGAGGTGAGTTTTTGAGTATAGAAAGGCTACATAATTTGAACACACCGTTTTAAATCTCATCGTTAAGGAATAAATATGTTTAAAGGTATCTTTATTAAAAAATCGAAAAAAGCGACCACGCCAATAAATCGTGTAGGCTGAGGATATAAAGATACGGTACTTACCGATATCCTTCAAAGTTGATATTTAGCATACAGTTAGGTGTATTGCCAAACCCAATTGAAATTTATATCCCGAAATAGAAAATTTTGGCTTGTTTTTGGCTATGTTAAATTCACTAAAGAAAACCAAAATTTCCGATTTCGGGATAGAAATTTCGGTTTTTCCCTTTCGTTTGGGCATATATATGTATGCTGCTTATTGGCTGATAGTTAATTGCTATTGGTCGTTATTAAGAGATTGTAAATGCATAAATAATTTTCTCAACTTTATTTGATAATCATTTGATTTCAATATTATCAAATGAAGTTGTGATAAGTATTAAGTTTGATTTGACTCGAAAATGAAGTCATATCTGATCAAAAACATAAATGTAAAAAAGGGAAAAGCTTTGGGGGAATTCTTAATATAGTGATATGAATGATAGGAAATTTTCTCAACTTTATTTGATAATCATTTGATTTCAATATTATCAAATGAAGTAGTGATAAGTATTAAGTTTGATTTTACTTGAAAAGGAAGTGATATTTGATCAAAAACATAAATGAAAAAAGAGGAAAAGTTTTGGGAGAATTCTTAATATAGTGATATGAAAGATAGGACCAAGTTATTTCGTAAGTTTTCCTTTAGTATATATGCATTTAATATTTGATCTTGGCAAGATGAAAGATTTGAAATTATTTGAAATCATCGAAAACAAAAAATGAATTTGCCAAGATAAAATATTAAATACATACTAAGGTAAAATTTACGAAAAAACTTGTGACTCTCTCATATTACTACTTTTTAAGGTGCAAATATTATATTTAAGATTACCTCAAAAACTTGGACTTTTTGACATTTATGTTTTTGATCGGATAAATTATACGCATAAAATTTGACGTCACGTCTAAAATGACGTCAATAACGTGAAAGAGATATGAATTACACGTCAATGTATAAATCGACACCTCGTTATATTTTACGGCAGTATATAGGTATCCAAACTCATAAAGGATAACAAAGTTGAAACATTCATAATGTAATTTACCGTTCTTTGATAAGTTTTAAACTACACAAAGGTATGTAAGCCGATCAAAGTATAAAAATAGAAAAATATGAATATATAAATATATAAAACATTTCTATGATGGAAATTAATTAAAATGAGCCTTTTTTTAAATTTTTTTAAATTCTTCTATTGTCAGAAGGTACATAATTTTTTCTTTAAGAGTTCCCGTAACTCCATCTATGTGGTAGCAGAGACCATACCTATCTTCAAAGAAATAGAGAGAACCTTTAAACACAAAACATTTGTATCTCATTAATAGAATAGCAAACATGTACCTTTTTTTCGAATCCCACATCACCTTCTCAGAAAATTATGACCAAGGTGTCCTTCGATTCGTAATTGCATCTAGAATGTTTTTGAAAAAGTTGACGTAAAAAAAAGTGGGTTTCGTTTTTTGTCAGTATCTCAAAAACTATTGCAGATATCGAAAATCGAAAAAAAGATTCTTAAAGAACAGGAAATTTCATAAAAAAGTCTTATCTCCCGGAATTGTATCACTAATATTTATAATTTTAATTGAGAGATGAAAATTGGTCTTGAGACGAGTGATTTTTTTAACCCATTAAATATGGATATTAAAGAAAGAAAAAATGCGGTACTTACTGGATACTTAAACAAACAATCATCCGTTGGCAAAAAATTTTTACCCCAAGTTTTCCATTAGCTATGCTTTTGTTAATTAAAAAATTTTTCCAATCTGGATAACCCCGGTAATTTTTAAAATAAAAGTCTCCAATTTTTTTTTACTTTGCTTTGAAGATTATTTTTAAAGGATTTGTATCATGCTAAACTCAAAGATAATCATAAAACGAAATAAAATAATTTTGAAATGAAAATTTTCTCTTCCATAAGTTTTCTTTGTCTACAATTTAATTTGTGTATATGGGTATAGAATTTAACAACTGATGATATTTTATTTAATTATCATTAAGATTTTGTTAAAATTTTAATTATTATTGTATGTAATAGAGAAAAGTCTTAATTAAAACTGTGGTATTAACTTTCTAAATCTGTTATAGATAGTACTGTCTATATACATATCTAGATATGTGAGTCTACAAAATAATAATATCCGGTTAAAATAATAATTGGTTTCATGTTTGATCCAGTGTTTGGATATCTGTATACTAGTAAGGTAATTTAAAATTATGTAAAATATGTAAAACATGTTTGACAATCTTGTATAATATTTGGTGTTTTTAGCTTTAAAATCCATGGAAATTTTATTTCTGTCATAGAATGCCAAAATTTCGGTAAATATAGAAAATAAATATGTGCCAAAATAAAATTTTTTGATCGCTCGAAAATCTTGTGCAACATTATACTGATTGGCAAAAATTTCTACAATTTTCCATCGATCATACCTTATATATATGGATCCTACCTTTTATATATCTTTTATATACTTACATACGTAGATCAATAATGACCAATATTAAAATTTATATATATATATATATATATATATATATATATATGTATAATATATATATATATATATATATATATATATCTATATCTATATATATATATATATATATATATATATATATATATATATATATATATATATTATATATTATACATATATGTATTTGTGTCTTTAACACTCTAGAGGCCCAAAATTTGGAAAATCTCTCTTAATATTAGTAAAATGGGCAAATTTACTGTAAATAGTGTTGTAGACAATAAATTCTAATCCCTTCTGGTGGTATGATTTTGCCCAAATATTTTTGCATCCTTGATTAAAAATAAATATGTGTACGCACTAATCTTCTAGTGCTTTTCCTTCTCGAGATATTATATTCACAAACACATTTCAGAGCATCCACATATAGATTGAGAATCGATGAAAACTCAAGATAATGATTTGGGATCCGGAAACATATTTTCTACATTACTAAAAATGTTCTTTTAGTCTGTGTATTGGGTTAAAAGAACATTTTGGATATGTATGTAAGAGTATATGTATGTAAGAGCGACCCGATAATTCGATAAATAGTAAGATTTTGAACTGGAGAAATATCTGCTAGTGGACGAGCGCATTAAATGGGCATTCTAACAAAGAGTATCACGACGATACTGGTTCGGGTCCTGGCGAACCAATATAATTTTTAATAAGATTTATTAATTATCAGTCCCTCTGAATGCGCCCATGGTTGTACAAAAATATGTTTTCAAAAACAATATTTTCTAAAATGTCAACAACCATGTTTCTAGAAAGATCTATGATGGGTATAAAAGTAGCGGTAATCGCTAGTTCAAAATCAGTTTAAAGTAAACTGTTCGATTAAGATCAGAGTTTAAATTGGACATTGTTCGATTATCATCAGTTCAAAATTATTATTGTTCGAGTATCAAAGTTATAAATTAAACATTGTTGGATTAACAGTTGGTTTAAAAGTAAAATTTGTTCAAGTAAAGTCAGTTGTACATTGTTGTATTAAACGAGATAGAGACTCATTTAAATTGTAAAAAAAAAAATAAAAATTTATATTTTTTATTCAAATCAAATCAACTCAGTTTTGAATATCATAAAGATTTTGTTTTATTTAATTTTTTTCTAAAGTGCGTGTTGTCCAATTGACATAGATTTAGTAAACTTTTACTAATATTTACGTTTCTTTTTTTGTGTCGAGTATCAGAATCTGTTGTAGGTTCTACAGCGCTCCTTTTGAAGGCTGAAGAGACCCAAGATAAAATCATAATTTAATGTTGAAACCCTCTTATCAATAATTTTTTTAATAAACGCTTACCGTTTAAAGTCGGCATCAATGAGTGAATATCTCCAAAACTATACGCTTGAAGATGACTTTAAATGTAATTTAAAAAAAACAACTATTGACAGGAGTATTTCAACTTTAAACGTGGCTTCGAACCTCACAATGTAGCTTGATACCTTCTCCACAACTAGCCCTCTTTGAAGAAATTTCGAGCTACGGCACAGATCTGCAACAGCAATAAATATGAACAAAGAATATAAATCGAAAGAAATTTAATGTTAACCGTATTTTCATAATTTTATACAATAATATAAAAACATAAGATTGATTAGTGGCCATAAAATATTTCAGACTAGCTTTTACCCGCTCATTTGTCCGCGTCTCAGAAGAAGAACCACGAAATTAAGTAACCATCGCGACAATTTTAATGTTCATTATTATCGTAAATACATTACATTAAAATCATAAAAAACAGACACAAGTATAATATTTACGAAAGTTTTTTCTTTGAAATTTTCCAAATCATTTTCGCAAAGATGGTAGGTACTCGAGCATCGCACATGTATATTGTGGGATCTGTATTACTTATCAATACGTGCAACGTGTAAATCATATACCCATTTAGGGACATCGGCTCTCTTACTATAAGTATTTGTGTTGTATATGCGAAACTAAGTTTGATTAAGTTTATTACAAATTTACATGACATATGTAAAATAATTACATTTATCATTAATTTAACAGAGTTTAATTGTGCTTCAAGTCATATGGGATTTATTAGCTCATCTAAGACCAATTTATTATATATATGTGGCAGTTAACAATAATCTAATTTTTAACCCGACTTCAAAAAGGAGGATGGTTCTCAATTCGTCTGTATTTTTTTTTTTATGTGTATTACTTCAGAACTCCGTCATTTATGAACCGATTTTCAATTTTTTGTTTTAAAGGGTTTGGTTTCCCATTGGTGCCATTGGCACCAAATCGCATTCTGATGAGGGGATCCCCGGGAAATCGAGGAAAATCCTCATTTTATATGTGATAACCGATTTCTGAGATTTTTTTTTTTTGAAAGGGTATACTCATTTATAATGGGAAAATAAGAAAATTTTTTTAAAAACCGACTGTACAATTATTGTTATTTTTGGAGGCGGTGTCAGCATAGAGAAATTCACATAACTTTTGGATACCGCCTTCAAAAATAACAATAATTGTACATATATATTTAAAAATTTTTGCTTAGGTGAACTAAAATTGGCACAAGAATATGCAATTATTTTTTTACTTTTTAGTGCATTTTTTGTTATAGAATATTTGATTTTTGAAGTCGGGTTTCCATTTTGTCAAAATATGGTTTATATAATAAACTATTTGAAACAGTTGAGAAATCAACGATACAATCACACATTTTTCCTAATCTAAAATTTCTAAAAGAATGGTTAAATATACGAAAAATACATACAATGCCTTAAATGACTGCACTGGTTCAAGTAATCTTTAATAAAGTTCAAAATTACTTGAACCAGTGCACCGTATGACGTTCTCTTTCATTAATGGCGCATTTAAAATTGGTTTATTTTAAAGAGAAAATTTCCATGTTGTTTTATTTAATATAAACAAGATTGTTTTATTTTCATGTTTCTGATTATCGATTGAGTAAATAAAATTTTCACCTTTGACCTCTATTATAGATCCAATTATCGGACGATTCGATATCTTTATAAAAATTAAGAGAACATCCAATTTCAAATCGTCCGATTTTCATTATTGCCTATTCAACATAATAGGGAATATGCATGAAAATTTTTTTTCACATTTATTTTCAGAATATGAAAATACTGTTAATACTGTAATAATATTTAAAAACGAAATTAAAATCCGACAAATATCAAGGAAGCTATAAGCTTTTAAAGATTATTATCTGCCTCTTTCTTGCAAAAAATACTAAAAACGGAGTTTTACGTGTATTTTAAATGGTGAAAGTGTAATATGACGTCACATAACATATCAAGAGGGCTATCACCCTCTTTGTCTAATCGGGAATTTCAATCATTCATATCTCGCTTATTTTTAAAGTTATTTAAAAAGCAATTTCACCTTGATATTTGTCAAGTAAACATGCTTCAATTCAAGTGAAAAAAATTTTCATGCATATTTCCTATTCACATAATCTATTCCTAATCATTTTTAAAGATGGGCCCATGATTATAAATGATCTATAATCAACTATTATATCAATTCACAAACAAATAGTTAAGTGCACGTGCCCAATAATCAACGACCAATGACAAATAGTTAAGTGCACGTGTAAAAACAAACTACTGGTGGCCACCCTCAGCCCTGGGTTCACACTAGGGTTACAAGAGGCTAGTGTCCAGGGTGGCAAATTTTCAGGGGTGGCAACCAAATTTTTTTGCGTCATAAAAAATGCGTCAAAAGGTGTACATCCACAAATAAAAATAAATAGAATAATGTTTTTCTTTATTGACAGTTGTTAAAAATTATAAACACTGCAGTTTTATTTACAAAATTGTGAAAATAGCTTAACTGTTTAAAATTTTACACACATTTTTAATAAAATAAATTACTTACTCTTGTTATGTATGATTGTTCATTATTCATTATTAGTTCAAATTGTCAGGTTACTGTTTTCAACGTCTTCTCATGCTGCCCCCTGCATTCCGATTCGCAAAGTTTTTTTTATATAGTTCTATTTACATTTGATGTTTATTTGAATCTAACCTATAGATAATTACCGTTTTGCTGAGCAAAAATATTTGAATATTTTACATAGTGACGGACGGAGAACGTTAAGCGGATTTGCCGAAACGGGTTTTGGAAAAAAGTAAAAAGGAGAAAGAAATATTATCTAAAACTACTAAACTAGACGGGTTTTTCACGAGAAAGAATGGTACAGATACAAAGACGGTTATTGATTGCAATGCCGGGCAATGGGGCGGCATTTTTATGGCGCCCCAAGAGGCACTAAGTGTAAATACGGCCCTGGCCCACCCTGATCCGGCGAGTCAGACAACTTTACTTTGCATATATGCACTCATATTCAACAATGTACTTAGACGAGTAAGACGACTTTGAAAACGGTTTTTACTATAGGAGAATATATACGTAAGACTTTAGAAGTTGTGCTCTTCTATAGGACGGCTTGTAAAAACGCTCGACTTGAAATCGGATGCATAAATGGTCCCATTTAATATGATGGACCTACAAATGGGAAGACGGAAATTGGGTGTTTTGCCTGTTCGTGCAATGCTGGTCTCAATTTTAGCCTGATCGGAATAACGTTTAGTAACGACGAGTAATTGGTATTTGAAAGGCTGAGTTTGAAATCGGACATTTTGACACATGCATAAAGATGTAGTAAGTTAATTTTACCTCAATGTGTGTCAATTTTTCTGTAGCTTTTTACAAAAATACGTGTCTAACTTTTTATTTATTGAGTTAACATAGATTGTAATAGACAGTTTTTTGATAAGAATATCGTTTTAGTATGATTGATTCGTTTCAAAGTGCTGTACATATTTTTACAGTAGATAGATTGTGCCGATTGAATTCAGTTATAAAAAAAAAATCTATCGAGTAAATAAACATACTAACCTTACGATCCATACAAATACATATGTAATATACCGCTTTTATACGCAATATTCATTTTAATAGTTTTGTCAACACGTGTGTGAGCTTATATTACATATAATGATCAAACGAGTTTAGGTATTTAATAACATTATAAATCAATAAACTACTTAAATCAATAAACTACTTGATATAATAAACAAATGTGTTATTGTATCAACGAACGGTGCATCCCTAAAAAGATGTTTAAAAGAGGAGTTGGCCGACAATCGGAATTCACTAGGTTAAAACCAAATGGAATCGATTTGTTATGAACATTTTATTATTTGTTATATAATATTTGGATTGGAATCTAATTAACACTTTTTAATTATTAAATAAAACAAATATTTGAAATTTTCGTAGAATCACTTTATTTGACTAGTTTCGAAACACAGTTCCTTCTTTAGAAATAAAAATGAAAAAAAGTTGTTTTTTCATTGTTTTTTTTTTTTTTTTTGGAGAAGGAACTGTGTTACGAAACTAGTCAAATAAAATGATTTTACAAATATTTCTAATAATTGTTTTATTTAATAATTATAATGAATGTTCATGAAGTAAGGGCACATTCAATACATAACACTTTTTAAATCTTAAAAAAATTCGTTACGCAGGAGCTGCTTTCTGCTATTCTAAGAAACTTAGCAAATTTCCTTAGAATACATAAATCACTTTCTAGCGGTCAAAATTTTAATCTGATCAAAATGAAATGTCGTATATGATTTTAGTATTTGCATGGACAATTTTATTAATAAATGACATACGTCAAGGGGAAAGGAGGGCATAAAGAAAGAAGAAAACACAAAATATAAAATATCTCTCTTAATATTTGAACAATCGAAAAATGCGTAAGGAATAAATTTGTAGAAAATCATGTTTTCTACAATTCATCACCTTATCATTTTTGCTCAAACTCTAATGTGTACATAGATATTAAGGAATTTTATTTTCAATCTTAAACCGTCAATATTTCTGTTAATATTAGTGTAACAGAAAAAAATGATAAGAAACAAAATTACAGTAAAACTTAGTAGGTACCTACAACTTTACTTCTTAAAAATTTTTCGATTTTTCGAATATTAAGGGAGATATGTCAAATTTTGTGTTTCCCCCTCTTTCTAAACCACCCTTTCCCCTTGTCAGATTTTACCCATTAACGAACTTGACCTTTTGAATACCAAAAGCGTTTCAAATATAAAATTTCATTCCAATCAGATTAAAATTGTGACCGCTAGAGCGATTACAGACACACACACATATATATATATATATATACATATATATATATATATATATATATATTTATTTATTTATTTATTTATTTATATATAATATAAATAAATATATAAATATATATATAAATATATAAATAAATAAATATATATATATATATATATATATATATATATATATATATATATATATTATATATAAATAAATAAATAAATAAATAAATAAATATATATATATATATATATATATGTATATATATATATATATATATGTGTGTGTGTCTGTAATCGCTCTAGCGGTCACAATTTTAATCTGATTGGAATGAAATTTTATATTTGAAACGCTTTTGGTATTCAAAAGGTCAAGTTCGTTAATGGGTAAAATCTGACAAGGGGAAAGGGTGGTTTAGAAAGAGGGGGAAACACAAAATTTGACATATCTCCCTTAATATTCGAAAAATCGAAAAATTTTTAAGAAGTAAAGTTGTAGGTACCTACTAAGTTTTACTGTAATTTTGTTTCTTATCATTTTTTTCTTATCATATATATATATATATATATATATATATTTATTTATTTATATATAATATATATATATGTCCATAGATATATATATATATAAATGTTACAGACGCTGATTTTCGATATCTGCAAGGTAGGATCGATGGACATTTGCAGAAATTTTTGCAAAATTTTGAAGTCGGTACGAGACCAATAGCTCTATTTCTTTTCAGGAAATTCGTTAAAAATAAGTACTGACAATTTTGTTCTGAATATTGTTTAAATAACCGACATCAAAACTTTGAAATTTATATAACGCTTTTATACGCAATAATCATTGTAATAATATTGTCAACACGTGTGTGAGCTTATATTAGATATAATGTTCAAACGAGTTTAGGTATTTATTAACATTATAAATCAATAAACTACTTGATATAATAAACTACTGTTATATATTATTAAACTACTATTATATCAACGAACGGTGCTTACCTAAAAGAACGTAAAGAGGAGTTCGCCATCAATTTGAATTCGCAATGTAAAAACCAAATGGAATCGATTTGTTATGTTGTTGCGAAAAAAAACCGTAATACAATTATTTTGTCCTGATGACGAATTATGTTTAGATTCATAGTATAATATTGTTTTTACTTTCTATAGAAATGCCTGCATTAACAAATTTTTGGAAATACATTATTTGGCAATAAATTAAAAATATAAAATTCACGCGTCGAACTGTCAAAATTTAGAAAAAAATAATTCTCCTATTTATTACTATCACTCTACGCTGTCTAAGTTTCTCATATTTCTAACTTCAATAGATTTGGCTTGGCCATGATGAATTAGTCAGGACATGTAATTTTATATGCATATATTAGGATTGTTGCGGATGCAATAGTGGTTGCAATGTCAAGTTTTTCTTACAGAGATACTTCATTAAGGTACATGAATAAATGAAAAGAACATGACATTTAAATAAAGTTGACAATGAAATTCCCATTTGTGGATGTGAGCCTTAAAATATCCGCATCCCTGGTAAAGGCAGTAATAACTATAACCTTTGTACAATAATTTAGCAAAATAATATTTTTATACGTTAAATAATTATATATCTTATAATCAACAAATACTTAACATAGCACAAACAAAATATAAATAATTTATTCATTCTTGGCTTGCTAATTGTAATGTAGGTTTTTTGTAAAAAGATTACGATCCCAATTGGTTTAAACATTCGAATTTGTGCCTTAGGTTCACTAGTTTTTTATGCTTTTTAGGGGTTCTATGTTCACTTATATGTGTAAGCTTACGAGTAAATATATTCGTATCACGTATATAAAATGTATGTACTTACTATTGAATAAATATTATATTTTTAACCCGACTTCAAAAAGGAGGATGGTTCTTAATTTGTGTGTATTTTTTTTTTTAATGTGTGTCACTGTAGAACTCCGTCATTTATGAACCCATTTTGAATTTTTTTTTTGTTTTTAAGGGTTTGGTTTCCCTTTGGTCCCACTGGCACCAAATCGCAATCTGATGAGGGGATCCCCGGGAAATCGAGGAAAATCCTCATTTTATATGTGATAACCGATTTTTGCGAAATTTTTTTTTTTGAAAGGGTATACTCATTCATAATGGGAAAATAAGAAAATTTTTTTAAAAACCGACTTCAAAAAATTTTTTACAAAAAAAAACTGACCCCCAAAAAAAAAACAAAATGCATGTAAATAAAACTGAAAATCTGTTATAAAAAATGCTCTTAAAATAAAAAAAAAAAAAAAACGGGGTAAAAATTGGCACAAGAATATGCAATTAATTTTTTACTTTTTAGTGCATTTTTTGTTATAGAATATTTGATTTTTGAAGTCGGGTTTCCATTTTGTCAAAATGTGGTTTATATTATAAATAAACATTCAATCAACTATGTATATTTTGTAGAAACATATAGCCATAAATTAGGTAAACACTTATTGCAATACACAATATTATATTGATAGAAATAGCTTTCACGTTAGATTTAGGCCCATATTCATAGTCTCGTTTTGAGTAAGTGCTTTAGCTTACCTACATGAAGAACGTCTTATTGGTTTTAAGACATGCTGAATTCATACATTAAGGCTATCTTCGGAAAGTTTCGGAAGGTTTCAAGCATGTTCTTTTTCGGATTAGATTGGCTTTTGAAAGACTATTCTTGAGATAATCTTAATTTGTGTTCTTCAATTTCCGTAATAATTGTCATTTATCCGATGATCTAATTTGCTGAGAGGTGTATTATTATATTATAGATAGATATATTGTAGAGACTGCCCTGGACGGGCTACACTTCGACCATAAGGTCCATTGTGATGCCTAAGGATGTGAGTGGAGTGGAAGGAATTTGTGAGTAGACTAGGAATTGGTGGGATATGCGGCTACAGCCGACTCTGATGAACTACGCCGATATTCATCTAGAGTTCGTGAAGGAAATTGCAGAAAACCTTCTTAAGCATAGCCGTTACTTCGATCTTGTCCATGCGCCGACAGTTTAGTCAATTAATCACCCCCCTTTTTTCCCTAATAATTGACAAACTGCCAAAGTCGGGATTCGAACCCATAACCCCCCAGTTTACAAGTAGACATACTGCGCAGACATAACGCCTTAGACCGCTCGACCACTTGGACTGGTAGTATTATACTATTGTCAGTGATACTGAATATTATTCTACAAATTTAAACAATAAACCATATTTTGACAAAATGGAAACCCGACTTCAAAAATCAAATATTCCATAACAAAAAATGCACTAAAAAGTAAAAAAATAATTGCATATTCTTGTGCCTATTTTAGTTCACTTAAGCAAAAATTGTTAAATATATATGTACAATTATTGTTATTTTTGGAGGCGGTGTCAGCATAGAGAAATTCACATAACTTTTGGACACCGCCTCCAAAAAAAACAATAATTGTACATATATATTTAAAAATTTTTGCTTAGGTGAACTGAAATATGCACAAGAATATGCAATTATTTTTCTACTTTTTAGTGCATTTTTTGTTATAGAATATTTGATTTTTGAAGTCGGGTTTCCATTTTGTCAAAATATGGTTTATTTCTCGCTTTTTAGTGACTTTGAAGTTCTATAACTGATTTTATTTGTCTAAATATGGGTAGACCTACTAAACGACCTTCTAATTTTTAGTGCATTTTTCTAAAACACATTTTTTTTACCCGTGTTTTTTTTTTCTTTTTAATTTTTAGTGCATTTTTTTCACATAAAAAAAAAATACAGACGAATTGAGAACCATCCTCCTTTTTGAAGTCGGGTTAAAAATACACCATAAGTATATAAATGTAGTGAGCTAAAAAAATAGTTAAAATAAAAATTAGACAAAGTAAAAGTGAAAATTATACTTCGGTAGAAAACTAATATTTTCTTCAAATTTTGAAGCAATGCTCTCATGTGATAATAATTTAAAATTACCTGAAAACTATCAAATGCATAAAATTTCAAACAATGGTGGAATAGATAATCCGCGACGATCGAGTTTAGCTAAATTATGTTCTATTAATGGTAATTTTCCAAATTTAATACTGATTTTGTCGGATCTAAATCTTTTCTTAAATTGGAATAAAAATCAAAAAGATCTTGTATACCTCGAATGAAGCGTTTAGGAATACGTCAGCGTTAGGAATGAGTATGTCTTCATCGTCAGAATCAAAATCGATATCAATATTATCATCATATAGCGTTTATAATAATAATTAGCTAGAGGGGTACCGCAAATGGGTCCCTAGCACCTAGACCAAGAGGTCCTCTGTGTTCCTTATAAATTATGTAGCTTATAGCGTTTATAAATTTGATCTTCATAACTTTTTTGGGTCCTGAGATACAGAGGTCTAAAAATCGTCTCTAATCCTTTCTGTAAAATATAGTACAGTAACTCAGACAGTAGACGTCTATGCTTAAAACTTCAGACGCACTACATGATATTTTTATGACAAATATAAAATTGTTTTATTAATATTTCTTGGACATTATTTTCACATTTTAAATGTCAATGCAAATGTTAGTTTGTGTGTTACACTTAAATAAGGATACATTGTGTTCTTTTTACTATTGTCGGGGGAATATTTTTATATCTTGTGAATTCATATATTTTAACCATTAATTGAGTTTATAGTGTTTCTTCTTGTTTATTTTTATGAATAGCCCATATAAATGGAACATTTTAACGGCATACGGCTGAAAACAGATTGTTTTATTGTATCATGTTCGGTGAATCTAATTCAAATCACCCTTTTTCCTGTTTTTTTTTTTTAAATGGTTAAACTTGTGAGGTTTAAAACGAAAGAATATTATGAATATGAAAAATTCTCTGAAAAATAAAGAAATTCTTAAGATAGTTCCATAATTTAATGAGAATTGATGTAATATTAATTTTGGAAGTAAAAATTTACGCATTCTGGTATTTAAATTTTTAGTGTTCCGTACCAAATTCCGTAAGCAAAACGGAACACTTATTTCGATTTTTTCTATTCGGCGTACTAATTTAATACAGAGATAGAGTGTAATGGCCCAATTATAAACGATAAGGATACAAAGTTGAATTCATATTTTGGGGTTTATTTCAAGGAATAAGTTGGGATATGAGGAAAAAATTTCCAAGGACATCGTGTAGGGTCTCAATATAAAAGCACGAATTCAACAATACACATGATGTAATTTATTTTTGCATTTTTTTAAACATTTTTCGGGGAATTTGTTTTAAAGTTGTTGTCCCCAATCATTGCCACCAGCAGGATCGTTCAGAATGTTCTAAAAAACACTAAATACTAAATCATTAACACTAAATACTAATTAATAAAAAACACTAAATGTTCTGTAAATACACCATATTATCAAAAAATAATTTCGAACATATAAATAATTATTATTTTTATATAAAAAATAACTTAATAGTTCATGTTTTTATTAAGCTTTAAAATTGGGGTAAATCGCAGGTTTATTGTTAAATAAATAAATTTAATTTGGAACAAACAGTAATTGGAAGCAATCTAACGCTCTGTTTACAGTAAATATACAATTTTTTATTTTTACCTTTCAGAAAAAATAAATTATATGAAAAAATGTATGCAAAACAAATAAAGCTCTGCATTTATTCCTTTTTTTTAAATAAAAATAAATATTACAATATTTATGTTGTTTTTTTCCATAAATATGAGGAATATTGATTGTATGAATATTATGAAGGAAGTTTTATTCAATGGTTTTTGGCAAACAAATGATTGCCAATAAGGTTGATCTGAAAGATAATTGAATTAGAGGCGAGATCTGAAAAATGATTTACTAAGTCGAAAGTAAAGAAATATATTAATAAATAGTTTTATTTAACCAAAAGGAAAAATGAACAATAAAATAAATTGAATAAATACAAACGAATATGGTGGTACAGTTCACATCTCTGCCGTTGGTACAGGAAAATTTATATAGGCAACTGCGTCAGGCCGAGTTTAAGGGTGTATGGTCGGTGTGCTTGATAGTGACCATTAACTACAGGAAATATTAGAGCCAAAATCGACCCCTTGTATCTTTTGAACAGTGCTGAGTTTTCGAATATAGCAAGATTACGAAATTATAAGATAAAAACCGTTCGCTCATTGTTAAGAAATTAATAATTAAAAAAATATTCAACTTCAAAAACCTAAAAATCATGACCACGCCTCAAATCTTTGGATAACATAATAAAAATTCCAGGGCCTAAACCATATGTCTTTTAGAGTTGATATTTAGCATACAGTTAGTTCTAGTACCCAAACCCAAAGGAAAATTATTTTCTACTTTTTAACTTTTTAGAGCATTTAAATAAAAGCTTGTTTTTAAAAATGTTTTTTTACATTAATTTATTTACTCTAAAGTTAAAATAGGTAATATTCCGGTTTGTTAACGTAATATTTATAATAAATCTGACTGTTTTCGGAATATTCGGAAAAACAACATTACACAGGACTTCATTTTACAGCAGTTTTATTACACGGCAATTCATTCGCGCCAGCAGACAATATTTGTTTCAATATAATTATACTTTAATATAACGTTAATTATAACGTTAAATAAAAAAATACAGACATAAACGCTTATTCACGTTAACAAATACCAGTACTGTCCGTGATATTTTACTATAATTATTTCTTGCAAATAATAAAAAACTACGTAGGTATTATATATAGAGTATATGTTTTCATAATTTTTCTAATAATTAAGAAATATTTTTTCATAGTAAAATAATAATTAAATTGAAAAACAAGATACGATGCTTTCTTCATTTGCTGCTATACAGAAACATTTTTCTTTTCTCTTCCATAACAAATGGTTATGAAATAATTAAATTGGGGTTGAAAAATTGTAATCTGAATTTAATTTGTTAAAAAATAATTAAGATGATATTTTTACTCATAACAATTTATCTTGTTTAATCTTGTTTAAATAATTTCTTAACGTAAATTATTCGGAATATTTAGTAATGAATTTCAAGTAGAAATTATGTTAGGGTTCTCCTTGATTGAAATATTCTTCGCCAAAGGTGTTCAGATCTATACCAAATTATTGTGTAAGTAGGTATATTATATTTTACATGGACCGCTTCTATATTACGTGTATAGAATTAGGAAACTTTTTGCGAAGAAAAATATTTAATACGAGTATAAGAACATTTTTTTGAAAACCGAATCAATAAGGCCCAAATCAATTATAAAATTTGAAAAACTAACATCAACCTTTGACGCCCATTGTACCAGCTACTTTTTCGTTCCTCAAAGTTAAATAGCAAGAAGAGTCAAGGAAGTTATAGAAGATAAAATTACCTTCGTTTTAAGGATGTACGAGCACTAATGTATAGTCCATTTATAAAATTCTTCAAAATCTTATATAGTACATTCATAAAGTCCACAATAATGTTTATTTTATTTTGTCGTAAGTTAAAATTAAAATTTAATTATACCGGGCCTAACAAAAAAGATATTTAAGACACAAACCTGAGATTGCCGATAATTCAGCTACCGCCGACAGTAAATTAATATTTACCCGAAATCTCAGTTGTTTTCTTAAATATATTTTTTTAGGCCGGTCATACCGGAATTTTATTGGATCAATCTCTTTATTAATATTCCTATTGCGTAGTTATATTTTTATTCGTCTAATTTTATTCCAAGTGAAAATTATCAAAATGTGTGTAAAAATATGGGTTTTTCCATAAGGTCAATGCATTAAAACTCGAAGTTTAACATTAAATATTAAGACCTCCGTAACCCCACCACCCCTGATACTTTTATAATTGATTTATATGCACTTCAAATACATGTAAAAAAAATCAAGCTTTAATCTTTTTGAAGCTCCAGTGCTCGAACATCCTTAGTACAAAAGTTTTGAGGACTTTTATATTAATGTACACGACAAGTTCGAGATAAGCGTGTGAAGAGCAGTTTTTTCACAATTTTTCTCTAAATTAAAATAGCGTGTTTTAAAAATTAAAAAAATTTTTTTTTAGTCTAGTTATTGCATATACTCTTGTCAGAATCAGAAAGTCGTCATTTAATCGAACTTTGGAAAATATATTTGAAAATTATAAAAAATATTTCAAAATTATTATTTCGCTGAAACGTTCAGTACTGAAACATTGATTTATTTCTAAATCCGTACAACTTTCAACTAAACAACTACTACTCTTATGGGGCCTACAGACGTGCTACCTATCCAGGAACATTAATGTTCTATACTAGGTTGCAAGTGTGTATAGTTGTTGAACAGAACAAAATACATGTCCTTGAACTGGTTGCACTAAAAATAAAAATTATTTGATATTTTGTAGGACGAGTTTAATGTTCCTGTACAAATTGGTCGTCTGTAGCGAAATTTGCAATATATTATCTAAAATTTTATGTTTTCCAAATATTTTATTATGTTTTATTACCTAGATTGGTTACAATTTACATTACATACTTTATTATTTTTATTATACTTTATTTGTTGTATTGATTTTAATATATTTTTGTAAAAATTTTTTACAAAATACATACAACAACTAAAGATACATACATATAAATAAACTATACAAATTAAATGAGATAGATAGAGACAAGATGGCAAGTGATTGAATTTTTATTAAGATAATGTAATAAAATAATAAAGTAAGAATTTTAGTTCCCAATTTTGGTTGCACGTCTGTAGAGAGAAGATTTTGTAGGTGGAGTTTAATGTTGCCGCACAATGTTCGTCGTCTGTAGTCTACTTTACTCTGAGGTATTCCATTTAATATTTCAATATGTCGTGAAGAATTTCTATTAAAATATTCACATATACCAAGTAGTGTTGACATATACATTTGATATGTATCATTATATCAAATATAAACGTGTATTTATTATGTAGGTTTGGAAGGATAATGAAATTGGAAATTTTTATTATATATTCACAACTTATTTGATACAAGTAAAAACCTTAAACTATGCCAATTATAACTTTGAAATGACAGCCCAGACTAATGAACGTACTAATTACATAGAGTATTTATAGTTTGTCCCTTGATCGTTATAAAGACAAGTAAAGTACCAGTTAAAACATTTATATGCATAAATACAGATCATCATAAAGCAAAACAATATATAATTATTATTAATAATGATATGAAAAAAATTCATTACGCAGGAGCTTCATCAACTTAGCGAATTTCCTTAGAATAAATAAATCACTCTCTAGCAGTCATAATTTTAGTGTGATTAAAATGAAATATAATATCTGATATGACTGCAAAAATTAAATTTATTAATAGCCAAAATAACACGATGTTTAACGATTATAGTTTACAGATACTATGGAAATGACAATCAAAATTGATATTTCAAAATTAAAACAAAATTTTAATAAAATAATTTTATAGTTTATTTTAACCAACTCCAAAAAAAGAAGGAGGAGATTCTATGTTCGACTGTGAAGTAATGTAACAACTAACTGACTTATATGTTTGAATACCCAGTATATACTGAGTTGTATATCAATGATTAAATTGTTAACAATTCTTCGTATTCGAAATGTTCAACAATTCTTTCCGAGGAACATATAATCACAAATTATGAGAAAACTATTGAGTTTATGAAAATCTTTTTCAAACAAAACTTGTTTATTTTAAAAAGAAGAAGCCATTCATAAAATATAATACTTATGCTTTGTATGGTATTTGACGAGTAATCACAATCAACCTATATTTAATTTTTATTTAAAATATATAACAATGAAAATCGTAATTAACAGGCATTGTTTTCATTTTTTAAAGCCATATTTTTCTGATTAGAAGTACCTGGTTAGAAATTTATATATACACATTTTGTTGTATTCTATATAACAGTAAAGGATATACCTACAGAAGGTTGGATGGAAAAGTAAATAGAACATGGCAACATGTATTTATTTAAACTTCTTTATCAAGTGTACAAAACTAAATGTGGAATATTTGATAATTATTATTTTTTTATTATTTAATATGGAGACATACACCAAAAAACATAATAATAATAATAATATTAACAATAATAACAACAATAATGATGATAGCAATAACAATAATTACAACAACAACAACAACAACAACAACAACTATATGTATTCCCACTTTATGTAAAATTTAACCATTTAGAAATTAGTAACAAATTACCAAAGGTAATTTGTAAACCAACCCCCCCCCCCCACCCAGCGTTATCATTGGCATATTTTTTGTATCCAGTGTCATCAAATTCCCATGACACTATACCCCCTACTAAGAAAAAATAATTAAATCAAGTAAATAATTGTTTATTAGTTCTCCGATATGAAAAGTTTAGGTAAATTATTCGGAATTTCCGAAAATCTAATTCTAAAAACTAAACTAAAGCTAAATCATCAAAAAATTTACAAGTGGTAAATGTAAAAGATCAAAAGATTTATATTTTATAATTTATATAACATTTATATTTTATTCATACCCAAATGTATTAAAAAGGTACATTTTATGCCCCAAATTACCAGCCCAAAATTCCAGAGTATGTATTCAATGTATTGTATGTATTAAGTATACAAAAATGTCGTTTTTAAATGATAGATTTATTTTTATAAACGTAATCTATTTTATTGTCAGAACCGGGTAAGATTAGAAAATTTTTCAAGGGCGCAGTTATAGAAGCTCGCACCGGGTGCATAAAAGGCTAGTTACGGCACTGAACTCAATCAGTACATTTTAAATTCATACAATTTACATTCCTTTATGATGCTCTACAATGAAAATATTTGATATGAATTGCTATAAAAATTTGGGTATTCGAAATCACTATAATATTCAATCAAACTCATTAAAACCAAAAATAACAAGTGAAAATTACAACTAACTAAGTTAAATGCATTGAATACCCGTAATATAATTAGTATATGAAAAAAGTTTTAAACAAAAGTTGTTTATTTAAAAAAAAAGAATATTTTTGGTCTTCAACCTTTGATTCTAACTCTTACGGTTTCAAAATTGGATATTTTCTGCCTTAGCGGGGGAAGCCAGGTCCAATTTCGACATTACTTTACACACACAAATTTTCAGCCTGTTATCTGTTTTCCTTTTTTGAGTTATCGTGTGGACAGACGGACGGACATGCGGAAGTGAACTAATTACGTCGTTTTATGAACACCTATAATTTTTTCCCTATTAATGTTTCCAACTATTACAAAGTCGGAACTAGATTTAATCTAGGCTAGAATTGTCGGACTAGATTTTATCCTTGCATATTAAATAAACTTGCCGGGAATATATAGGAAAATCCTGCGATCTACGAAATTGATTGACAGACCAAAGAATCTAGGCATTACTCTAGTCGATAGCTGCTTTGGGGAAATAATATGCTCAAAAGAACTCGGAAAGTAACATGTGCTCGGTGGCATTATACACCTGCAAAAGAATCACTGAGAGCTATAACCCAGGATGGATCCTTGGCTGTACACGACTAATTTGATTTGGGCTGTTTCGTCGACAAAATACTATTTATCATATAGCAATAAAATTTCATTTGAAATTGATATTTTACAAGGGTTTTTTTTTGTGCTTAATATGTCAATAAAAACAAGTGAAAATAACCTTTAATGTTATTTTTATATGCTTTAATAAATAATTGATAATAATAATAATATAAAGTTAATTGCATTAATAATAATAAAAAATTATTTATTTATAAAATAGGAATATTTTTTGTCGTTAAATTTTTGTTCTATCTTGACGGTTTTAAAGATAGGCACTTTCGCCTATTTTGCCCAAACATGGATACCTCTATTGATGGAACTTACTGGAGAGTGGAAAATTTAAAAATAAGTATAGGTTTTAATTAATACCTTTATTAGTTGAAACGTCACAAAGTTTACTTCTTTATTATTGGAAATTATTCGTGTTTTCATCGAAAATCTGAGATTTTATTTATACTCAAGGTCAAATTAGCATTTTTCAGGCAGGTGGCTTGAAACCGAAATTTTTTTAAAATCGATTCATCTTGACGTCTGAATATGACCCTAAATTCTTACGGTCAAACTCATGACGGAACCGCGTCAAAATTGAATTTGTTTATAACAAAAAAGCGTTTTTTCTACCTCCGTGAACTGGGCATACGAGTTCAACCAAAATTAAAACTGACTATATGAAAAAATTGTACCAAAATTGTACCTAATTGTACCACAAAAAGAAAAAATTGTACCTTCCAAATAACCCAAAAAATCGACCCCGAAAAAATGGGCCGCATACGACTTCGTCGGAAATTAAATTTGAATATGCCAAAAAATTGTACCAAAATTGTACCTAATTTTACCGCAAAAAGAAAAAAAATAACTTTTCAAATAACCTAGAAAAACGACTTCGAAAATTTTTGATGTCGAATTCATCACTTCTACATGAAAAAAATATACAATATAACTACATGAAATATTTGAACCAAAACTGTACCTGATTGTATTACAGAATAATCAAATGAAACCTTGGAAATAACCCAGAAAATCGACCTCGAAAAATTGAGCCGCACACCATTTCGAAAGAAATTAAATTTTAATATGCCAAAAAATTGTACCAAAATAGTCCGTAATTGTACCGTAAAAAGAAAATAATTAACTATTCAAACTACCTAGAAAATCCACTTCGAAAATTTTTGATGTTAGATTCATTAGTACATAAAATTCTGAGGCTATTATATTTGAAGTGAAATAATTGTAGAACTATTGTGCATAACAAAAACCGCTAAAAACCAAAATTTAACTTATATATCTTATAAATAACTTCGAAAAAAGTGCCACTTCGAAAAATATTTTGTCAGTTTTACCTATTATTGGACCTTCTATAAAAATTTAACGTTGCCAAAATATTATGTTTGAAGAGTATTTTGACATTCTATTCAAACCAAAAATTGTACCTCCTCGATAACGAAGAAATTAACCAAATCGACATATTTTTGGAGATTTGACCCATTTGGGACGCATTTTGAGAAAATGTTTCTATGGCACCAGATAGCCTTTCACTAGAGGATAATGATTGCATGAAACAAAAAAATTGTACCTTTTAAATAAGAGAGAAAAATCAGTTTTTCTGTTTCGCCCATTTCGGACATTCCTAGTGAAAAACTGAAAATGTAAAAAAATTGTACCAAGATTGTACCCCGTATATCCGTAAACAGGAAAAAAATATCTCTTCAAACAAGGGAGATATTAAAGGTTGGATTTTTTACCTATTTCGGACCTGGCCAGAAAAAAAATTTTTTGACCAAAATATTCTGTTCGTGGAGTACTTCGGCATATCATGGTTAACAAAAATTGTACCTCTTGTATAAGGGCCGAAATTAACAAAATTGTACCAAAATGGACATAATTTTGAAGATTTGAACCTTTTGGGACAATTTTTGGGTAAATGTTTCTATGACACAAGATGACTTTTGACTAGAGGATAATGATTGCATGCAAGAAAAAAATTGTACCTTTTAAATAAAAGAGAAAAATCAGTTTTTCTGTTTCGCACATTTTGGACACTCCTAGCGAAAAACTTAAAATGTAAAATAATTGTACCAAAATTGTACCCGATAAATCCGCAAACAGTAAAAGAATATCTCTTCAAATAAGAGAGATATTAAAGGTTGTTTTTTTTACCCATTTCGGACCTGGCCAGAAAAAAATTTTTTTGACCAAAATATTCTGTACATGGTACACTTTAGCCAGCCATATAAAACAAAAATTGTACCTCTTGTATAAGGGGCGAAATTAACGAAATTGTACTAAAATAAACTAAATTTTGGAAATTTGACCCTTTTGGGACACTTTTTGGTTAAATGTTTCCCTGGCATAAGATGAATTTTTACTAGAGGATAATGCTTGCATGAAAAACAAAAATTGTACCTTTTAAATAAGGGAGAAAAATCAGTTTTTCTGTTTCGCCCATTTCGGACACTCCTAGCGAAAAACTGAAAATGAAAAATAATTGTACCAAAATTGTACCCCGTATATCCACTAGCAGCAAAAGAATATCTCTTCAAATAAGGGAGATATAAAAGGTTGGTTTTTTTACCCATTTTGGACCTGGCCAGAAAAAAAATTTTTTGACCAAAATATTCTGTTCATGGAGTACTTTGGCATGTCATGAATAACAAAAATTGTACCTCTTGTATAAGGGGTGAAATTAACGAAAATGTACCAAAATAAACTAAATTTTGGAAATTTGACCCTTTTGGGACACTTTTTGGGTAAATGTTTCTCTGGCATAAGATGACCTTTTACTAGAGGATAATGATTGCATGAAAAACAAAAATTGTGCCTTTTAAATAAGGGAGAAAAATCAGTTTTTCTGTTTCGCCCATTTCGGACACTCCTAGCGAAAAACTGAAAATGAAAAATAATTGTACCAAAATTGTACCCCGTAAATCCGCAAGCAGCAAAAGAATATCTCTTCAAATAAGGGAGATATTAAAGGTTGATTTTTTTACCCATTTCGGACCTGGCCAGAAAGAAAATTTTTTAACCAAAATATTCTGTTCATGGAGTACTTTGGCATGTCATGATTAACAAAAATTGTACCTCTTGTATAAAGGGTGAAATTAACGAAAATGTACCAAAAAAAACTAAATTTTGGAAATTTGACACTTTTGGGACACTTTTTGGGTAAATGTATCTCTGGCATAAGATGACCTTTTACTAGAGAATAATGATTGCATGAAAGACAAAAATTGTACCTTTTAAATAAGGGAGAAAAATCTTTTTTTCTGTTTCGCCCATTTCGGACACTCTTAGCAAAAAACTGAAAATGTAAAATAATTGTACCAAAATTGTACCCCGTAAATCCGCAAGCAGCAATAGAATATCTCTTCAAATAAGGGAGATATTAAAGGTTGTTTGTTACAATAATTTGAGATTCTTGGAAATTTCTTACATACTTTAATATACAATAAAAAATGATGCGTGTCGTATACTTCTAAACTTAGGGTTCCGTAGTATGTACTAGGTATAGCAATCAGTAATTTTACTACCCAGAATTTATAATTATTCATAAATACATTTATATTTTATTTCAAATATTATTACCAATATGACGGGAGTTTGGTGGATGAGGTCAGTTCCTTGCAGATGAGCTCATAACGGCTTAGTATTATTATATTATTATATTATTATAATTTTTTTTATGCGCAATGAATTAATATCTGTCAACCTAGCACAACAACTTTTTCAAATCAAGTCGAAAGTAGTCGCCAAATTTGCCGCTATTTTATCGTGTATTTGTTGTGTTAAACTAAATTTTGTCGCTCTTCTTTAACGGAGAAATTGTGTGTTGCTTTTTCCAAAGTACTTGAATGAGATCTCATCTTAATAAACTGTAACGTCAATGGCAGCTTGTGGGAACGTAAACGGGGTTAATAACCAAGTGCGAAAACCACTTTGGATTAACTACCCTCAGCCACATTGTTTTTTACGGGGATTAGTATCTTTGTTTCCTTGATATCCCCCTGACTGTTCAGTCTATTAAAAAAGTTGTAAGAACAATTTTACAATTTTAAAGAGAACAAAATGCACACATTTCTTGTACGAATAATTTTTTCGTAGCGTCAATATTTTAGGCAATATTAGTCTAAAACAGAACAAATGGGGCCCCAAAAATGATACTTCAACAATAATATAACTTTTAATACCCTTATATATTATATTATATACCGGGTAAAACGCATGTTTAAACCCATGCTTTTACAGTTTTAAAAATCGCATAAAACGACATACGATAGGATGTGCACATGTAAAAAATATTAACTCAATATACTACATGTTTGTGTTATTGTTCATAACAAACATTTACAAGTATATTATTGTGTTTTTTATTTATCTTTATATTTTTTAAAATTCGATTTTCTATTGAAATTTATTAATTATTGACCATTAAATAAGTTAGAGTTTTTATTTTTATTAAAATATAATTATGAATGCCAGAAATTTTAATACTTTCCTCGGAATATAGATTGAGAAGTAAATTATTTTTTTAAAATCTAATGGTATTATCAATTGTGGTATTTTTTTGTAAAAGAGCCAAATTAAGAGTTATTTTGTTTCGAGTATTGTGGTATAAGTTTTATTAGTTTAATAACTTGTTTCAACTCGAAATCAACCGTAATGGTACTCATATTTCTAAAAAGCCAGAAATATTAGTTTGTTATTTACTTGATTTAAGTGAAATAAAGAGAAAACCGATTGTAAGCGTCGTTTAAACCCAGTATATATATATATATATATATATATATATATATATATATATATATATATATATATATATATATATATATATATATATATATATATATATAAGGGTATTATAAGTTATATTAACATTGAAGTATCATTTTCGAAGCCCGATTTTTTCTATTTTTGGCTAATATTGCCTAAACTATTGAAGCTATGAAAAAATTGTTTATACAATATATATGTGCATTTTTATTTCCTACCAAATTCATATGAAAAACAATATCAACAAACTGAACAGTTAGGGGGATATCAAGAAAACAAAGATACTTAACCCCGTAAAAAACAATGTGGCTGAGGGTAGTTAATCCAAAGTGGTTTTCGCACTTGGTTATTAACCCCGTTTACGTTCCCACAAGCTGCCATTGACGTTACAGTTTATTAAGATGAGATCTCATTCAAGTACTTTGGAAAAAGCAACACACAATTTCTCCGTTAAAGAAGAGCGACAAAATTTAGTTTAACACAACAAATACACGATAAAATAGCGGCAAATTTGGCGACTACTTTCGACTTGATTTGAAAAAGTTGTTGTGCTAGGTTGACAGATATTAATTCATTGCGCATAAAAAAAATTATAATAATATAATAATATAATAATACTAAGCCGTTATGAGCTCATCTGCAAGGAACTGACCTCATCCACCAAACTCCCGTCATATTGGTAATAATATTTGAAATAAAATATAAATGTATTTATGAATAATTATAAATTCTGGGTAGTAAAATTACTGATTGCTATACCTAGTACATACTACGGAACCCTAAGTTTAGAAGTATACGACACGCATCATTTTTTATTGTATATTAAAGTATGTAAGAAATTTCCAAGAATCTCAAATTATTGTAACAAACAACCTTTAATATCTCCCTTATTTGAAGAGATATTCTATTGCTGCTTGCGGATTTACGGGGTACAATTTTGGTACAATTATTTTACATTTTCAGTTTTTTGCTAAGAGTGTCCGAAATGGGCGAAACAGAAAAAAAGATTTTTCTCCCTTATTTAAAAGGTACAATTTTTGTCTTTCATGCAATCATTATTCTCTAGTAAAAGGTCATCTTATGCCAGAGATACATTTACCCAAAAATTGTCCCAAAAGGGTCAAATTTCCAAAATTTAGTTTTTTTTGGTACATTTTCGTTAATTTCACCCCTTATATAAGAGGTACAATTTTTGTTAATCATGACATGCCAAAGTACTCCATGAACAGAATATTTTGGTCAAAAAATTTTTTTTCTGGCCAGGTCCGAAATGGGTAAAAAAACCAACCTTTAATATCTCCCTTATTTGAAGAGATATTCTTTTGCTGCTTGCGGATTTACGGGGTACAAATTTGGTACAATTATTTTACATTTTCAGTTTTTCGCTAGGAGTGTCTGAAATGGGCGAAACAGAAAAACTGATTTTTCTCCCTTATTTAAAAGGTACAATTTTTTTCATGCATGCAATCATTATCCTCTAGTAAAAGGTCATCTTATGCCAGAGAAACATTTACCCAAAAATTGTCCCAAAAGGGTCAAATTTCCAATATTTAGTTTATTTTGGTACATTTTCGTTAATTTCACCCCTTATACAAGAGGTACAATTTTTGTTATTCATGACATGCCAAAGTACTCCACGAACAGAATATTTTGGTCAAAAAATTTTTTTTCTGGCCAGGTCCGAAATAGGTAAAAAATCCAACCTTTAATATCTCCCTTGTTTGAAGAGATATTTTTTTCCTGTTTACGGATATACGGGGTACAATCTTGGTACAATTTTTTTACATTTTCAGTTTTTCACTAGGAATGTCCGAAATGGGCGAAACAGAAAAACTGATTTTTCTCTCTTATTTAAAAGGTACAATTTTTTTGTTTCATGCAATCATTATCCTCTAGTGAAAGGCTATCTGGTGCCATAGAAACATTTTCTCAAAATGCGTCCCAAATGGGTCAAATCTCCAAAAATATGTCGATTTGGTTAATTTCTTCGTTATCGAGGAGGTACAATTTTTGGTTTGAATAGAATGTCAAAATACTCTTCAAACATAATATTTTGGCAACGTTAAATTTTTATAGAAGGTCCAATAATAGGTAAAACTGACAAAATATTTTTCGAAGTGGCACTTTTTTCGAAGTTATTTATAAGATATATAAGTTAAATTTTGGTTTTTAGCGGTTTTTGTTATGCACAATAGTTCTACAATTATTTCACTTCAAATATAATAGCCTCAGAATTTTATGTACTAATGAATCTAACATCAAAAATTTTCGAAGTGGATTTTCTAGGTAGTTTGAATAGTTAATTATTTTCTTTTTACGGTACAATTACGGACTATTTTGGTACAATTTTTTGGCATATTAAAATTTAATTTCTTTCGAAATGGTGTGCGGCTCAATTTTTCGAGGTCGATTTTCTGGGTTATTTCCAAGGTTTCATTTGATTATTCTGTAATACAATCAGGTACAGTTTTGGTTCAAATATTTCATGTAGTTATATTGTATATTTTTTTCATGTAGAAGTGATGAATTCGACATCAAAAATTTTCGAAGTCGTTTTTCTAGGTTATTTGAAAAGTTATTTTTTTTCTTTTTGCGGTAAAATTAGGTACAATTTTGGTACAATTTTTTGGCATATTCAAATTTAATTTCCGACGAAGTCGTATGCGGCCCATTTTTTCGGGGTCGATTTTTTGGGTTATTTGGAAGGTACAATTTTTTCTTTTTGTGGTACAATTAGGTACAATTTTGGTACAATTTTTTCATATAGTCAGTTTTAATTTTGGTTGAACTCGTATGCCCAGTTCACGGAGGTGTTTTTTCTTAATATCTTTTTTAAAACTAAAAATTTTAAAAATGACATAGAGTATTAATTAATTTTATATAAAAAAAGAAAACAAGTGAGCCCACATTTAAATCGGTTAATTAGAATTCGAGAAAAAAATTACCAAAGTTCGAAAACTCCAAAAATTTTTAATTAAAATAAAAAATTACTTAATTTTTTGTTTACAATGGCCAAGTATGCCTTTTATATGTTAACAATAGTGTGCCCAATTTTAGCCCTTAATAAAAATTAGGTCCCCGACAATTAATAAAATACCATGTGACCTATTTTTATAAATAAAAGGGGTGCATTTGATCTTAGACGAATAAATCTTTTTTAAATGAAAGGTCTTATAAATATCTATAAAATGAAATAGAAAATTATTTTTTAAACTGTATTTTTAAACTGTTTTATCTTTTGCTAACTAAATATTTTTTAGGTTTTATAAGGCTTAATCTAAAGCTTAAATACTTACCTATCTAGCTATAAACTTAAAAAAAAATGTTCGACCATAATGGTTTATTTCTTAAAGAAAAGCAGGATAAAATCCGTCGGTATTTAATTAGAAAATAATATTTTTATAATTGAAAAACAGCTTGATTAAATTTGTCAAAAAGAGATACAATATTTCTGTAGCTATATAGTATATATATTTATCTCATACATCCAACGTTTGAATATTCCATGTCATTTTTAAAATTTTTAGTTTTAAAAACGATATTAAGAAAAAACGCTTTTTTGTTATAAAAAAATTCAATTTTGACCCTATTCCGTCACGAGTCGTACCGTAAAAATTTAGGGTTATATTCAGGACGTCAAGATGAATCGATTTAAAAAAAGAATTGCGGTTCCGAGCAACCTGTCTGAAACCCTCTTTTTGAAGCTAATTTGACTCGAATATTAAAGTGCCAAAATTTATTGAAATATACTATAGTTTTGCGGCCCATAATTTCATTGCTCCAAGCTGTCAACATTGTGTGTTTCTGGCAATAATAATCTTCATTTCTTTTATACCACCCATCAATTCGAAATATAGTAGGCGGTATAGCAGATGGCGATATATAGTATAATATCTCAAAATTACCTTTTTTTCCGCATTCAATGGTTCACAGATATATGATTACAATTCATTTTGTGTAAGATGTTGTTCTTATGATGTATACAATAAAATATTTAATCCCACATCACCTCTATATACAAACCGCAAAGTCCGACTTAATTTTATTACATATCTTATTAATTATTATTACTAATATTATAAATGGGAAAGTAATTCTGTATGCCCGTCTGTCGTTTAAATAAAATTTGGTATACGAATAAACCCGGGTAAGGACATAGACTACTTTAAAAAAATCAATTTCTAAACGGATGAAAGTATGTATGGGGACTTATAAATAAATAAATACTTGTTTTAGCGTTTATTAAAACAAACGCTTAGGAAGAGTTATGGGGGCTCAGAGTTTATATGGGAATTCCTGTTTTTGGAAGTTAGGGTCTTTGAAATTGGTATTTAGATTTATCAAATATGAATAAATAAAAAGGCTTTTTATGGAAAATAAATTAATAGCAGTGAAAAAGGCGACCCATTTTTTTAAGTTAGAGACATGAAATTTGCTTTTTAGGCTATAATCCACAAATTAAGAAATGCATCTTACAACATTATGTAAGAAAATTAACCTGTAGCTACTTAGACATGTCATAAGAGTTATGTGTTACTTTTTAAAAAACTCAACCAAACTTTAAAATACACTGGGGCAGATTTCAAAGAAGATTTTTGCTTCTACCGTCAGCTTTACGTTACTTGCTCATACACCTACGAGCCTGAATAAAAAAAAATTTTGTAAGGAAATGTCCAAAGAGTAATAAGATTGTGAAGTAATTGTTTCAAACAATTTTTTGTTGTTTTCGACAATGGGTCTTGGCAATACCGAGGACACTAATTTCATCAAAGAAAAATTATTTCAATAATATCAATGGTATTCATAGAACTGTTGTCAATAATGTTTTGGTCAGATTTGAGCAATTCTAGACTACCGAAATCAATTGCGAAACTTTTACATTAGCAGACTAAAGTTACCGCGAGGTGAAACGAGAATGTGCTCTGTATTAAGTATAGTCCCATAATTTTGGGGGTATATTTATTGAATGAGCTCTATATTTATATTTTGTAGGTATATTTATATAAAAGAAGGAAACATTGCACTTCTTGAAACACAATAAGTAATTATTATCTCAACTTGACTTTAAATTCTTGTTTTGCGAGGCACGAAAGTTTTTGGTTTGGTTTGGTCTAATCAAAGTGATTTTGAAAGTTGATATTATATGAAAGTGTAGATTATATCTGAAAAATAAGTATAATCCAAAAATGAGATCATCGAAAAGTCTACATCAATATAAAGCTTATCGTTTCTTATATTTTGGTGAGATAAAACTGAATTATAAACTTTTAATATGCTAGCGCTAGGTAAATGAAAAGATCTGGTGAAAATTTAACATCAATTATCAATGTTGACAACAATAGTTTTATGTTGTATATTCTGTTGTTAACTGTATATAGATGTAGACAGCATATAAAAAAAATTTATTGAGATGTTCGAAATTGTCTTTGTTAGATACCAACCACTGGTAGAACTGGGGGTTGTGTTTTGTTACTATTTACGTCATGTATAACTATACTCGTACTGTTACATCATTATTAATTACATGTTTATTTATCCGTATATATATATATATATATATATATATGCGTCTTTAATAATATGTGATTTATTATTTACTTAATGATTTAGAATGTTCACAATTACATAAATTCTACAACTCAAACATAAACTACATTTTCATTTATACTATAATGATAATGGAAATAGTTTTTGTGTTCATACGTAAACTAGGCACACTTTTCCAGATGCGTATCAAGAATTCTTGACATTACCCCCTCTCGTGGGAATTTATGAAATACATATTATTGCACAAAGTAGGTTATAAATATCTACATAAACTAAAAATTTAAAAATAAAATGGAAATGAGTTCAGAAAAAAGTCATTTTGTCTGTACCTCTGTCGTTTGTTGGAGTTTTCCGGGTTTTTCCGTGATACGTTGTAATATACAAGAGGTAACCATCAATAGTAGATGGCAATATTAACAACGAAATTTGAATAAAATGAGAATGAATTCAAAAAATGACATTTTCTCCATATCTCTCCGGGTTTTCCGAGTTTTTCCGGGATATACTGTAATTGAAAAATGGCAAACAACTAAAATATTAATCCACATGACAATTCCAACAAAAAACTATGCGAGTCATAAATTTTCATTGATTTCACAATTTCAGAACAGATAACTATAATTGCTCTTGATTACAAAAGCATCTGTGTATATTACACACTATTTTTTATTTGTATACATATGAGTGTGTATAAAAATTAAAATAAACAGTTAGCGCATTGGTAACTTAATATATACAGGCCTTTTAAGCAATTAGCTCAGTTAGTTTGTATTCACTTGTTTTTAATATTCTATTCTATAAAGAAGTTTTATAAAGCGAGTTCAATAGATGTTCTAGAAAATTGTACCATACGAATGTGAATATAAAATCCTACAAATCTGACTGAAGTTCCATCACGATCACACTGTAAAACTGGCCGAAGAGTCAGAATTAATAATTTATCGCTACTAAGCTTTTCTTTGACTATGTACGTAGCTAGAGCTTTGGAATTTTGAGTATTAGTCACGGGAAAATATAATTTAGTGTATAATATTTAATATCGAACGAAATATTTAATATCGTTCCATATATATATATATATATATATATATATATATATATATATATCGAATTCGAAAATATTCCCTGACATAGAAATGGGAAGAGTTGATTAATATTTGAAATAGTGGAAGAGGTGGAGAATTGAATTAAGTTTTTAATCAAATAAAAATAAAAAAAGTTAAATTATTAAAAATAAAATAAAAAATAAAAAATAAATTATTTCCTCTAATCACTAATATGTATGTGAATATAAACAAAAGCTTGGGGTACTCTTACTTTGACAAACATTTGAAATTTGAGCGCATTTGTCTATAGTCACATACTGATTCGGAGAAAAATTTAGTTTTACTTTATAATTCATTAAATACATTTTACAGGCAATGTAAATTACAATCATTTTGTCATTCAATAAAAATATTAAAATTAAATTACATAGAACTTACACTGAATGAACTCGGGTAGTAATTAAACATGACACGAATTTATTGATTTATAAGCTAAATAAGGGATAGTATGAGTATTTGTAAATATACGTCAATGATAAAAAAACTTAAATACAATATGCTCAAGAATAAATTTTATGAAATTATTCTGAATAATCTGATTTACTTTATCCGTTCAATGTGCCACGAACAATAAAAAGAGCTAATTAAATACTGATATGAAAAAATTAACTCGTCAACCAGGAATCGAACATCGGGCTTCTGGATATCTAGTCCAGTATGCTTCCGCTACACCAAAGACGACTGTGACGTAACAGCCAACTTTTTCATATCATTCTTATTTTTATTTATTTAGGCAGTATTATTTCTAAAATTTCAAATTCGCCCCCTTTGCCTAGATCAGTTTTTTGTATTATAAATATGTATTTCGACTACAATGTAGTCATCATGAGTATAAATTAGCTAGTCGTACTTTACTCTTTGTCAATTAGAAATAGAAAGTAGAGATCAATAGACAAAAATAAAAATAAATAGAAAATTAAAATATACTGGATTTAAAATATAATAAATTTTGAATTATATTGAAATTATTCTTGAAATAATTATTTATTGTTAGCATATTTTATTTAAAATGAGCTATTTAAATCTCAGATATTCAACGAGTTCAAAAATTTTCTTGAATACTATTTTTTTTTGTTGATACAAATTGTTTAAAAAAAATTAAATTATTCATTTATGTTCTGAATAGGTAAATTCTGTGACAACCAGTATAAAATAGCTTTCATCTATATGCTATTTTAAATTAAAAAGCTATCAAAACTTTTTATACTACAGATGTCATATTCATGCACGATTGTAATATAATTACAATGTTTTAAACTTGAAGACAGAATATATTATAGAATAAATGCATTCCTTGAAATAATTTTCTCTCGTTTATATTTCATGATCCATTTCTTTATAATACTATAATATCAATCTCTTACATAGCATATTGATATTCAATTTTATCCGATTCCTAAAATGGGCGTAGTTCAAGTGGCTGTAAGTTCTTATGTTACTATCTACAGCCTGATTTCGAAAGAAAGAAAGTTGATTTTCTACAACTTATACATTTTTTATTATATTTTGTGTTTTCTTTATACTCTAACCCCTGTTTTTCCCTTCACTGATTCTTCTCATTAAGGAACTTGGTCTTTCAAATACCAAAAGCATATTAAATACGAAATTTTATTTTGATCGGACTAAAATTTAGACCCATAGAGAGAACTACCTTAAATTAAAATATTTTAAAAGAAATTCAGGAACGCATTACGATATTAAACAAATGTAAAAATCTAGAAAAATGTATCTAAAATTAAATCGAAACGTTCATGAGTGGATTAAAAAAACCTTTTTGTTTTTTAAACCGAAAAAGAAAACAATTCTTTTTGTTTTTAAATTAATGGATGTATAAAGAATATGCATAATGTATTTTTAATGAAGTTTTTTTATTCAGAAAAAAGGTTATCGTAAATACATACACATTTTATATTATTTTTTAAGCTGTTTGTTGTTTAAAGCATTAATCCGTAAAACTCTATATATATTGTAAATGATATTATTTCAATGAATCATGAAAATAAAACTCATTCAAGATGGATTATTAAGGTAGTCTATTCGTTAGAATTTGATGAAATTGATATATGATATTAAACTCTATGCCCATTATTTATTTTGGAAATAATCAAATCGTTTAGCCGATTGTGAAGCGAGATATTCACATTCAATATTACGTTTAAAAAGATTTTCTTTTTTTTTTTCAAGTATCTTGTTAACGTGGACTTAGTTGTAGGTTTTTAAAAACAGATACTGCCGATTTAAAAAAATAATTAATGATAAGTCATAATACAATATATAGTACAGCATTGAATCAAAAATGTTAAAGCAATATATATATATATATACTATTAGTATATTATATTTTATCGTTAATTCTTTGAATATCATGATTGCGCTACCTTAGGTTTACCCTTTATTCAAAACACTTATAAATATTTTATTCAGAGCTTTTGTTACTTGACTCTTTTGAAAAATCTACACTTAATCTTAAATTATTTCGTACAAAATGTAATTGTTTTCCATTTAAAATAAAAATATATTAATATTTATCTAATTTCCGTTGAAATAATAAAAGATTGCTTCATTTGTTTTTTGATAGGTCAAACTTGAACAGATTTCTTCATAGCCGATTATTTGAAAAAATAATTAATAAGGAAAGTTGCTTAGTTGACGCAGCTGCTATATATATATATTATTTACCAATAACATCCAATAGAAATCGATAGATTGATCATCTCCCTGAAACAAACGAAGACTACTCGTGATTGGATTTTTATCATCATTTGTTTGTGTACTCTCTAGAGCTCATAATTCTAGTCCGATCTAAATGAAATTTCGTATCTGATATACTTTTGGTATATGAAAGGCCACGTTTGTTAATCAGTGAGTGCAATCAGTCAAGGGGAATGGGGTCTTTGAGAAAAAATGTAACACAATATATAATAATATTAATGTAAATAACAATGGTTAGAAACCAAACTGTATAACGAAATTTCCAATATTATAGCAGTTTGCAAATTTTGTCTCTACCCTATCTTAAACTCCTCTTTTTCCTTGTCCGATTAGCTCTATTTCCTAAGAGGCTTACAAAACAATATTGGTTAGAGGAAATAAATAAGTCTATATTAATTCTTCTAAGATTTTAGAATATAAAAAAACCTTTTCTAAATTTAAAAAAAACCTTAAATTGTGCAATATTGAAACATTAAGTCGATAAACAACAATTACAACGCTATGATTTATCCATAATTCATTTTACTTTTGAAATTTGCACGTGGCATACTTTTACCTGTAAATTCTTTTAATATGCTATAAAACCTTCTTTTCGAAGGGTAGATACAATTCGGTTAAATTTGGTTATATATATATATATTGATTAAATGCAAAATTTTTGAAAGGCTATCTATTGTATAAGGGTCAATATTTTGTTATGAACAAGAAATCATTTAACAAATTTCTTTTCAATATTTTCTAATGGAAATAAGATACACACATAAGTATAGTGTTTTACTTTATTAAATACATTTTAGATATACTATTCTTGTAATGTTTTTCAAGTACCCATTTTGTTCCAGATAATTATATTATAATTTTCTTTTTACTGTATTATTTACTTATTATTTTTTTGTGGATATTCCGTATCAAAATTTAATATAATTATTGGGAGTTTTTTTTATACTTTTAGACAGAACTGTTTATTTAAAAGTTTGTATATCATGGTAAAAATGGTATCTGTAATTTATCATCTATAATTATTTACTGGTGAATTTAACACTGAATTCACTAACTAAAGAAAGTCAGACAATAAGCTTGTAGTTCAACATAGTTGTTACCTACGTATAGAGACTGTAATTGACCCAGTCACAACACATATTTAAGTCCGGAAAAATACGCATACAGATGAAAATTGGTGTAGGTCTTAAATACAATATTGCAAATGAAATATCAAAAGTCTCCACCTATCCTATTTCTAATAAAAATTATATTCATGTTCAGAGGTAAAAATATAGGTATTTCGCATTTTTCTTTTAAACGGTAAACGTTATCGTAAAAATAGGTAGAACAAAAGTTATTGATAATGCAATTGTCTGTAATAACTAATCAGATATTTTTTTTACCTACGAATCACCAACCTGAAATTGTGGTATTATCATAATACCTTGATTGACAACATAGTGTCTGTCAGTACTACCTAAAAGTCTAAATGGTAGTGCTATCATTTAACGCATATCAGAACTAAGCCTCCTGGTGAACAAAATAATCTGTTCCACTTTGATCATTACCAATAGTACATTTCTCTACGTTTTAATGTCCCCACAGCTAAAAGTACTATTTTTGGGGTTTGCATACTGATGCGTGAGTTTGCAAAAGTAGGTTTTTTATCGATACATTCTCACCGGAAGTCTTAATATAGTTATACCGGGACAAGTCGTCCAATTCGTTTTACCATAGAAATTTTACCAAATTCTGTAGAAAATAGCTTTAAGAATTTGCTTAAAAATATTTACACAAATTACTCGCATGATTTCTTGATGTTTGCATGAATTTTGTTTTGTTTTGGTGGCTCATAAATGTATAAGCAAAATTTTCCAACATTGAGCATTGGCTCAAATCTACGTGGATATCTATATTATATATTTTTTAAATTTTAATAAAAATGAATATGTTATTAAATTATGGGAATTTTTTTTATACAACCTCTATATACAGACCATCAGATTACATTTGAGAATATAATATGCTTGTATATTATGTATGTGACCTATTTTTAAATAACATTCCGGATATAAAAACACATATTTTATAAACTTGATACACACTTAATCGGTTTTTTTTTATACATATTTTAATGCAATAATCATGTTTCATATTATTATTATGTTCTTTTACTTCTTCTACTTAGAGTACGTGTACTATACAACATAAATATCACTGATCATATGTTTCTTAGAGGTACTGCACTGTACGTATTGTATGTATTGTATGTACACTGGGCGTCAAGTTGATAAATTCTTTGGTCTAAAAATAAATACCCCTAACTTTATGGTCAGACTGGAGACGAAGAAAATACATTTAGCACTCAATATTTTCCAGAAAATGTTACGGTGGTGGGTACACTTATAAAAACAGCCAAAAAGACCGAATTGTTAAGAAGTCTACGCCATACTGGCTTGCGTTCGTGAGACCCTACGTAAAGGCTACATAAACCGTATGTATGTATTCCGTATGAATGTCTGTATTCTCGGAAAGTCAAGCTACTTTAAAAGTCTTGTGTGGAAATGAGGTCACCTCAAGGATAGTCAAGGATTGCCCAGATCAATATTAATTGATCTGGGTGCCGGGTCACAGTGGTTTCGAAGGAAATGAAAAAGCTACCTTAGCAAAGAAGGGAGTAAGAATACCCTTCATTGGCTCAAAGCCTATTTTAGGAATTCCAAGGACTGCATGTAAACAGGTGATCAACGAGTGGTCAAATGCTAAACACCATGATCAATGGGAAAAAGTACCGCGGCAGGAGCTTGGGAAAATACTGCTTCAGAATGCAACCAATTTCTCGATGCACTGAAGCTAAACAGGATGCAACTACGGAGAGTTAACGGATTTATTACAGGGCATTATACCCTGCGGAAGCATCTGCACACAATGGGACTTCATAACGGGTCCATTGTGTGCAGATATTGTGGCGAGGAGGACGAAACATCCAGCCACATTATCTTCGACTGCGAACCTCTAGGTTACAGCAGATACAGGATATTCGGTGCATCTCACCTCGAATATATGAACCTTCAGGAAGACCTGATAAGCAAGCTCCTGGCTATTGCCAACATATGGGAGAAGCGAATCTCGTCGGACTGAAGTAGAATGGGGACCACATTGAACCATAAGGTCGAAGTGCAATACTTTTTAGACCCCAAGATGTATGTATCTATCTATCTACATGTCAAATTTGGACAACAAACCAATTTTGCTTTGAAATATATGTAGGCAACTTAAACAACGTGTTAAATATAAATAGCGTGTGCTCTATATCTAATTGTAATAAACTTGATGGGATTTGTCACTTTTAGATTAATGGCCCCAGTTTTAAGGATTTCAGGATTCGATACTTGGCAAAACATTTAAACAATATCTACGAAAAATTATTTTATAGAACTTTTCGATATAAAATCCATAATACATGTGAAAAACATATATAATTACATAGTATGCCCCTTTCAACTTTTAGAACACAAATTTTAGAAAAATTTCAATAACTTTATTTTCTGTTATTTTGAAAAACTGTTTTATTTTTTTGCGGCCAGTGCTAATCAAAATCAGTATATATTAGACTGTTGTTTTATCAGTTCAAAGTTTATAATTTACTGTCGTTCGATTCGAATCAAGTTAAAGATTAAGTTCAAGTTGGCATTTGTACGATTAATTCAAAGTTGACATTGTGTTGAAAAATTTAAAAAATTGTTGAAAAAGAAATTAGATTTAAATTTTTTTAAAAAGCAAATAAAACCAGGTTTTTGTTTTCGTAAAAATTTTTGTTTAATTTAATTTTCTTTTGTTTAAAAAAACGTGCGTGTCATTCCAATTAGAAAATATTTAGTAAAACCTTTTACTAATATATTTTGTTTTTGTTTTTGTCGAGTATCGGAATCTGTTGCAGGTTCGTGCAGTGCTCCTTTGAGGAATAAAGAGAGCCAAGATACCGCGACAACTTATTTATTTCGATTTCAAAACAAATTTTCAAATAAAAGTTTTGACTATATTTATAATGAACAACTTTTATCTGAAGTATTTTTTCGAAAACCGAATCAATAAGGCACAAATCAATTATAAATTTTTTTTAACTGACATCAACTTTTGGTGATCATTTCGAATAGTACACATATAATGAACATCTTTTATCCGAAGTATTTTCTCGAAAACCGAATGAATAAAGCACAAATCTATTAAAAAAAATATTGTGAACCATTATTGTAACAACTAAACAATCAATCCAAAGCTTTACAATATGAGTGCGTTATCGGTAGAGTAACGGGTGATTATAAAAGTTGGGAAGCCAAGAGTGGAAGAGTTGTGGAACAAACTAAACTTATTTAATGCTCGCGATATGACATTTAATTTTGAGCTGAATAAACAAATAAGAGTAAGCGAAGCATTAAAAAAATGGGGGTACAAAAAAACGGTTGAAAGATGCGCAAGAAAAACCAAATTTGAGGTACTTTTATCACATGACCCATTATAAACAGGGAGAAAAGTGCTTGTCTCATATTGAATTGACATGGAAGAGGACGTTGCCTGGTTTCAGGGTAAGTAGCTGGAAATATAAAAACAGACGTGACGAACACGGTAATAGGATATGGGTCAGGTGCAAAGATAGTGAGGATAATGAAAAACATCTATTGTTTGAGTGTGTTGGGTTTAGTTAATTACGGTCATCATTTTCAGAAAAAGTAAGGCTGTGTGTGTGGGAAAGTTTTATGACCAACGATAATGAAAGACACGCTAGTCACGATATACTTGGGTAAAATAAGACAAATATGGAATGGGAGACAGCATAAGTATCAAGCTCTGTGTTTTGGATTTATTTTATTTTTATTTTTATCTTTCCTGAGTAATTGAAATTTTTGTGTGTTTTTGAAATTGAAGTTAGTTTATTCTTATTTTTATAAGAATCTTTGTAGATTGAAAAGGCCAAATGGGTAAATAAATAAAATTACTATTAATAATAATAATAATTCTAAAGAATGTTTAAAAAAAGAACGCTACTTTTGTGGCCATGTGTACAGCCAACTATATTAACATAAATGTAATGTTTTTTATCATTAACTGTACACAATATCAAATATATTTCTTTTAGAAGAGTGTACAGTTTTTTGCTTCTCTATATAGATCACAATAACATTGTATGTAGCTGTTCAGTACATTAAATAAAATTCTCATAAACAGCACTTAAAGTACTTTTATATTACTATGTACTTGTTACATAAATCTGCAATACTTACAGTAACGTAAATTAAAGTACTGTCGAATAATACTTAAAATACTTAAATAAGAAGTAAGGGAACCCGGACCACAACGAGGTACTGGGGCGGAATGAATATGTAGGGCTAGACTAACCTGTGGCTGTTCAACTACGACATTCTTTTCTTGGTCGTTGGTGCGTGAAGTTTTAGTTTTGTGATTTTTTGCTCCTGTATTGTAACTTGATAATCTTGTAACCAAGATAATGTATGCATACTTGTTTACATTACAACTACAGTTAGTACATACTTAAGTACGTTCAATTGTCTTTAGTTTGATTATCTTTAGTTTCGTGTAGTTAAATGTCTGTTTACGAATCTTTTTCGAGTAAACTTACCTTCATAACCGGAATTATGTCTCTGGGGCGGAACGGGTGAGCGGAATGGTTACCCTATTCTGCCCACTGGGGTACCCCATTATGACAGGCTTTCAAGTGAAGAGGCTAATTTTACTACACCTGGGAGCTCTTGGATGACAACTGATAATAGATAGCGAAGATGATGAGGCTGTCCTGAATTTTGTGTATGCAATTTTGTGCATAAACTTATTTTTTCTGCACTTCCACTAGTTTTATATGTGTTTATAATAACTTGTCTTTATCACCTCGTTGTGCCTTGTGCCTGGGGCTAAATGACATAATTTTCTATTTTTGAAAAAAAAATTGTTAATTTATTTACTGACAGTATTTATATTATTTATTTTTGTGATTATATCATTTTAATGTGTTCATAGAAATGTGTCCATTTGCAGCTCTCTAAATCAAGTTCAAGTTTGTACCCCATCAAGTACAATTCAAGTTTGTACCCCATCAAGTTCGTTAATGGGTCAAATCGGACGAGGGGATAGAGGTATTTAGAGGGAGAGGGAAATACAAAATTTGCCATATCTCTCTTAATATTCGAAAAATCGAAAAATTTATAAGAGGTAAAGTTGTAGGTAATTAGTTTTACTATAACCTTGTTTCTTTACATTTTTTCTGTTACACTAATATTTACAATTTAAGATTGAAAGTTAAAATTCTAAATACCTCTGTACACATTAGAGTTTGAGAACAAAGATCAGGTAATGAATTGTAGCAAACTTCATTTTCTACAACTTGACGCCTTATACATTTTTCGATTGTTCTATTATTAAGAGAGATATATTATATATTATATTTTATGTTTTCTACTTTCTCTATGCCCCCTTTGCCCTTGACCTATGCCATTTAGTAATAAAAGCGGCTCTGCAAATACTAAAATCATATCAGATATTTATTTCATTTTGTCACACTAAAACTATGACCGCTAGGGAATGTATTCTAAGGAAATTCGCTAAATCGAAGCAGCTCCTGCGTAACGAATTTTTTGTCTTGTAATTATACTGATAGGTATATTTGATAACCATAGTTACTAAACTTGTTTTAATTAGTCAAGCCTCTTTTTGTAGCCGTTTTTTTGTGAAGAATTTTCTATGTAGAAAATTTGTAAAATATTATTAAAAAAATTTAATAATAAGATAATATTAATAAAATAAAATAAAATAAAAAGTTTTGGTTTTACAATCGGATTTTGTCCTTAAGATTATTTAAGATTTTCTTAGGTTAGATTTTTCCTCCATCCTTGCGAATGATCGTAAAATACAATTAGTGTTACTTACGATATCTTAAAAACTAATTCAAATACCATATAACTTTAATATCACTCTTAGTCAAGAATAAAAATATAATTTATAGTTCTCTTATTTGATAGGTTTAACAGTCAACATTCGCATAGAATTTTCAGATACCACATAAAAAACGTAATTTTATTAGTTCATCATTTTTTATGCATAATTTTATGGGATAATTTATACGGTGAGACATGATATTTTAATAGGATCGTCAAAATTTCGTCTCAATTATTATGATTTTGTTAAATTCAATTTCATTTTCTTGTCAATTTGTTGAATTTTCCAGTTTATTATTTTGATTGCATAATACTACAATTGACAATTGATAATGTCCTCTGTATCGTCTTGTTTTTTGACTTTACTGGTTGGTTCTTGTTTCGTCTTTACTAAAAGTGAAGGAAAAAAAATTACTATGGCTTTCGTCATATAAATCTTGTCTTCATAAATCTCGTCTTCATAAATCTATGAATCATCTTTCGACTTTCAACATAATCAAGAACAAAAAATTTGTCTTGAAATTTTTGTTTCTTAAGACATGACAAATTAGAAAAATATTTTGATAATAGATAACGAAAAGCATAAAATAGTTATGCCCCTTCGCTAAAGGTTTACTAATGAAATAATTTCGTAAAAATTACTTCAAGTGTCTACGAATTCTTGAACGATCCTACATAGTAGATACATTAAGTGATTTGTATACATTTGTGTATGATTTTGATACTTGAAAGTCGAGTTCGATTGGTTGGTACAGAGAGAGATAGACTGAAACATTGAATTTATCTTTGAATATCAGCCAACTGGTAAAATTTATCATAAGCAAAGTTTCACATAGTAAATTTTACAGCAGTTTATCAAATGAATGCTTTTTATTTTACACTAGTATTCGAATATTATACATACACGCTGATAACCGTCCAAGTAGCCGAGCGGTCTAAGGCGTTATGTCTACTTGGAACTGGGGTTCAAATCCCGACATCGGCAGTTTGTCAATTATTAAGAAGAAAAAAAGGGGGCGGTTAATTGACTTAACCGTCGGCGTATGGACCAGAACGAAGTAACCGGCTATGCTTGTGAAGGTTTTTTGCAGTTTCCTTCAAGAACTCTAGATGAATATCGGCATAGTTCCTATCAGAGTCAGCTGCAGCCGCATATCCTACCAATTCCTAGTCTACACACAAAAATTCCTTCCACCCCACTCACATCCTCACATCCTCGCATCACAATGGATCTTATGGTCGAAGTGTAGCCCGTCCAGGGCAGCCTCTACAATCTATCTCCACGCTGATACCAATTATTGAAAAAAAAACAATTTAGACTTATTTGTTTTCGAGAAAAATTGTGTGTAGCAATTTTAGGAAAATATTTGGTAAAAGTGAGGAATAGCCTAATGCTCTATTCCTCATAGACACAATTTTTTTAAACAAGCTTTTATTTCATGAACTAAAGAGTAAAACATACAGCATGGGGCGCCCAAGTTTTAATGTTCACCTTAGACTTTTTTATAGTCACATAATGGTGACTCGGGAGAAAATTTTATTTTTTACTCTTTAATTTATTAAAATTAAATTATTACGTTTGTTTAAAAAAATTATATTTATTATTTTTTAGACTAAAAAACACAATACTATTTCCCTACGCTTCCACTGTATCCATCAAAGTTCTATCCGGTAATATTTTCGAATTCGTAACCTTATGTGTATAAAATATCGAAATTTTCACCTATTTACAGAAAAGCTCAAAAAGAAAAAAACAAACAGAAAGTGAAGTTAAATAAAAGCTTATCAAAGCTATTCAAATGAGAATATTCAAACAAATCACGCTGGCGCCAAATATAAAATAGACATTTTTGTATCTGGCCCTGAGTGCCGCTTTTATTTTTTTTATATATGGGAAATAAAAATCTTGTTCTCTTTTTCGTTAAATCTTACTCCAATCATCGAAATATTGAAGTAACAATGTTTTAAGTGCCGCACTGGGCCCTGTCATGTATCAAATTAAGAATTGTACAGAACAAATTCGTTTGTTTCATACCTTGAAGATCCTCTTATTTCATTTATAAATAAATTTAATATAATTCCAAATTCATTTCTTAGAAAACTGAAATAAATAAAGAAGATGAATCTTCACATTTATCAGCGTTTTTATTTAATTAAAAAAAAAAATTGCAAAAGTATTCATGTAACTTTCATATTAATATTGAATTATATTAGAAGATTAAAATTTCATTTTAAATTAAGAGTTTGAGTCTTTTCTTGTATCCCAATATATTTTAATAGTTATTAATGGTTTGAAATACCGGGGATGTTGCAAAACTAAATTTACCACTATGCATAGCCTAGAAAAAACTTTCTTTGAACAAAAAAATTCGTAAATTTTTGCACTTTTCAAATTTACGGGAAATATCTATAATATATAAACTCCTTTGTGTAACTCACGTATACAAATTCTAACACACTTTGAGACATGCTTAAAGGATGGGGTTTTTTGAAAATCATAATTTTCGTAGCGCAACTCTCCCCCCACGAAAACGGAAACGGAAACGGAAAAACCTCCAAATACATGATACAAGGATGCAGATTTATGTATTCGATGTGGAATACTTTGAAATTTACGGGAAATATCGGAAAATTGTAATTTTTCCAACGTGACCCACCCGAAAATAGGAAAACCCCCCGTCTTTATGGGAGTTATTGGAAAATATTGACGCGAAGTAGATCGAGTTTTTAAATATAAGCTCCTTTTCAAAGAACTCTAGAACTTTTTTCAAAGAACTCAAGAACCTTAAATTATTGAAAATTTTAAGAATGATGTTATATAAATGATTTTCAAAGAACTCTCTTTAATGGTGTAATTATATGCATGTGAAGAATGTTCGATCAAAATAGACTTTAAAGAAAATTATTAAAAGAATTAGATTACACAGCAGCATGCGGGTGTGGGAGTTTTTTGATTAATGGAGCGTTACATTATTATATCTTTTTATAATTGATTGTGAATACGATTGATTGAATTTCAATAAAATTAAAATTGATAGGAAAATTTAAAAAATAAATAAATGTTTTTTTCTCTGTACTGTCTTTCTTTATATATAGAATGAGATTCATTCGATTCGATTAAACAAATGAATAAAATAGAATGTCCATTCTGTCTGTATGTCTGAAACTTCGGATTTAACACAATTTGTATTGTACCTAAAATTTACATGAAATATTATACAGTTTATAGATAGCTGAAACTTAATTTTTGTTTCATTCTGATATCGCAAACACGGTGCTGAAAATTTTACGCTTTCTTTTGGTAATGGACAATGTTCTAGTCATTGCCTAACAATAATTGTTTTATCCTGTTTTTATAAACAACAAGTGAAATTAACAATTAACTGAACTAATTGCTAGAAATTTCCGGTATATAAATTGAATTTATGAAAAAAAGTTTCTTACAAAAGTTGTTTTAAAAAGGAACTTTTTTTGTGGTTCAATTTTTATTCTATGTCTTACGATTTCAAGATACGGTTTGCGCATTTTGCCCATTCTGTTTTTTTAGGTCTAGAACACACAAAAAAAATTTCAGCTCGCTATCTCTTTTCGTTCGTGAGTTATCGTGTTTACGGACGGACGGGCAACTTTGCGGAAATGGACTAAAAAGGTCATTTTATGAACACCTACTTACATGAAAATCTTTTTTCTGTGATCAATATTTTCAACCGTCACAAAGTCGGGATTAAACTTAATAAACCCTGGAAATATATTATATACCGGGTATAAAAATACGGTATACGTTAGCCGTTTCCGTATAATACTGTAATTACGTATAACAACTGTAAACGTTAAAATTGATATTTAATTACGAATATCACGTCTCGAAAAAGGAGTTTACAAGTGAACTATCTTAAAAATTTCTACCTTTTTCTATTAATAATATTTCAGAGTAACTATAAATAACTTTTAATCTTATTATAGCAAAGAAATTTTTCGAAAGCTGTGTCTGAATATAAAACACTTGTTATGGAAAAATATCTGCCCACATCAACACTGCAATCGTTCAATATAATCATATTAACTGTATACATTTGTTGTCATTCTTATCAGCGTTGATAAGCAATGAATATTTATGTTTTTTATTCTATATATTATATAAATATTTAATAATAATAAAATTGCTATTCAAATCTAATGAGAAATTTCAATATGACATTGAAAATGTTTATACATTTTTCCATTCACATATAAACTGCGATAAGTAAAAATGTCAATACATATTAATGTGTGGAAGTTAGTCATCAATGAATAAATTTCTCGTTGTAGAAGTGTAGTCGTATGGATGTAGTCGTTATAAATTTTACGATACAGGATGATTGAGTCCTGTGATGATAGATATATCTTGGGGTATATAAAGTATTGCACGTCGACTTTATGGCCCATTGTGCTGCCCCTCAAACTTCAGTCTAACGAGATTTGCTTCTCCCATATTTTGGCAACAGGCAGGAGCATGCTAATCAAGTTTTCCTGAAAGTTCATATAATCGGGATAATGTGACTAGATGGTTCTTCCTTCTCGTCACACTCACACAGTTTACACTGTCTCGGTATCTTGACTCTCTTTAGCCTTCAAAAGCAGGTGCTGTAGAACCTACAACTGATTCCGATACTTCACACAAAAGAAAACACAAATATTATTAAAAGTTATGTAAAAAAATTAAATAAAACAAAATACTTTATGAAACTCAAACCTGACATTTATTTGATTTCAAAAAAAGAATTTGAATTTAATTTTTTTTTTAAACAGACTTTACTGAACAATTTTGACTTTATAACTCGTACAATAGTAATTTTTAAACTGACTAAATCGAACAATCGATTTTTTAAAACTTTGATTATTTTAATCCAACAATGGTAATTTTAAACTGAACAACGTCAAATTTAAAATGTATAACTGTTCCTTTAGAACTGAATATTAGTCGAACAATTACTTGTTTTAAACTGTCTTGAAATCGATATATTTCTCCCTTTATATAGTGGCCTGGATCATTCTAGAACCGTACTTGTTTTTACCAAATAGAAAATATTGTAAACATATTTTTGAAAACATATTTATTGTATTCTTATTATTTTTGATTCTTCTAGAATGTTCAATTGCGTTTTGGCCATGGTCGTATTCAAAGAGATTAGCAATTGATAAATTTTATTAAAAATTATATATGCCTGACTGAGTTTAGTATATCGAGGGATAGCCTGTTGGATACATTCGGAAACAGTATTTTCCCGAGAGTTTGCTGCAGTACATTTTCTTAGTGTTCACGGTGTTTAACATTCAGCCACTCGTTGATCACTTGTTTACATACTGTCTTTGAAATTCCTAAAATATGCTCTGATTCTAAGAAGGGTATTCCGACTCTCTTCTTTGCTAAGGTATCTACTTTTTCGTTACCTTCAAAATCACTGTGACCTGGAATACAGATCAATTTAACATTGTTCTGTTTTGCCGGCTCCAGTAGTTCCTCTAGATCAATGATTCTCAACCTTTTTTTTGTCGCGGCATACTTTTAACGATTTCAAAATTTCACGGCACACATAGAAAAAGATAAGTTTAAAAGTTGTTTACTTACCTATAATCTACTGTGTGAAATAATATCATGAAGCCAAGAAAAGATCAGAAAAAGATTTTATTATTAGAAATAAATATACCACATTAATTTTATTGAAGAATCAATGATTATTAAAACAAAAACATTATTTTCTTCAATGAAATTTTAATATGCTTATTAGAGTATGGTTGCTAAGCCTATATAATATAAAATAGTATCTGCAGAGCAACACAACGATTGTTGTGTTGTATAAAAATACAAAAGTTGTAAAAGAAAAGTATTTAATACAAAATATTTTTCTCCTTAAAGAGGAGTTTTTTTTTAAGTACAAAAATTGTATAGGAAAAATATTGGAGACAACATTTTTTTCTCGTTTTTATACAGTTTTTTTTTATACAGAAAAATATAATTCAAATTAGAAAAAAAAAAAATCTTAATATCTTAATTTAATTTTTTTTCTTTTTTTTTATAATAAAAACAAATATAACTTATTTCGTACATGTTTTTGAAAGTATAAATTAAATACTGTACAAATAACACAAACAAGTCGAAATAGTAAGCTTACTTAAGTATAAAAACACCTATTATATTACTGTTTATTGTAAATTTTGAATTGGTGTATATATGACTGACATTGCCGAGAGGGCTAAGTGGTTATTCGGAGGGTTATCATATTTATATTATACTTGGTTCGTCTCTCAGGTATTGACCCTTCTGAATTCGATCATGAAAGGCAAGAAACGAATTGTTCTATAGTTTCTACTGAAAAATAAGTTTTTGAAAAACAATATTTTTTTTCATTCGTTTGAACACGTCATTCTTCTAGCAGTATCAATTTGATCAATTAAGATCAGTTAAACATTGACATTTGATCAATTAACATCAGTTAATAATTGACATTTGATCATTTAACATCAGTTAAAAATTGGATTGTTAAAGTCGAAAATTGAGTAGTGTTGTATGTGAAATTGTATTGAGAAATAGACTCATAATTGTGGAGTTAAATTGAATTAAATTTTTTTTTATTTTATCAAATCGAATATAGTCAGGTTTGAGAAGCATCACAAAATTGTTATAATTTTTTTCTTTCTTAAATCTAGTGCGTGCTGTTTCGATAAATTTAGTAAACTTTTACTAATATTTTGTGTTTTTTGTGTGTCTAGTATCGGGGTCTGTTTTAGGTTTTACAGCGCTCCTTTGAAAGTTAAAGAGAGCCAAGATACCGCGACAGCTGACTCACTTTCTGCATGAAGCTTCCACTTACAGACACTAGCTATATAGGAGTAATAATAATAGTGTTTGATCTCCGTTTCTGATATACACAGACTATAAAAGAGGCTCAATCAGGTTACCTTTATGATATGGGTGGAAGATAAGGAATTATATGCAGTCTTCAGTTTAGGAATTGGTAGGGTGTGTAACTGCAACCGACTTTGATGGGAACTACAGCCGATATACATCTGGAGTCCGCGAACGAAAACTGCAGAAGGGCTTCACAAGCATAGCCGGTTATTTCGTTCATGTTCACACGCCGACAGTTTAGTAAATTTACCATCCTCTCAATTTTAATAGGCAAACTGCAACCACGGGATTTGAACTTGCAACATTCTAGTTCAAAGCAGATGGGGTTAATATAGGAGTATTATAAGTACTTAGATGTGTAGTTGGTAATTTAGATGCTCTATTCCGTGTTCACCAGGTCAAAAACACACCTTGTGGATGACGGTGAACACGGAATAGAATATTTAAATTTCATAATTAAGTTTTAGTTAGAATCATTAGAACTAAAATAGCTTTCGACTACACATACGGAAACACTTCACAGGAGACGTAAACCCTTCTATTGAAACGGATAATTGATACCTGAATTCGACATCTAAGAAGTGCTTTAGTTTTGGTGGGACAAATATAAAACTAAGAGCTGAAGACAGACTCTAAAACCATGAGAAGATTTTTCAAAGCCTTCACTTTTCTTCACGGACAAACAATATATTAGAGAGATATTCTATTCCTCTTATATTAATTTGCTAGAACATCGTGTATTTCTACATAAATGAATAAATAATCTAAATCAAATTATTACCAAGCTTCCGTTTGTGTGGAAATAGTTTTAAGTTGCGTCGTAAAACAGCGTACATATTCATAAAGCAGGGCTGGATTATTATAAACTGTACATATTTGTAGTATTTACTCTGTGTAAAAAACATTGGTTAACATTTTCGTTTGGTATTGAGGTTTTTCAGTGTTAACTAATGTCGATATTGAAAAAAAACTACTGATTCCAAATTTCAATCTATTTTTATTGGTACTATTGGTATTCAATGGTTTAAAAAAAAAAAAATAATAAACATTTAATCAATTTCGAAATAGTACGTCACTGTGTCTTATTATTGTATAATACAAAATGATTCAGATTGCCTTTGGGGATGAAAGGAAGTGTTATTTCCATCACTTTGCATAAATACTAACGCCATTTCAAGTTCCAAAGATAAATCACACCTTCAACACTAGAATATTACGATTCAGAATAATAAACAATCTTTTCCAATGCTATAACACGATAGTACATAAATTATGTTTTGATAAATATAATTTATCTATCAAGGTTACATTTATTGAATAACTTTGGGAAAAATTCGAGATACAAATTTATAGTACAGTCTTCATTGAAAAGAAGAGGTTTTCTTAAATAACTTTTTTTTGTAAATATATTCTAAAGAAATCATCATAAAAACATTATTTATTTATTTGCCGATTGGTAAAGCAAACTCGTTGAAAACTGAATTCGAATGATCTGTAAATACAAAATTGGGGCGAAGGATGATATCAGATTCATAATTGGAGATGTTTTGTTCAAAACGTGGTTTCAAGTTAGTTAAGTTAGTTAAGTTAGTTTTTAGTATTATATCAAAAATCTCGAGTTCTTATCGATTAGCTTTGACAATCGAAAGAAAAAAAAATTCGTTACGCAAGAGGTGCGTCAACTTAGCGAATTTCCTTAGAATACATAAATCACTCTCTAGCGGTCATAATTTTATTGTGATCAAAATGAAATATCTGATATGATTTTAGTATTTGCAAAAGTTAAATTTATTAATATTCAAAATAGAACGATATATAACGATTATTGTTTATAGTTACTATGGAAACGACAATCAAAATTGACATTTAAAAATTAAAACAAAATTTTAATATAATAATTTATAGTTATCTTATAGAATTCTAGTTTCTGTGGAGATGACAAAATCAACAAAAATTTTAACCCACTCCAAAAAAAGAAGGAGGAGATTCTATGTTCGACTGTAAAGTAATGTAACAACTAACTGAGTTAAATGTTTTGAATACCCAGTATATACTGAGTTGTATATCAATGATTAAATTGTTAACAATTCTGCGTATTCGAAATGTTAACAATTCTTTCCGAGGAACAAATAATCACAAATTATGAGAAAACTATTGAGTTTATGAAAATCTTTTTCAAACAAAACTTGTATATTTTAAAAAGAAGATTTTTTGTAAAAAAATTTTTTTTCTGGTTCTTACGGTTTCAAAGATGTATATATACCCCTCCCCCCCAGAACGAAGGGAAAAACGTTCCTATGGTTTCAATGTTAAGCAGTTTTGCCCAAAAATAGCCCGATTTTGCCCATTAACGAACTTGACGTTACTTTTTTGCTCTTGAACACATTTCAGCTCGTTATCTCTTTTCGTTCTTGAGTTATCGTGTCTACAGACAGACAGACGAACAGGAGGAAATGGCCAAATTTTATAAACACATATACCAAACATTCATGTTTACGATCAATATTTTTAAGCGTTACAGTAGTGATCAAACTTAATATACCTTGTATATTTACATATACTAAATTATACGTAATAGGTTGGGGCAAGAATTGTTTTTTGGATTAAATCTGTAAATTGTTATTTTTAGCTTTTTAATACAGTGACTTTTTGTGTTTTTTGAAGTCGGTTAAATTTAAAAAAAAAGTTTTTTACAATAAAATATATTTCATGTATTCTTGTCAAACAAACACAAAATATTAAATATCTCTCTTAATATTAGAATAATCGAAAAATGTATTAGGAGTAAAGTTTTAGAAAATCAAGTTTGCTACAAATTATTACATGATCATTTTTTCTCAAACTCTAATGTGAACAGAGATATTTAGAATTTTAACTTTCAGTCTTTAATTGTAAATGTTTTTGTAAATATTAGTGTAACAAAAAAATGATAAGAAACAAAATTACAGTAAAACTTAGTACCTAAAACTTAACTCCTGATAAATTTTTCGATTTTTCAAATATTAGGGGAGATACACCAAATTTTGTGTTTCCCCTCCCTTTAAACCCCCTTTCCCCTTGTCCGATTTTACCCATTTACGAACATGACCTTTAGAATACCAAAAGCGCCTCAAATACCAAATTTCGTTCTAATCGCAGACACATAAAATAGTACATATATATATATATATATATATATATATATATATATATATATATATATATATATACCATATTAACATTTATTAAGTGATATAATATATTTAATATTTGAGAAGCTAATAGAAAAGTGCAAATTAAACTATATAGCGCTACAAGGATAACAGTGATAACAGTGAAATCACCATTATTGAGGTTAAGAAAAGAGATAATCAAATTTAAAAGCTGAAAATTTCTTTATTATGGTTGGATTTGATTTATTAGTACACATTTAAAAAAAATTGTAAATAAAATAGTAAGTATCAATATAAAACATTAAAATATAAAAATGTCTCTAACATTGAATTACATTTTCAAAGAAATTTTATATATATAATAGTATTTGAAGCGTGTACTATGTAAATCAGATATCACTTTTACATACAACGCAGAAATATTTTTCCTTTGTATCCATTCAAAAGAAAATATATCTGGGATAACTAATATAAAAGGATACAGTATTTTTATTGAAAAAATCAAATTTCTCAATATATAATATAAACTCGTAACACTTTTGAAAGTATAACAATTTTCTCAAGTCCATTTAGCAGTGTATATTTTATATACCTAAACGTTATTTTCTTTAATACACCCAAAGTCAAAGTTTACAAGAAGCCTTCTGAACCTATTAGCGAATTTTCTTCTATTAGCGAGAAATATCTTCCAGGTGTGTTCAGAGAGGAATTCAATAGAACATCTCTGGGATGAACTTATCAGGCGTTTAAGAAAATTAATTAACTTTCCTGATAACTTACAGGACCTCAGATTGTTGTAGCAAAGAAGGCTTGAGGCAGGTATTCAGGGCACAAGGAGGTAATATCTGATTTAAAAGTTAAGTTCCTTTTAAAAACCTTAAAATAAATTTTTTTTTTTGGAAATAGATGTTAATTAATTTTTATTTTATTAATTTTCATATTGACCTGTGACCTCTATAGTGGCTACACACACATATACACTGCTCAGAAAAAAAAGTGGTAGCTTTGAAGAATTCATTAAAACGCTTTGAAAAATTTCAATTACATTTTTATAAATTTTTTGTTTATATGGGAATAAAATTGACAAAAATATACTTTTAATTTTCGGAAAATTCTTCGTTAATTTGGCATAGTTATTGAAATTTACAAATTGCATGAAATTCCTGATTTTTATTGAGATGTGGTATACAAGTTCTATGATCTATTTTGACTTAACACGAAAGAATCTGCGATTATTATTTCGATATCTCTATTGCTTTCCAAGATATTTATATTTTTTGCCCAAGAAAAAATTTTATTTTTTCAATAATTCTAAAGAAAAAACTAATTTGTCAAATAATCTTTTATGTTTGAAATTCATTATTTAAGTGATTATTATGATGTTAAATTATCCAATCCAACTTAATGATCACGAAATTAATTTACAAACATTTTTTTACCAAATAATAAATTTAAACTTTAATTCTTACCTCGATAAAATACTGCGTTCAAATGATATTTCATTTAAGTTGAGTTTTGTATTTATGCTAAGGCAAATATTAAGCTCTAACAACAGGAATTTAACATGAACCAATCACAAAGCAGTAAATTACTATATGTATTTATAATGTTAAAATTATCAAAACAAAATATGCAAAAATTTTCGATTTCGGGATAGGAATTTCGGGGTTTCATAATTTTCCTTTCGGTTTGAGTACTAGAGCTAAGTGTATGCTAATTATAAACTTTAAAAGATTTATGGTGTAGGCTCTGGAATTTTGATTATGTTATCCAAAGATTTGAGGCGTGGCTATGATTTTTTGGCTTTTGAAGTTAAATATCTTGTAAACTAGTAATTTCTTAACGATGAACACAAAGAGGTTTTTATCCTATAATTTTGTAATCTTGGTATATTCGAAAACTCAACACTGTAGCTCTTTTTGTTCTAAAGTTGCAAGAGGTCGAATTTGGCTCTAATAGTTCGTGTAGTATATAGTCACTGTCAGTATGCAAGGCTACACCCCCTTTAACTCTGTCAAGCACACTGTAGTGCTATTTGATAAGTGGTAAAGAAAAGTCAAGGCAGGCATTTTTTTAAATTTACTATTAGTTATTTAATAATTTACTATCAGTTATTTAATTTTCAATTTGTGATAATTTCAAGTAACATGTGTGAATGAAGTGTAAAATCCAATACATAGTTAGACGACACACAACTGATACTCATAATATATCATACTATCATAATATAGCAGACGTTTTAAATTTACCCCCAATGGTTCTTATGCATCAGCAAACTTGTTTATTTCATACAAGATGACGTCATTACGATAATTGAATATTATTTTACATTAAATAAAATAATTTATTTTGTATTTATAGAAATATACCTAATAATTCTAATTGATTACTCAATTGTTTCATACTTGATTATAGTATGACAAAGATAATACATATATATAAAACCTATTTTGACAAAATGGAAACCCGACTTCTAAAATCAAATATTCTATAACAAAAGATGCACTAAAAAGTAAAAAAATAATTGCATATTCTTGTGCCAATTTTAGTTCACCAAAGCAAAAGTTTTTAAATATATATGTACAATTATTGTTATTTTTGGAGGCGGTGTCAGCATAGAGAAATTCACATAACTTTTGGACATCGCCTCCAAAAATAACAATAATTGTACATATATATTTAAAAATTTTTGCTTTGGTGAACTAAAATTGGCACAAGAATATGCAATAATTTTTTTACTTTTTAGTGCATCTTTTGTTATAGAATATTTGATTTTAGAAGTCGGGTTTCCAATTTGTCAAAATAAGTTTTATTTCTCGCTTTTTAGTGACTTTGAAGTTCTATAACTGATTTTATTTTTCTAAATATGGGTAGACCTACTAAACGACCAACTAATTTGTAGTGAATTTTTTTATAACAATTTTTTTTTACCCGTTTTTTTTTTTTTTTTTTTATTTTTTAGTGCATTTTTTTATAACAGATTTTCAGTTTTTTTTACAAGTATTTTTTTTTTTTTTGTAAAAATTTTTTCAATCAAAAAAAAAAAAAATTTCGCAGAAATCGTTTATCATATATAAAATGAGGATTTTCCTCGATTTCCCGGAGATCCCCTCATCAGAATGCGATTTGGTGACAATGGGACCAATGGGAAACCAAACCCTTTAAAACAAAAACCAAAATTCAAAATCGGTTCATAAATGACGGAGTTCTGAGGTGACACACATTAAAAAAAAAAGAAAAAACTCTGGAACTGCCAGTCCAATTTGAAAATTTTTTTGTTAGATAACCACATTCATGAGGAAGGCTATAGGCTATCTAGCATTACGTTAAAATTCTTAGTTTAGGCTAAATATCGATATTTGTATATTTAATCATAATTTTCCCTGTGCCTTGGGTACTAAACCTAACTATATGCTAAATATCATCTTTAAAGGATATCTGGTGTAGGCCCTACGTTTTTATCCTATCTAAAGAAAATTGTGGGTGTGCCCGCTATTTTACGGTTTTTGCACTGAAATAACTTTTTAACCGCTTATTTCTTAACGGTGATTGAAAAAACAGTCTCTTATAATTCCCTAAATAGCTTATATTCGAAAATTCAGCACTGTTGCTCATTTCGTTCAGAAGATATTTCGGGGTCAAATCTGCTCTGATATTTCGTGTAGTAATAGTACTGTAAGTGCGAAGGCAAAAAACCCCTAAAAATCGTCCTGTCGCACTACCGTGCTCTAGATAGATATAAATATCCTTATAGTGGGCTATTAAAGTTTATAGTTACTATGGAAACGACAATCAAAGTAGACATTTCAAAATAGAAACAAATTTTTAATAAAATAATTAAGTATAGTTTCTGTGGAAATGATAAAATCAACAAAAATTTTAACCGACAACAATTTTTTATAAACCACGGGCAATAACGGAAAAGGTTTTTACAAGAACTAGTTTTCCATAATAACTGTATTAAAAAAACTAGGGTAAAAAGGCGTACCAAGCATATAGAGTCATTTTATTAATGGTCGGCGATGATAATTGATGATGGTTGATCGATAATTTCGTTATTATTGAAAAAATATCTTGTACAGATATCTTCTTTTATTAATTGTTCAAGATGCCAAATTATTTTTTGTTTTGAATGTTTTATTATCATTCTGTCTCTTTTATATCATAGCAGAGTTATAATTGTTCGAGTTTAACGGATATTTTTATTTTGTAATCTGTTTTGATTGTGTGTGCTTGTGGGCCAAGAAGCATTATCAAATACAAATTTCAAAATTCAGTTGCCAAAAAATGTAAAATCATATCCAAAGAATGCACAAATTTTCAACTAAAAGAAAATTGGCTGACATCTGGTTTTCAAATCGGAAGTTATTGTATGTAGGATAAACTCTTTACTTCTTTTCCCAAAAATCGTTATACATATATACACTCTCATACATGATAAATGGAACCAGTAAGTCACATTCTAAGCATACATATAACTAAATAGATGTATATACAGTAACACTTAGAAAGTTTCAACTGGTTCAATTTTAATGCACAGGAGTATACTTATATAATTCCCTCAATTTAATGTTATGTAGTATAGACATATTGTTTAGAAATGGATGGGTATATTGGGGTTTACATGTTATTACGAGCTATAGCAAGTCGAGTTAGCTAAGTAACCAAAATTAAAGATCGGCTTGTTTTTCTCAGGTAAAGGGGTTCCAGCTTCTGTGGGTAGAGTTACTTGGGTAATAAACACCCTTATTAAATGAATACTGTATAATAATAACATGATTACGTATAATAATTTTATTGTAGTTACAATGATCAAAAGGTAACCGCTCATAAATTATGTTAGGCATTCAATAGAAAATCCCGACCATGTACAACATAAAAGGCAATTAGATATCCGATATTTTTATATTATATAAGGATTTCATTAAAAATTTTATATACCCAATACAACATTTATTAGTAAAATCATTATTTCTTCTAACGAATATTAAACACTAAACTATAATCATAAATTTTTACATAAAAGGATATGATAATTTAATTAAAACAAGTAAAATCGAAAATTTATTGAAAATATGAGATTTGATCGTTAACAAGTATTTTAACAGCTAGTTTATTAGCTGCTATAATGATGATTATAAATTGTAACATGATCAAGTTTAATATTCGTACAGTGTGATATTACGAATGATATTAAATCTAGAGCACGGTAGGGCAACGGGCCGAGTTTAAGGGGTTTTTGCCTGTGTACGTATACGATTTTTACAAAATCGAATATTAAGATAGGTTGATGAAGTTGAAGTATACCATTTAGCTCTGTATCTAATCACTTTTTAGCTACTATTACATGCGTCTTTGTTCCCGGACAAAATATCTCTGCCAAAATATTCCCGGGACAAAATATCTCCGAGGCAAAATATATCGAAAATTTTGAAATGACAGAATAATATCAATAATAATAATAATAATAAAAATAATCATAATAATAGAAGGTCTTGCCCATTTTTGCCACGATATCTGAAATATATAGAACGTCTTTTAGTGCGGGGCCGAAAAACACGCAAACTCGACCAACTCGGGGTATGACCGATGAAGTAAAAGATTGTAGTACTCGATTATAATAGTTACCTTATTTAATTTCAATAATTTTTGACACTATATCTCAAATTTATAGAAAGCTTTTTCCGACGGGGGCCCAAAAAAACGCAAACCCGACCAACTCGGGGTGAGACCGATGAAGTGTAAGATTGTAGTACTCGATTGTAATAGTTACCTTATTTAATTTCAATAATTTTTGACACTATATATCAAATTTATAGAGCAACTTTAGTGCGGGGCCCAAAAACACGCAAATCCGACCAACTCAGAGTATGACCGATGAAGTGAAAGATTGTAGTACAATGTCGAGCGTCGAACGTTCGAATTTGGCCTTCAGAGCGAGGTTGATATTCTTGCATCGAGTCAAAGGGATGGTTCCAACGTTTGAAGTCTTTCAAATTGGAGTCTGTCATATGAACGGAGGGACTTGGATAATGAGTGGAATTCTCACTAATAATACGTTGCAGTATAATACAGCCACAGCAGCGCCAGCAATATCGTTGAAACTGGACAAGCCTTTGTACTATATTGTTTACATATGTACTGGGTCTAACATGCGATACACCGGGTAGCAGGAACATTTGCTGCAACCAATTGTCGAACTATCTTGTCTTAAACTTAAATCGAACTATCTGTTCGGTTCAACGTTGGTGCAAGCACTCGAAGTATCATGAAGAACCGACTGTCTTTCGAAAAATGTATTATAGTATTAAATTTACATGAATCGTCTGTTTTTTATCGATAGTACCTACTCATTTATATTCAGAAATTTCAATTTCATACTAGTTTTTTTATAATACAAATATTTAACTTAATTTTGTTGTTGCTAAATTTAATAACATACTTCTTAAATATATAATCCGTAAATACTATATCACTATATTTACATTCCATTAGTTCACAACTGTTAGCATACTATTTCTCAGAGTAACTGAAGCATTGAAATAAAAATAAAATGGAGGCATTTTCAGCAACATCGAAAAATGTTTAAGACCATTAAAACTCACATTCGTTGAGAAAATGTACTCCTCAAGTTTTGCAATCACAATTCCTTTCAGATCCCGGTCTATATAGGCACTAACTTATAAAAGCGCCATTTTAGAAGACGTCGATCGTAGGTATTGCAAAATACACAAAAGTATTATAAAAGTATAAAATTTTCAAAATCTTATTGTTGATTTGTGCCCTGTTCGATAAAATGTTTCTGATAAAAGTTGTTCATTACAAATATACTAACAAATTAATGCAAAAAGTTTTGAAAAATGAGCGCTAATTTTGTGGCTCATAGTATATTAATGCAGAGTATCCTTAGCTATGAAATTATTTCCAGGTAAAGTGTCTTGTTATTACTGGAATATATGTATAAAAACAACTGTAATATATTATCTGTGTGAGTGGTATAATCCAATTATAAATAATTAATTTTCTGACGTTAATTAAATAAATAACATAATAGTTTATTCATTAGTAAGTATGTACATTTCATTTGTACCTATGCTATTAATTATTACAATATAAAAATCTTGTGTGAACGCCACACGACTTCTATATACAAGCTACGAAGCCATACTTGATTAGAAAGAAAGTTTAATATTTTTATTAGGTTTTATAACTTCAAAAATACAAGAAAATAAATAGAAAACAAGTGAAAATATCAACTAACTGAGTTAATTTCTCAATTTCGCAAATATACTGTCAACACGTGAACTGTTTATTTTACTTTTTACACATTCACATCTTTATATTTCAAGATGCTTATGTTTTTATGTTTCAAGATGAGTAATTTTAGATGTTTGAACTGAAATGAGGACGAAATTATTCAACTTATGATAAAAAGTTTTACACAAAAGTTATTTATTTAAAAAAAAAGATGCATTTTAGCCTGTAATTTTTTTTAAATCTCTTATGGTTTCATATTTCTCCTCGGTAGGGTAAGGGGAAGGCTCCCCAGTAGGTTACTTCCGATTTTGTCGACGTACGAACTTGACCCTACTTTTTAGCTCTAGAACGCACGTTATACACAAAAAATTTGAGATCGTTTTGTCGATCCGTTTTTGAGTTGTCGTGTTGACAGACAGGCGGATGAGCCCCTTGTATATACATGTATATATATATATATATATATATATATATACCGTCTGTTTTGGAAAGTTTTGCTCATAGAGAATCACAACTGTAGTATGTGTGTGTGCATACGTAATGAATAATAATATTATAAATTAAGTGGGCATCACTAAAACCCGCACTCTTAAATGCCATCAAACAAACACCATACACCACAAGCTTATACTAAAATGTCGGTCAGTGAGTCTGTTGTCCGTCGATTTACGCCTTATAGCCAGATGTATGCATGTATGTGTATGGTTTTATAGTAAATATTTTATTTATTTATTCCCTATTAGAAATGCTTTTGAAAACAGACTATATATATATATATATATATATACGAGTATATACCGTGTAAAAAAACACTTAGAGGTCCCGATGATATAATAAAATGGTGTTTCACTTGGTAGAAGCACAATTAAAGTATAGTAAATCACATTCAACATCACTCATTGGTTCTGTCGCCTTCTTCTTCTTCAGAAACAATTCGTTTGTTCTAAAGAAGCGTATATGTTACTAAAAAAGCGAAAATTCAGAAAAAAATCAAATTTATTTTTAACATATTCTGGTGTTTTAATGACAAAATTTAATTATGAAATTTCAATTTTCAACCTTTTTCCTTAACGGGATATCAGGTTAACACAAAAAGATACAAACTAATGGATAAAACAGGTATTTTTGGAATTAGAAAATACCCGTTGCAAACACTGAAAACTGAACATCAATTTTTTTAACATAAGTTATAGAGGTAAAAAAAAGTTATTTGTTCCAATTGTGGCATTATTTTTACATAAATAACATATATTTATTATTAAATAAGATGATTATAACCATTCTGATTGACATTTTCATATTTTAAATTAGAATAGTGTGGCGTCTTTTGGATGAATATTAATTCTTTGAAACACAATGCTTTACTAGTAGGGATGATTCTCATACCAAATTCATTCAACAAATATTGAAAACATTTATTCTTTAAATTTTGATGAAATGAAAAAGATTAAACAATATAATAATTATAAGTAAAACGAGACCGAAAACATGAGAGAAACACGAGACCAAAAATCAAAATCAAAATCTGATTATATTGCGAATTTCCTCCAAAGGAAATGCAGCTATTGTTTTTGTACCAATGTTGGAATATCGTAAAAATTTCTTCAAATGTCCATCGATCCTACCTATTAGATGTTAAAAATCATTATTGCTTCTAATTGGTATTCAAAAGGTGAAGTTCGTTAACGGGTAAAATCGGGCAAGGGGAAAGGATGGTTTAGAAGGAGGGAAAAACACAAATTGACATTTCTCCCTTAACACTCAAAAGATCGAAAAATTTATGAGATGTAAAGTTGTAGGTTCTAAGTTTTATTGTAATTTTGTTTCTTAACATTTTTCTGTTACACTAATATTTACAGAAATATTTACAATTAAAGATTGAAAGTTACAAATATAAATATCTCTGTACACATTTCAGCAAAAGTTTCAGCAAAAATAATAAGATAAGGAATTGTAGCAAACATGATTTTCTACAACTTTACTTCTAATACATTTTTCGATTATTCTAATGTTAAGAGAGATATTGTATATTTTGTGTATTCTCCTTTCTCTATGCCCTCTTTCCATTTGACCTAGGCCATTTATTAATAATCAGATATGACATTTCATTTTAATATAATTATGGAAATCCTCTATTCTAAGGAAATTCGCTAAGTTAACGCAGCTCCTGCGTTACGAATTTTTATATATATCAATTTATAAAACAGAGTAAAACTATTAATTTATATATGTATCCATAGAAATAAATGTAGAACTATAGCAGTTGGATATGATCTCTGGTGTCTTAATTAGAAACTAGAGCTATTAGGTCTATGTTTCGTACCATGGACATGGACAAGTTTCGTGTTTGAACTCTGGTGAACAGCTTAGAAGCTACTGCAAGGTTGAAATATTAAGCTATGACCCTGGCAGAGATGCTTATATGTGTACACAATTTTTATTAAATCATAGTTCACTTACGATTCTTTACCGGCTGAATATTTAAGGAATAGCACATAGTACCTGCAGAACACAACATGCTAAAAAGAGTATCATACACTCTTTTGATATCTATCTACATACAAAAATTTAACTTCCTTGGCATTATTGTTTTGAAGATTTTTGGACAGCTCACAATGCACATCAACCATACTCCATCAATTTCGGTATAACCCTGTGTTATAAAACTCAACATGGATAATATGGATTTTATTTAGAATACCACTTTCACAGGTTCTTAGAAGTTAGCAACAATTGTCGTGCAACAATTTTTGACTACCCATTTTTCTTTAGAATGAATACAAAATAATTATTCAGGAAAACTTTATTTTTACTTAAAATGGAATGAATTACGAGAAAAAAAACTATTATTATTAGAACGTGCTCCCATATCTATAATGTTTCATTATTTCGAACGGAAAGGAACGTAACTGATGATTTACACTGACGAATTTGAGTACGTATTTGAGTGAAAATAGTACTTCCGTTTATTGAATACTTCCACTTATTTCTCCCATCAATCTTTCTAGGTAATATGCAAAGCAAGATTTCAACTCATTTTGTTTATTCATGTGTTTATCTCAGCATTATACGTGTTGAGTACTTATTTATTCCCACCAAGTCTTTAGATTAATAGATATAAATTACTAAATAATTAAATATGCTTAATAAATGGATGATTCTAGTTACGTTAAAACTAGAGATAGATAGATATATCTTGGTGTATAAAAAGTATTGCACTTCGACCTTATGGCACATTGTGTCCCCGCTTCTTCTTCAGTCTATATCTTGACAATTGCCAGGAGCTTGTTCATCAGGTTTTCCTGAATGTTTATATATTTGTGGTGAGTTGCACCGAATATTTTGTATCTGCTCTAACCGATAGATTCGCAGTTAAAAATAAAGTGGCTGGGTGTTTCTTCCTTCTCGCCACACAGTCTGCACATAATGGATCCTTTATGGAGTCCCCTATTGTGTGCAGATACTTTCGGAGGTGATCCGGCAACCTTTCCTTGTATCCTGTTCACGTTCAGTGCATCGAGAGACAGCATCTTTGATGCCTTCCGAAGTAAATTTCAGAATTTTTGTTGCGATATATTTTGATCACCAGTGATCAAAATGTGATGTTTAACGTCTATCCACTCGTTGCTCAATTTACATGCTGTCTTTGTAATTCTTTTAGAAATACCAAATTGAACAATTTCTTATCGATATAGTTATGTGAAAATAGGTTCGAAATATAAAAAAACTGAAAACGGCACATTATGGAATCACCACATTGTTTGTCTTATCTGAGAGATTATTTCGCATAGATTATTAAAATTTGGCAAGGTATAGTTATAAAAATACGGTGATTACAAATTCAAATTTTGTAGTCAAAGAGTTAGTTTTGGGGATTGGAGTTTATGTTTTTTTCTCCATTTTATTGGATGGGTTGTCAATTATAAGCTATTAATTGCCTACATAATTGAAGCTGATATACTGAATTTAAGTAAAAAATTTTATAACAGAAGTATCTCTTACAGTTTCAAATAAGAGCAGTTTACCCTTTCTTCCAAAACATGGTCATAATTTGCCCATTAACAAACATGCCCTTACTTTTTAGCTCTAGAATACATACACAAGTTTTCAGCTCATTATCTGTTTTCGTTTTTGAGTGCCCACAGGCGGACATATGGAAATGGCCGAACTAGGCCAATTTAGGAATACCTATTCCAAGCATTTATGTCTGCTATCACTATTTTCAAGCGTTACAAAATCGGGACTAAACATCATATACTCTTGTATATACATATACCGGGTATAAAAACATTGCGTTAAATGTTTTTTTTCCGATCGTAAAATGACCTAATTTGTTAATTTTCGCATTTTCACCTGTCTGTTTGCCCGCCTGCCCACCTGTCTGTCTGTCTATGTATCTGCCTGTCTGTCCGTAGGCACGATAACTCAAAAATAAAAGAGATAACGTAGAAATTTCTTCGTGTTCTTAAGCTGAAAAGTATAAGGATAAGCCCGTGAAAGGGGAAATCTAGACCCTGTGTTCCGCCGCCAGGGGACAAAATATCCATCTTTAAATAGGGCAGAGATCCGTCCATCAGCAGGATAACTCAAAACCAAAGTAGCATGTATGTCTGCTATCACTATTTTCAAGCGTTACAAAATCGGGACTAAACATCATATACTCTTGTATATACATATACCGGGTATAAAAACATTGCGTTAAATGTTTTTTTTCCGATCGTAAAATGACCTAATTTGTTAATTTTCGCATTTTCACCTGTCTGTTTGCCCGCCTGCCCACCTGTATGTCTGTCTATAATAAAAGAGATAACGTAGAAATTTCTTCGTGTTCTTAAGCTGAAAAGTATAAGGATAAGTCCGTGAAAGGGGAAATCTAGACCCTGTGTTCCGCCGCCAGGGGACAAAATAACCATCTTTAAATAGGGCAGAGATCCGTCCATCAGCAGGATAACTCAAAACCAAAAAGAAATAATGAGCTGAAATTTTGTTGAGTGTTCTAGAGCTAAAAAGAAAGGCCAAGTTTATTAATAGGCAAAATCGGACCGTGCGTCAAAAGAACTTTTATTTGAAACTTGCATTCCATAAACTCAGATATGCCGGGTATTTAAACAATTAACTTAGTTAGCTAGTTTTTATTTTCACTTGTTTCTTTTACTTTGTTTATCACGTTTTTTTTAAGCTTAAATAATTTTAATTTAAAAAAATTGTATAATACACCTTACATAACGGGAGAACAAACACTATTTATACAAAACAGGAGAACAACAAAACAGGAGAACAAACACTATTTATTCAAATGATATGTTTATGAGCAAATATAAAAAAGCTTTTTACTAAAAATAAAATAATATATGTGTGTGTGTGTTGGTGTTTGTATTGTATAGCTCTTAAACGGGTTATTATATAACTTTATGTAAATCAATAATATCAAAACATTACTTTGATGTTATTGTAAAATACTTAAAAGTTTTATTTTATTATACTAGAAGAAGTTAAGAAGGATCTTTCTTTTATTATAATGGTATTTTGTCTGTAAATTTTAACAGATGGTTTATTTTTTTTTACAAAATATATACTCGATTATAGAATTTACAGCAGATTTGCAGTTGGTAACCGAATTTTATTGTCTTACAGTGAATTTTGAAGATGTTCTTAAAAAAAAGTCATCATCTTCATTAGGACTACGATCCATCCTGAATCTTGAGTGCCTTTAAAATATTGTCCCGGGTTTCTCAACTGTAACACATTTACGCATCTCTGTCAACCAGATTGAGCCATCTGGCCTTTGGTTTACCACGCTTTCGAATCATTGTTTTTTTTTTATCGATATTATTATATCAGGTTCATTGCAGAGTTGAAGCAGCTCAAATTAAAAACGTTACCTCCGTTTCCCATCATCCAATATGGTACCAAATATTTGGTTGATACCTTCTATCATAGAGAAGAATAAACTTTTAACATTAGCTATTTGGGTACTTTTTGCTCTTCACTAAAGTTTTGAATATTTTTGGAAAATATTATATTATTTTAGACAAGAAGGTTGACAAAACTAAATAATGACTTAAGTTGCATTCTTTTTAAAATATTTTGCTTTTGATTTTTGCCAAATCTATTGGGTTTGGTATTGGCGCTGATTGATGCCAAAATTTACAAAAAATAATGTCACGTTAATGATTGTGTGTATATACCACATAATAGTATTGTCATCAGTATTGCATAGAATCGCTGTGCAGGCTGGGGGGCTCAGCCTCCCAATACCCACGTCCTTTTTTTTCTAATCGTGTGTTGAAATAAACTTTTTTTGCGACAGTTTTTTTCAAATATTTTGCCATCTTTTTTAAGTTTTAACTAAGAGAAGTGCCTCTAAAATAGCATTGGAAGCCAATGAGTCCAGGAACTAGAAAGTATAGTATTATGAGATTTCAAAAGTTTCAAATCGAACGTCACATGAATTTCTGGGATAAAATTCCTTCCATTTAAGAAAGGTACCTATAAGTACTTCTCCTAAATGGAAAGTGAGGTATGCTATGAACACTTTTTCGATGTGTAGATCTGTATAAAAAGAAGTTTTGCAAACTAAAATGGTCATTTTAGTTACAAGTGTCCGCACTAACTCTATCAACTAAACTGCTGTTTTTAAACTGTATTTTTGAGTATGTACTGATATGTATGAACCGTATATTTAATATAATGTCTGCAGAGCACGGCACTAATCTTGGTCGGATACGCATTTCGCCGGTTTTCCTTAATTTCTCGATCACATACATAAATTTTATGATGTTAAAATAATACTCACAGTTATAATGAAGATAATAATTTTCATTTATAACAAGCTTCGTTCAGGGAATTTATATATATCTGTATGTTGCTGTGTAATTTGACTCTTCATTTTTCTTTCTCGTATATGTAACGAAACTAATTATTTTTTATTTCAATACACATCGGTTTCAACTGCTCTAATTTTCAATAGTACACACCTAACGTACATATTGAATTATATTGAGTGAAACAAATTGATTATTTATTATTTCTTTAGTTATTTTTTTATTTATTTTAATACCTGCGTCATGACATTCGGATATTATTTTTAATTAAATTGTATCATAGGATATGACGTGTACAATCACGTTATTCAATCATTAATTAAATGTATAAGGCTCAATTTTTTTATGTACTTGAAAGTATTATATATATATATATATATATATATATATATATATATATATATATATATATATATATATATATATATATATATATATATATATATATATACAGTGTGTCTACTTAAGTTGGCTCCATATGGAAAACTATTTTATTATAAGGTTTACGAAAAAAAGTTATTCTTTATAAAAATCTCTGCATTCAAAAATATTAATATTCAGCTATTCACTTTTGACATCGAATGTATAGGGTGTCTAAAAATTGAAAAAGTTCGATAGGAATGTTTTGACCACTTCAATTTTAAATTAAATTTTGTATATTTTTGTGTAGAATAATTTTGTCTAAATGTAGACCATATACAACAGATTATAGGGGAAACGTTTCAAAGAACCACTCCCGAGATATGTAGGAGTGGATTTAAATAATTTTGTAAAACAACAATTACATGTATGGAACGCGAATGTGGATACGTTAAGGCTAAAACGAACTGAAGATAACTGTTGTTACTTACGTCAACAATAATATTTGTATTTGTAATGTAATGTATGAAAAATAAATGTTCTGTATTCATTATTTCGTTACATATCATTCATTAAATGTTTCAAATCAGCAAATAAACATTTGAAGTACGATGACTGGTTAATTAGAATAACACAGATAACGTGTTTTATAAGTAGGATTTGCAAAATTTAATTTAAAATTGCAGTGGAAAAAAAAATGCCTATCGAACTTTTTCAATTTCTGCACACCCTGTACATTCGATGTCAAAAGTAAATAGCTGAATGTTAATATTTTTGAAAGCAGAGATTTTTATAAAGGATAACTTTTTTTCGTAAACCTTATAATAAAATAGTTTTCCATATGGAGCCAACTTAAGTAGACACCCTGTATATATATATATATATATATATATATATATATATATATATATATATATATATATATATATATATATATATATATATACATATAAGAAGTTTTGACTGACTGATTCCGGGAAAAGTAGATACCAGAGATGTCTTGTATCGAAACCAATCTTGTACACTGAAATGAACAGCCGCTGCCAGGTTGATCTTATTGGCATGCAGTCGCAAGAAGATCGCGGAGACAAATTCATTATGAAATACCAAGATCATTTGACTAAATTTGTGATTTTACGAACATTGACATCAAAAAGATCTACAGGAGATGCATATCAAATGATGGATATCTTTTTGACCTTTGGAGCGCCATGTATTATGCATTCCGATAATGGGAATGCATAAGTTTGTGAATTCAGTTATAAGAGAAATAGCATCATATTGGCCGGAGCTGAGACCTGTAACTGGGAAACCACGTCATGGTATGAGTCTAGGTTTCGTAGAAAGGGCGAACCAAGACGTTGAGAAAATGCAAGCGTCTTGGATGCAAGATAATAAAACCACTAACTGGTCCAATGGTCTCAAATTCGTGAACTCAAAAGAGAACTCTAGGATTTTTCGAAATAAATTTCAATTTTTTGCTCCAATTTCCTAGATCAAAATTTTTGTATTTTATAAATACATATTTCGACTTTGGTGCAGACCGTCACCAAATTAGCAACAAGTAACATCTCCTCAGAGAATTATTACAATTAGCTAATTCATACTGATGATGACTACTTTGTAGTCGAAATACGTATTTATAAAATACAAAAATTTTGATCTAGGAAGTTGGGGCAAAAAATAGAAATTTATTTCGAAAAATCCTAGAGTTCTCTTTAATATTATTTATAGAGCATTTCACTCTGGGATAAAACAATCTCCGTATCATGCAATGTTTGGAACGGAACTTAAAGTGGGACTAACAACATCTAATCTTCCTTTAGATTTAAATTTGATTCCTTTAAATTTGACTGACTGTTTAGCGCTTAAAAGTAGTTTTGACAAGAAGCGTCAGTCAAAACAACTTTTGACCGTAAATTTACAGTCAAAAGCACTATTAACCAATGACTTTCGGGCAAAACTACTATTGACCAACTTGTGCAGTCAAATGTAGTTTTGACCGGTTAAGAGTTTTAACTGAAACATGTATATATATATGTATATATATATATATATATATATATATATATATATGCATATATATATATACATATATATGTTTGTTTGTAATATTTATACTTCCAAGTATATAAAAAAAATTGAGCCTTATGCAATGATTTAATGATTGAATGTCGTGATTGTTGACGTCATATCCCATGATTTAATTAAAAATAATATCCTAATATCATGACGCAGATATTATAATTAAAAAAAATATAACTAAAGATAGATATTTTATTATATAATTTTATAGAGAACTAATAAATTCCCAGCGCTACCACATCTTAAGCATCTCTACACCAACATGGAAAGGCGATGATGATCTATAAATGGCTTATTAGATTTTCATCAAACATAGCTAAGAACCATCCTGATTAATCGCATTGGAATCTATCTATCGGTTTGGAGGCTACGATGCCACAGAAATACACACCGACAGACACAGGTCTCAAACTTATAAAACTCCTTCTTTGGTCGAAAGTTAGAAATAAAAAAAGTGAATAAAAAAACAAATGTAATAACTTCGAGTTTTTCAATAAAAAAACGATTGAATACAATTTATAATAAATATTTATTTAATCTACACAAGTAATATTAAAAAGAAATTAAATGTAATCATATGATATTTAACAAATGTTGGCAATATTGACGATATAGTCGATATTCCAGTGGACTCCTCGACCGTTTCTCAGGTGGCAGGCATTGTGACCGGAACATCTACGAAACTATATGCTTTATTATTACGTAGTTCCATTATAGCAACAATTACAGACTTAAGTCAAATATCTATGTTGCCAGGCCCTACAAAACCTCTATTGATACATCTGCCACTTATGTCCTGTCTGATATCAGTCATACTACAGTAGAACTTAGATTTCGCATATACCACAAAAAACTAGAATACATATAAAATATTTGCATAATATATGCGCAAAATTTCCAAAACCAACGCCTGCAAAAAGTCTTGAATGAACACAATTTTTTGCTTTTTTTGCTCATAGCAAGTGCAAAGAAATGGGCAAAATTGGTGTATGCATCCTCTCAGGGTACCGAGGAATATCTTTCTTTAAAATTGTAAGAAAGAAGAAAAGTTAAAATACAAAGTCCATTATTCAAATACGAACAACTTTTGTTTTCATAAATTAGATAGTTTTGTCATAATTTCACACATATGTAATTATTGCAGAAATGAATTAAACAGTTCACAAAGAACTCAGATTAAAACCTCAGTAAACACAGGATATTCGAACAATTGACTCAGTTAGCTGATTAAATTGCTTGTTATGTATAATTACAATTAGGTATAGTTGTTATTTTCGTATTATTTGTGAGTATGACCTTTAAGCGAAAGTGCAGAAAGTTTAAATAAAGAAAAGCATAAAATTTTTGACGGGTTTCAACTAGTATTACCATAAAATAAAAATCGTAAATTTATTTAATGTCTGTTTTAATTGTGAGTAAAAGACATAATAACTATCACTCAATAAAACTTGTACTTGAAATGATAAAATGAATATTAAGTATGTCTACATACAGATTAAAATATGTCACATAAAATATACGATATACCAGACGAGTTATCACGTATTTGATTGATTCGTAGCTACGAAAACTCCTACGTATAAGAATCCAATGTGGCATTTGAATGACCACCCGATTGGTCGAGCTGTTAAAAGCACTCTCCTCGGAACTGGATGGTTGCTGGTTCGATCTCAACGGCGGCAGTTTATCAATTTGCAAAATTCCAAAAGATAGGCCTTCGAACATAATACTTAGGTAGTACACTCAACTTATTTATCTTATGAATTTGATGCTTTTATTCGTACGAAAACATTATAGCTTAGTGTTCTTTATCTATGTTTTAAAAAAATTTAATTTTTTGACCGATTGTGTAGCGAGATTTGCAATCAAAATTGAGATGTACGATATACGTAAACGATTCGCACGTACCCTAGTTTTTATAAAACAGAAAAAATTTTCTATATATTTCTTTCAAAAACAAGTATCTTATGAAATTAACAAATTAATTTAAAAAATATATATATACTATATACTGCGTCCTTTTTAAAAAGTTATTAAAATTAAAAGGTGCTAATTTTCAATTGTCACATCAAAAATAATGAATAATCATTGAAAATACAAGTATAGCATAATATAACATATAGAGTACATTGTATTATAAAGGATAACACAATATATATGGTATTCTAGAGAAGTTAAATTGGCATGGTCGTATTAAGTAAGTTCACTACACTTGTTTATAGGATTGTTACTAGTGAACTACCTTAATTAGTATCGATCAGTACTTGACTGATTAGGTGGCGATGATTGTTTTGCTTTAACATTTTGTCCGAACAAAGTTTTGACAACAAGCTCTTTTGTATACTAAACACATAATAAACAGCACTCGTTCTGTTAAAGAACTCAGTATAAACATGGTATTTTAAAAATTACAAACGATGGGCTTAATAGTATAATATAAGTCTAAAAAATCAAAGCAAAAAGTTCTAAAAACAATATACCTGAGGAATATCAATAATGATAAAGATGTTAAGGATTGCTTTATATAGTGATTTCTTCAAAAAGTTTATTTTGATCAGTACTCGACCCATACAAATAATTAGTAATATTGTTTCTATTGTTATAGATTTTGGGCTCAAGTACAGAATACCATTTTTTACATCCTGCATTACCAATTGCACGGACCAGACGAAGTATTCCACATACAAGAAAATTGAAAGTAGATCCACTTGTAAGTATTACAATAAATATTCATATTCGTTTATCTGACTTATGATGGAATTTTCAGGTACATACAGCAATACAACAACCAGGTTTTGTCCGAGTGAAACGGGGATATAAACCATTTAAAGTTGAAAACTTAGTACCATTTCAACAAATACGTAATTCAATAAGTGATCCAACTGATCCATATTTCCCATTTCAATGGTATCTGAAAAATACGGGACAAAATGGTGGCAAACCAAAATTAGATTTAAATGTTGAGGCAGCATGGGCTCAAGGAGTTACTGGTAAAAATGTGACTACAGCTATTATGGACGATGGTAAGTAATTTTCTATTATTTGAATTGCAAATGGTATTTTGTAAACAGTAGCTGTTGTAACTTTATTACATTGAAACGGTTAGATAGATAGATTGTAGCGGCTACTCTGGATAGGCTACACTCCAACCATAAGGTCCATTGGATGTCTAAGGATGTGAGGATGTGAGTGGAGTGGAAGGAAATTTTGTGTGTAGACTAGGAATTGGTAGGATATGCGGCTGCAGCCGACTATGATAGGAACTATGCCGATATTCATCTGGAGTTCGTGAAGTAAACTGCAGAAAACCTTCTCAAGCATAGCCGGTTACTTTGTTGTTGTCCTTACGTCGACAGTTTAGTCAATTAACCGCCCCCTTTTATTTTTTTAATCGTTGACAAACTGCCGTATGTCGGGATTCAAACCCATAACATCCTAGTTCCAAGTAGAAATAACGCCTCCGACAATACGCCTTAGACCGCTCGGCTTCTTGGACGGTTTCGAAACGGTTAATTGTAGAATAACAATAATATATGTATCAATTATGTACACTTTCCAAAGCTTTTTGGGAAACTAAGGATAGTTTACATTGCATAATTTTCATCGTAACGTGCATACAGCAACGTAACTGTATGTGACTCAACGTGACTCAAATGAGGATAATATTATCCTCTACAGCTAGTTACTGTATGAATATTTTTCTGTAAAATCGATTAAAAAACGCATTATAAATTGCAAAAAGTATTCGCAGGTTGGAGTTCTGAACTTTTATTTCTTAATACTTTTCTCCTTAAGCCTCCTCTGTCACAACAATCGAAACAACTCAGTTTTTATACCCGGTATATATTATAATATATACAAGGGTATATTAAGTTTAGTCCCGAGTTTGTAACGGTTGAAAGTATTGAACGCAGAGAAAATTTTTTGGTGTGTTCACAAAATGACTTAATTCAGACCATGCTTCCCCCCGCTAGGAGGCAAAATATCAATCTTAAAACCGTAAGAGATAGAAAAAACATTTAAAGACGAAAAATGTTCCTTTTTAAAAATAAACAACTTTTTTTGAAACTATTTTTATACACTCAATATATGCTGGGTATTTCAGCATTTAATTCACTGTTCTTATTTTCAATTTATTGTTTAAAATAATTTTGTTAATTTGCTGGTACTGTAAGCCTACATGGAAACTTACACGACTGTAAAAATGCGTAAGAATATTATTAATGTAATTTTTAACCCATTTATTTAGACTCTTCGATTAGTTATTAATGTTAGAGGCACTCTAATGGTGTCATTAATACGTCATTTACATGTAGTAAATTATTGGTACACATTTATGATATGCAACCGTAAATAAATATTATATTTCTTGTGGGTATTTAATGAGTTCTATTATTGTTTTAGGTGTTGATTACATGCATCCGGATTTAAAATACAATTACGTAAGTTTTACTATTTTATTCTATTCTAATATTCATGAACACAATATAATTATTTGTTTTGCTAATTAAAAGTAAATATCAATGAAATCTAAATACTTAGTTGGTAATATTTTTATAGTGTTTTTAAATATTATTTGCGTTCTAATTTAAATTATTTTGTTCGAATTAAATTAGAGACAATAAATCAAAATTAATCTTTCTATACAGGATGTTCTGAAATTCATTCAAGATAACTATACCACGGTGTAGAACTGCAAAAAAACAAACAAAAAAGTAGAATAATGTTTTTCGATTTGACGCTTATTTTTTAAGATATCAATTAAATTCAATCGATTAAACAATGATAAATTCAACCAAGAAATTCTCAAAAACTCAAACACAGTAATAATAACAGGTCATTTCCGGTTAAGTTCTTTTCGTGAAAACATTTCAGTCGCGTGAGGCGACAATATTAAATACAAGTTTAATGTTTTGTACTTCTCGATTTTGGACATACATACATTCAGACACTCATACATACATACATACAGAATACTAGTGTCTAAAAATGTGTTTTCGGATTCAGAAGACCTCAAAACATAAAGATTTTCATCATCGAAAACAATACCTCTATATTCTCCTATATTTTTGGAGTCGGTGTCAGCATAGTGAAATTCACATAAAATTTGGACACCGCCTCCAAAAATAACAATAATTGTTCATATATATTTAAAAATTTTTGCTTAGGTGAACTAAAATTGGCACAAGAATATGCAATTATTTTTTTACTTCTTAGTGAATTTTTGTTTTAGAATATTTGATTTTTTAAGTCGGGTTTCCATTTTGTCAAAATTTTTTTTATTTCTCGCTTTTTAGTGACTTTGAAGTTCTATAACTGATTTTATTTGTCTAAATATGGGTAGACCTACTAAACGAACTACTAATTTTTAGTGCATTTTTTCATACCAGATTTTCAGTCTTTTTTACATGCATTTTGTTCTTTTTTTTTTGTAAAAATGTTTTTTTGGGGTCGGTTTTTTTTTTGTAAAAAGTTTTTTTGAAGTCGGTTTTTAAAAAAAATTTCTTATTTTCCCATTATGAATGAGTATACTAGTAAAAAAAATTCGCAGAAATCGGTTATCACATATAAAATGAGGATTTTCCTCGATTTCTCGGGGTTCCCCTCATCAGAATGCGATTTGGTGACAAGGGACCAATGGGAAATCAAACCTTTTAAAACAAAACAAAAAAATTGAAAATCGGTTCATAAATGACGGAGTTCTGAGGTAACACACAAAAAAAATAACTTAAAAAAAATACAGACGAATTGAGAACCATCCTCCTTTTTGAAGTCGGGTTAAAAATAGAAACTAGATTACGATAAAATTATCTTTAAAATAATGACTTCTGGACACTACCTCGATCTTATTGATCATGCAAATTCAAAGTTTTGAATAAGTACACGTTCTCAAAGAATAATTTGATTAAATTATTCAAATTTTTCTGTTACAGAATGCGAAAGCTAGTTACGATTTCAGTAGTAATGATCCATTTCCATATCCCAGATACACAGATGATTGGTTTAATAGGTAAAATAAATTTTAATGTTTTTATAAAATTAGTTCGAGAACAATGACCTCTCCCCCTCCTCCCCACTAAAAAACAAATACATTGATTTAGGACATTTAAAGTATGGTAATCATTCTTTTTGCATGAAAGTTATCTCATGTTTACCTCGAGCTTTCTTGGCCATGTGTCATACGTTTTTCAGGCTATCAAAAATGTGTCATACCGTTAAATCATAGTGCTAATTGAAATCGAAAATTTACAGTCATGGAACTCGATGTGCTGGTGAAGTTTCAGCTGCGCGAGATAATGGCGTTTGTGGTGTAGGTGTTGCCTATGATTCAAAAATTGCCGGTATTTTTTTTTAGTTATTCATTAAGGAAACCAATTTTTATCACTATATTATTATTCCAGGTATCAGAATGTTAGATCAACCATATATGACCGATTTAATTGAAGCAAATTCTATGGGTCATGAACCAAATTTGATTGATATTTATAGTGCATCTTGGGGTCCCACTGATGATGGCAAAACTGTGGACGGGCCTAGAAATGCTACAATGCGTGCTATTGTCAGAGGTGTTAATGAGGTAAGTGTCGTATAGATAACCCCAAACTGGATAGATTCAAAAGAATAGGTTCGAAATTATTTTTAGGGCCGTAAAGGACTTGGAAACATATATGTTTGGGCCAGTGGGGACGGGGGTGAAGATGATGATTGCAATTGTGATGGATATGCTGCAAGCATGTGGACAATTTCAATTAACAGTGCAATAAATGATGGTCAAAATGCTCATTATGATGAAAGCTGTTCATCAACATTGGCCTCCACATTTAGTAACGGTGCCAAAGATCCAAATACCGGTGTGGTAAGTCGTATTATAACGAATTTTTGAATATTAGATATTTATTTTTCAATTATTTTTCATAGGCTACAACCGATTTATATGGTAAATGTACTACCACTCATTCTGGAACATCAGCAGCTGCACCTGAAGCCGCTGGAGTTTTTGCTTTAGCGTTAGAAGCCAAGTAAGTGCACAGCTTCTATTTGTATTATTTAAATATAAAATCAAACGTATTTTTCTGTTATTTAGTCCACAATTGTCTTGGCGTGATATTCAACATTTAACAGTGCTAACATCCAAACGCAATTCACTGTTTGATGCCAAAGGACGTTTTCATTGGACAATGAACGGAGTTGGCCTAGAGTTTAATCATCTGTTTGGATTTGGTGTTTTAGATGCTGGTGCTATGGTAGCACTTGCCAAACAGTGGAAAACTGTACCTCCACGATTTCATTGTGAAGCAGGCTCAGTTTTAGAGACGAAGTAAATTTCGAAATTGTTTTTAGAAAACAAAATAGATATTAATTTATAATTTATTTTATAGACCAATCATATCAGGTCGTTCTGTATTACTGCAAATCAGAACAGATGCATGCCAAGGACAAGATACGGAAATTAATTATTTGGAACATGTACAAGCAGTAATTACCGTAAATTCAACACGACGTGGTGATGTGGAATTGTTTATGACTTCCCCCATGGGTACAAGGTACGTACTTATATTAAAAAGAGAATTTTTAATGCTTAGTATAACATAAAGAGAAGAAATATAAATTCAGATATACATTGTAGCGAATTTCTGAATTTCGAAGGGAATAGAGCTATTGGTCTCGTACCGACTTCAAAATTTCTTCAAATGTACATCGATCCTACCTAGTAGATGTCGAAAATCTCCATCTGTAAAATTTTTATATATATCATACATATATATGTATCCATAGTTGTTTTAAATCAGGTCCATGAATATATATACTAATAAATAATCAGGTTGATCAGACCATAAACGCAATGTTGACAATTAAATATTCACTTTATTGCTACGTTTCGTCGGACATCCCGACTTCTTTAGGCAATCTACAAAAATCATACATAAAATATATTTAATGTATGATTTTCATCCAATATAACTTGTCAAATATAAAAATTGTCAAATAAGTCATCAAACTTAATTATTATACGTAATACATAAAACAATACAATATTCATATTATTCAACAAAAATACATCAAACAGATTCCATTAATATATCTAAACATTTAAAAATTCATTTATAAAATTAATGTGTGATATCAAATACATTTAAAAAAAATTGTCAACATTGCGTTTATGGTCTGATCAACCTGATTATTTATTAGTATATATATATATGACTGTCATCGCTCTAGCGGTCACCATTTTAATCTGGTTGGAATGAAATTTGGTATTTGAGGTGCTTTTGGTATTCAAAAGGTCAAGATCGTTAATGGGTAAAATCGGACAAGGGGAAAGGGGGGGGGGTTTATAGCGAGGGGGAAACACAAAATTTGACATATCTCTTTTAATATTCGAAAAATTGAAGTAAAGTTGTAGGTATTAAGTTTGACTGTAATTTTATTTCTTATAATTTTTTCTGTACACTAATATTTACAGAAATATTGACGGTTTAAGATTGAAAATTAAATTCATTAATATCTCTGTACACATTAGAGTTTGAGCAAAAATGATAAGGTGATGAATTGTAGCAAACATGATTTTCTGCAACTTTATTCCTTACGCATTTTTCGATTGTTCTAATATTAAGAGAGATATTTTATATTTTTCTTCTTTCGTTATGCCACCCTTTAAAATCATATACAACATTTCATTTTGATCAGACTAAAATTGTGACCGCTAGAAAGTGATTTATGTATTCTAAGGAAATTCGCTAAATTGAAGCAGTTCCAATTTTTTATTTAAATTTTTTTTAAATCTTATTTTAGGTCAATGATATTAAGCAAGCGAAAAAATGATGACGACCAAAGAGACGGTTTTACAAAATGGCCTTTTATGACGACGCATACATGGGGTGAATATCCTCAAGGTGTTTGGAAATTAGAGGTAACAAATTGTCAATAGTAATATAATAAATGATCATTTTAACAATCAAGTAGGTATTTCTTAATCGAATGTTTTAATTTTAGGTCAGTTTTAATTCACAAATGCCACAATCTGGCTTTATTAGTGAATGGACATTAATGTTACATGGTACGAAAAATCCACCATATGTTGATTTAGCTGCATCAGATCCACATTCAAAATTGGCAATTGTAAAAAAAGCTCACGAAGAAAGAAATAAAATGTAAAAAAAAAATTTCAAAAATATTTTTATTATTTTCTCTCTGTATCAAGCGATTTATTGATTTTGATAATGTAGACTATATTAGTACCAACCTAAAATAGTAATAGTCGTTTTTTTTTCAATTTGAAGTATTTCGTTTTCGCAAGTGTAAAGACGTACTTAATACCAAGTATTCCGTTTAACAGAAAAATTGCGCAGTTTTTAACTTGGTTTCCTAAATACGTTTTACTAGCTGATAACCAATATATACATTTCTCTAGTGAAATTCTGAAAATTTCAATCTAATAAAACCATGTTTATAAACTTGAGCAAAAAATTTTGGGCATTCTAGAAGTGTCTGCTGTCTTTTATAAAATCGATTTTTTAAAACTATTATTTGATTATGGATAAAGATAATGTAATTGATTTTTCCCAGGGCGGGTCCCAGGAGCATACGCTCAAAATAATCCACTCTCTACATGAATGTTTAAACTTGTTTTCCCAGCAGGGCAGGTCCCAGGAAATATAACTACTACATGTGTAAAATAAATCGGGGTGGAAAAATTAGAAAAACTTTTACAAATCTAATTAAATTTATAGACAGCTTTTACAGGAAAATGCAAATCTCATTGTTACCAACCACATATAACGATACGAATTGAAATGAGGTTAAGTCTTTAAACGATAAATTTAGTCATAAATGACTGATGTTTATATATCGGTACCAAATAAAGTTACCCATGACGAAAGATACAATAATCGGGAAAAAACCGGTATTTATGCTTAAAAGCCTTCGTGTAATATTAAATTTGGCTATTCTTCCAGTGCTATAGATTATTTCTATACAATAAAATCTTTATCCATTATCAAGAAATAGGTTTCCAAAGAAACCCATACATGTAGAATAGTTGAAACATGGAAAGAATGCTCCAAAAAATGCACATAGACCAAATAACACTCAATTTTCTTTCTTAATGACTTTGTTTGAAAGGTGATTCACATAAAGCGTTACGGATGTATATTAAAAACTAAGATAATTAAAAAATAAACTTTTGTTTAAACCAAATTTTAATTCGACCCATAAATTATTAAATAAAACTCTTCGCAAAACAACCATCGAAATCACACATTCGATTTTGTAGGCTTACCAAATCTAGCTCAATATTTTGTACACTATGGTTATCAAGTACCAAGCACTTTTAATGAAAAAATATGAAATTGTGATGAAGACAAGCATGGTACCGAATTTCATAAATACGTTCACTGATAGAAGTGATTCTTAAACCAAGAATTCTGATTCTCATATATAGGGAAGAAAATATATTTTTTGCACAAGCAAATAAGTATCTTGATATCAGTAATTTAAGTATCTTCAAGTCAACACATTCTTGAATGAAAACAAGGATTTCTTTCTCAGAGTAAACATTTTGAAGAAACATATTTACTTGGTTCAAGAAATTGCCTTCTATCAGTGTTTATTTTTGGTGCCCCGTTTGCTTTGGCCCTAAAAATTAATTAGCGGGAAAAGTATAGATAATATTCGCCTTGTTGAACAAGTACATCCATCTTGATGAACAATACTGAATATTTGTATTAAGAGTATTTAAAGCATTGCCCGGCAGTACTTCAAGTACCGTTACTGTAAGTATTGAGGGTATGTTATAAGTACAAGTTCCCAATACTACAAAACTTTAAGTTTAATAAGAACTTTACTTAAAGTACTACCCAGGTCTGGTTCATCTTCATGAGGCCTTTACGACTTAACTTCTTATACATTATCATGATTAGAGTAAGCATGAAATCCTTCCCGCATAACATTTCGGCAAACCTTCGTAACATTTTATGAGAAACATCCCTTAAAACTGATTCGACATTAAAAATGTGAAATTTTCATTTGTATGCTCTAACAATTGAGCTTATTTTTAGAAAACAAGATATATAATAAAATTAAAAGTATATTTATACAATTTTCATGGAAATACTTAAGTCAAAAATTTTTTATTTTTTATATAATGGCTAACCAATATTTAAAATGTCTATAACAATTAAGCTCTATTGGTTTACTACTATTTTTCCTCTAAGAATGCAGGTATTAGCTCTATTGTATTGTAAGTATCATTAGAAAGTTGACACGAATTATTGCTAAAATATACCAGTCGTATTTAAGCTTTTTTTCAGTATAATGATAAACTTTTAAATGATAACTTATTTTAGAATGATAAATGTTGTAGATCTAAAAACCGTTTTTATTTTTATTTCGCCTTTGATTTAATTTTTCAACGATTTTTTGACCTAATTATTCTTTGTGTATACTTTAGCGTCACAACAGAATATAGTTAATGTTGACTTAATAGTATCAAATTAATACTGTCAATGATATGAAAAAATTGACTCATGTATCAGTATTATCCGTGGTTTAATCCAAAGGTCCAGGGTTCGATATCTAGTGGATGGGTTAATTTTTTCATAGCAATATTTAATTATTTTTGAACCGTTTGTGATTTATAATCAATCGATGCGTCCCACAACACATTTGACATATCTGTGTATCCGATCTTGTGTTGAATTACATTTACAAAGTTCGAAGGTATTGCACGTATCGTTCAGCAGTGACAAGTTTTTACATTTTTCTATCCATCTCTCACGATGTTTACGAGATCTTTGATTTGAATAAGAGGTCATTGAATAACCAAATACAGAGAACTGCCACCAATACACTAAAAATAGCACATTCAGTTTAACTCGTAACGACAAACATTTCTCTACTCTCTTGACTATCGACTCTTTCTAGACGCATGACTTCGCTCTGGTGGAAATAATTATCTTCAAAAACTGAGAATAATTAAGAATCATTCTTTTAAAACTATGAACAAAACTTCTGAAAGTCTAATTTTTTTGAAAATCTCTGGAAAAATGTGAAAAAATAAAATTAATGTTTTATAAATGATTTAAAGACAGAAAACATATAATATTTTGGACTCGACCAGAAGACTTTTTCAGAGATTTTCAGAAAAATTAGACATTCAAAAGTTTTATTCAGAGTTTTAAAAGCATTATTCTCAATTCTTCTCAGAATTATTTCCATCAGGGTGAAATCAAGGACATCATCAAGTTGTACAATGGACAGAAAAAGCCATTCAGTTTTTGGAATAATGTTTCGAATGCAAGTCATTGGTATATTTATAATGAACATTTATTCTTCAGAACAATTTTTCCAGAACTTAATAAACTAGGATCAAATCAATTATAAAAGATTGCAAAAAGAACGCCACTATTGATGGCGATAGTACAGTATGAATATTTAATAGATATTTGCGTCACAGCATATTCGACGTCAAGAAATAACAAAAATTAAAGTATTCGTACATTTTCCTTACTTTTTTTAATATAAAATGATCTTAATTATGTTTTTTCTTACGCACGGAATCATGCAGTTACAATTTAATTAAAATTTTATGTTATAAGAAATATAATAACTATGTAAATTGAAAATTTATGCAAATTTATAATGATTTGAATCTATTCGAGTGAGTTAAGAGAAACTAGGTTTTATATTGCACGCATACCTAAATTAGAAATGAAATTTTAATCTACAGTTGTAATCGGGAATTATAAAAAAGTATATTTTTAATGATTAAATGTATTTTAAATAACATTTTGTTTCTCTAAGTTTATTTTCTTAAGGACGTTCCAGCACTGTTTTATTTAATCAGTATTACCAAGTAGCACCAATACATAAACACACATATGCAACACATAGACAAAAATACTGTTAACATACACAAAATACTGTTATGTTGAAGAAAAGGAAAAATTTTAAACCTTTATATTTCGAAAACAAAACGGTAACACACGATTTTTTTAAAAATTTAAATAATAAATATTTAGCTTTAATCTCCTAGTTTTTTTTAAAATTCTGTCGAGTATTTTTTCTAATACAACAGATAATAGTTAGGTGGGCATGAAGTTTCACACACTTCTAATGAGAGAGAGTGAGAGAGAATGATAACTTTGATATTAATTATCTCGCGTTCTAAACGGTCAAAAATTCTAAAACTTCAGGATTTACCAGAAAACGTTATTTTTAGCCTGTGAACAAAAAATGAGCAAAATCTGTCGAAAAGTGGTGGTATGCTGGAACATCCTTAAATAAAATCACCCAAAGAAACAACCTTATTAGACCCAGTACATAGAGTATATAAAAGTGTGTTATAAGTGGAGTTCCGACTTTGTAATGGTTGAAAATATTGATCGCAGAAATAATTTTTGGTATAGATGTTCATAAAATAACCAAATTAGTTTATTTCTCCATATCCGTTCATCTGTGCGTGGTCACGATAACTTAAAAATGAGAAATTTTGTATGTTTGTTCTAGAGTTAAAAATTAAGATCAAATTTGTGAATAGGTAAAATCGGACGAGTTTTCCTCCGCCAGGGGAGAAGTATCCATCCTTGAATCCATAAGTTAGGATAGAAAAAAAATTGTAAGACAAAAAGTGGTCCTTTTTCTAAAATAAACAACTTTTGTTTGAAACTTTTTATAAACTCAGTATATACCACGTATTTTAATAATTAACTCAGTTAGTTGCTATTTTCATTTGTTATTTGTAAAATTTATTTTTAGCGAATTTCCAAAAATTTCTTTAAATGTCCATCGATCCTATCGAGTAGATGTGAAAATCACCATCTGTAAAATTTTAAAATTTATATATATATATATATATATTGAGTTATATATATATATATACTGACTTATATATATATATATATAAGTCAAATTTGGAGTGCTTTAATCTGTAATCGCTCTAGCGGTCACAATTTTAATCTGATTGGAATGAAATTTGGTATTTGAGGCGCTTTTGCTATTCAAAAGGTCAAGTTCGTGAATGGGTTAAATCGAAAAAGGGGAAAGGGAGGTTTAGAGGTAGGGGGAAACATTTAATTTGACATATCTCCCTTAGAATTCGAAAAATCGAAAAATGTATAAGAAGTATAGTTGTAGGTACTAAGTTTTACTGTAATTTTGTTTCTTATCATTTTTTCTGTTACACTAATATTTACACTCTGTACACATTAGAGTTTGAGCAAAAATGATAAAAGGTGATGAATTGTAGCAAACTTGATTTTCTACAATTTGAATCAAAGCGCATATTTCGATTGTTCTAATATTAAGAGAGATATTTTATATTTTGGGTTTTCTTCTTTCTTTCTACCCCCCCACCCTTCCATTCCCTTCGACGTATGTAATTTATTAATAAAATTGGCTTTGCAAATACTAAAATTATATACGACATTTCATTTTGATCCGACTAAAATTGTGACCGCTAGACAGTGATTTATGTATTCTAAGGAAATTTGCTAAGTTGTAGCAGCTCCTGCGTAACGAATTTTTTTAAATATAGAACTTTTGGGATGTCATCTAGAGTTGAAAATTTCAATACCTTGTAATATTAGCCTTTTATTTCTTTTAAAGTATACCAAAATTTACTACTAGAAAAATTGTTTGTTTTACTAATGATGTTTCAATTTGACGAAGATGCATTTTGTAGTTTATACCCAAACTGAAAAAAAATCTCATTTATATTTAAAAATGTTAGCCCAAAATTTACTTCTCAAATTGAAATATGCTGTAAATATCAAAGTAGAAATATTTATTTATTGTTAAATTTTATAAATATTATTTATGTTGATGAACTCTGTAAAATAATATATAAAATATATAAATATTAAAAAAAAAATATCAAAATTATATTTAAAATGTCACAGACAGTAAAACATTTATTGTAAATTTTATGGAAACATTTTCTTCTTAACAGGCTCAAACTTTCCACAGTGTTATTCCAAACAAAAAGGTATTTCAAAGAAAATAAATTCAATGCTACATAAAGTTACCAGCCGACTGAGTGGCATTAATTTATTTAAAAAACCAAAAAAACATTTCATAAAATTTACTATTTTTCAAAATAGTTTAACATATGTTTCTAATATAGTCTTAAAACTTCACTCAATAATTAACTATCATATGTAAATATTTTGATTTAAGATAAATAAATACTAAGATAATTAATTTTGAGTGATTTAATCTAAATGTCTAGTTTTCCACATAAATACGTATCTACCATTAATTCATAAGAAAATCTACTAGCTATTCAATTTCACTAAATTTATTAGAAACTCATTGATTATTTTCACTAGACATTTAGAAACATAATTTATTTGGTAAATCCCATATCAGTATTAATATAAACAAAATTTTATATTTGTTTTTTCCATGATACAAAAAAAAAGAGTATATTTTTGCATTATAAAATATTGTTAAGAAAAATTTGAACTAATAACTTTAAATAACTTTACTTTTAAAATGAAAAAATAATAAGGTTTCATACAAAATTTGCAAACTACATATCGGAAAATTCATATTTTTATACATTTATTGAAATTTTTAAAATCATATTCTTTTCGATGGCCTGAGGCATTAGTACCCCTGTTTCGAAATTAACGTAGTTTTATTAAAATAAATGCACCAAACTTAAAATTATAAGCTAATCATTCTGTTATATGCAGTGATTTAATTGAATCGGTGATATCTTCGTGAATTAAGATTCATTCGTGCACAAGAGTGTCAGTGCAAAAACTTCTTATAAGAAGATTTGGACATATTATATAAACATTTATATTTATATTATTTATACATATATATATATATTTTTCCTCTATACGATTTTATATATATATATATATATATATATATATATATATATATATATATATATATATATATATATATATATATATATATATATTTCCTCATGAGACATGGAAGAAATGAGACAAAAAGCAAGTTTTTGACGTTATATAGAATAAACAATTGAAAAATATAAGTTTTTTGAATATTTTCGAAGGAACAAAAATTCATAGAATGTTTTTGATTAGTACAATAGAATTTAATACTCGATAAAATTCTTCTACTCAATATCCATGTATTTTGGATGAGACGAATGACAAAAAAGTTTCTCATAAGTCATAAAAAATATACAACTGGAAAAAATACTGATCGACACTAAACGAAGCTTGACAAAATACGAATATCACCGACGTTACTCGAGCCAAAACTCTTACAAGGATAATTTTTTCACTGACACAGATATAGTGCTGCGCTGATACGGCAGATGTACACAATTTGATTTTTCAGCCTTGAATAAAATGTAGTTGTACAAAATCAGAATAGCAATATTTTATGATATAAAAATAATGATATATTCAAAATATACATGAAATAAGTTTTTATTTTAATAGTATCTGAAGATTTTATCATAATAATATATGAAGATACTTATTTGTAAAGAGAAGAACTAAGTTTTTATCTTAATATTCTTAATACATGCAAAATTATAACCTGGGATCTTAGTTATTTGTACTCAAAAAATGTGTACAAATTTATATAAAAAATTGAAATGTTTCTCTTTGGAAAATGGTTTGAATAAATTGATTGATCAAAACTTAGTTCTAATTTTTTTTTTTGACAAAAAGAAATATTTATTAAATTTAAATTTATAATTTAAGACCAATGCATAATATTGTGATTTAAAAAAAATATATTCTATATTAAAAATTTATAAACAATTGTTTACGGAGAGAAATATTCATTTAATGTCCATGTATAAAAGTTGGATTTTTATTTTTCATTTATATTTTTCATTTCCTTAATCATTCAATCCTATTTGGTTCAATTTTTTTATTTAATTATAATTTTTTAATTATCAATCCGAAAGTTTAAGCAGATCATTTACCAAATGAAGGTAAGTAAACAAATAAAACACAATTGAAAATTAAAAGTTTTTGAGGAAAAAAATAAAACTGACCCTAATTAATTAATAAACATATTTATTAAAAACATATTTTTAAAGTTTATCGGACAATTGTATAGGTAAAATCGGGAATGTATAGATCAAAATCTAAATTTTTGATATATTATTAAGTGCTAGCTCATACGTATAAAATAATTTGTTGAAAAAAATCTAAAGAAGGGTTTTCATGTACTTAATCAATAAAAATTGTAATTTTAATATATTGTGAATAGCAAATATTGAATGAAAGCATACATTTTCGATAATGTTGCTCTACCTTCTGTAGATTAAAAAGTAAAAAACTTCTACTTTTATAAATTAAATTACGTATATTACGATAAAATTAGAAAAAAGTCTGTCGAAGAGTTTTGTAAATATCTTAATTAAAAAGATAAAAAATTCACGAAAATTTTCGTCCGCCATTCTTGAATAGGTGAAAAGACGATTATTTATTATTTTTAGTAATTAAATAATTACATAAATCCGATTACTAAATCATTAATTTAGTAACAGATTACAGTTTTTAAATGTTTAGTTTGAAAAAAAAACCGGCTTTATTATAACCGCTCTAAAAAGTAAAAAATAGCTTATTGTAAGAGACAAAGGACGTTCTGTGTTGAACTTATACTTTTATCAGAGAAATTTAAAGAGAGAGTTTTAAAAAAACATTTTGTTTAATCGTTATTAACACAAGTCTATTTTTACAGTTTTTAACGTCGGATTTATTACAATTGTAGTCATGAATGTAACAATAATTAAAATGTAACATTGGGTGTAATTATTTAGGGTATATAATCTTGAATTGACTGAGTTGATTCGAAGTTTGAATATCTTATTAACAACATTTTTTACTTACACCTATTTTTTCATGACAACAAAATAAATAGTAAAGTGTACTAGGAAGTTTTTCATTTTTTTCCCTGTAAACGTCTAAATACAAATAATTAATATAAGGGCCAATTTAGTCTTGACTTTGTAGCGGTTTAAAAAACATTGGTATAGAAATTTCCGTATGTCGGTCCGGCTAATTACCTGTTCGTAAATCTCAAAAATGTCCTTAAGTGCGCGACCACCTATGTATTTTTAATCCAGATGCAAAAAGGGGTGTTATAAATTTGAAGACTATGTCTGCCTGTCTGTAGAATCGTAGCTCTCAAACGCGTGGACCGATTTAAATGCAGTTTATTAGATAGCTGGTTTTTTTGCGGTGATTTGATAAAAATCTGTTCGGTCGTTTGGAGATTATCAGCATTTTTCCAAGATATTGTATAAGATAAGTTGGTGTTTTTTTTTTACATATAAACTTGGTGGAGGTAACGGGAAGTTCTTATTATGTTTCATATGTATGTTAATGTATTTTACTCGTAATATATTAGTCAGTTACATACAAATAATCAGTTCACGTTTTGAAAATGAACTATGTATGTATCGAGTTCATATATTTTAGCAATTAACCCAGTGAGTTGTTATTTTCACTTGTTTTAGACTATAAATTCCTTTTTAAACTTTAAAGCAAGATTTTAATAGAGCTGTGTTCTCCCCATCGCTCATATCTTGATTGTATTTTGTATCGTAGCAATATTTCCAATAAAAATCCAATCTATTGTACACTTTTTCCAGTCGAAAGTTTGGTAAAATTTAATAAAAGTACACTATATAATATTCTCTCGATATTTATATAAAGTCGGGAACATATTAGACGGTGTAATAAGATGTTTGCAAATTTTTTTTTAACATAAAAAATACACCTACAAAATATTTTAAGACAACTTATAGATATCAATTTTTAGCTTGATCCTGCGGCATGGATGTAGGATAAAAGGATAGAAGTACATTGCAATTTTTATTGTTATGGTTTTCGAGTTTAGACTAAATTATATAAATCTAATTTCCATCTTTACCCGAATTTGAATATTCTTACGGTTTTATTACTCTTTCTTTCTCTTATTATTTGTGTAAATCTTTCCACTTTATATATGGGTTTAAAGCTATAATTAATTTTAGTGTTCCATACCAAAATTGTCAAAGCAGAACACTTTTGGAATCAACTGGATGTCTGCCTGTCTTCGAGGCGAGAGGATAATCCCACCATTCTCGTTTCGCGACAACACTAAACGTTCTTGATTATATAAATGAGCTTACAACTAATTTGCACCAAAATAAAAGTGTTGTATAAATTAATTTTAAATTGAATTTTAAAAATTATTAACTGGTTTGGAGAAAAAATCTAGTAATCATTATTTCTTAACACTTTTTTAAATTTTTATTGCTTTGAAGATAGAATCTATATTTTGACAAAATGGTTTTTTTTTTGCTTTCTAACTATAATCTTGAGATATTTTCTTTGATAAAAATAGTAAAATATAAATAAATAGTCCAAGTACACGCAATTTTAATCTCCTAACCTATAAATCATGTAACCATCAGCTTTAATAAAAAAATATGCATAATTTTAAATAAAATTATTGATTCCATATAATTTAAAATACTTTTTAAACTGTAAGGAAAATATTATTTACTACAAATACATTATCAGATATCCATTATATATTATGTACTTTTGCAATTATAATATAAAAAAATGGTACATATATACAAACATATTATGTTTACTGACATTTATACATTAACTAATTTACATAAACATATTTAGCTGAATTAGACAAAACTAATACATAATTATATGTAACGAAACATGTGACTAATACTACTTTACTGTTATAAAGTATATAATATACATCTATGTATATAACACTAAACATAAAATATTGATTTAAATTAATATTATACAACCATATAAAAGTATACAGGATGTTTTATTGATAATACGCTGCGTGTTATCGAATTATTTGTATAATTTTTTACATAAATCATATTTTTGAATTTTGTCTATTAGCTGAATATTTAGGATGAATCGCAATCTTTTAAATAGTCAGATGCTCGCAAGCAAAAAATAAAAAAATAACTGAAGCTGACTCATCCAAGCTTTAAACCATTTGGAGTCGTTCAACTACAGCAATAGAACTTTGACGCCAATATACTTGATCTCAAAGAGATAGTCATAGAATATTCGACTAAAAGGCTGTGTCTTTTCCTAATAAGAGCTGGTTAGTGACAAAGTAGATGACTCATTGTCCTTTCCTGCTCCTCGTTATTGCAGGTCCTGAAATAATCGTGACTCACTGAGACAAATAAGTTATTACTAAAAAATCTGTTCGTATCCTCGTCGCCAAATTTATAATTATCAGCGTATTTTCAAATTTTATCGTGCAATCAGTCCAATAATCCCATTAGATTCTTAAGTACAAATTTTGTAGCCAATTCGTACGAAATCCATTCGTTTTCCAACAGTTATTAATATAAAACTAACAACTTTTGTCTAAGATTTTGTTCGAAAAACGAATCCAATGGGTACATATCAACTGGACAATTTTAACAGCTGATAACCATACTATTTTTAGAATAGTAAAGGAATTTGCAAATCTTAATCGATGCAAAAATTAGAAGTTGGTGAAATTTAACGAAATATGTTTTACAACTGAATAAAAACACGTTTAAACGACTAAAATTCATTCAATATCAGAATGACGTCAATCTTCTAAAGTTAATAAAATGTTCGTATTGCTTCATTTCTTAATACCTGTCTCTCCGTCTGCAGTCCTGTATATCAGTCTATCTTTCAACTCTAAAATCGAAAAGAGATAACAAGCCGAAATATTAGGTGAGTGTGTTTATGTGGTAAAAGGTAACTGCAAGTACGTGAATGGGGGAAAAACATCCAAGCTTATTTGAATATTTTTTTTTATAAACTGAAATGTTTTCAATTTTAATTCAATGATCTGTAATTACTGTTAATTACGAAAACATATGCTTATAGAGAATTTTGATATACTCAGTATATATAAGGTATTTAAACAGGTAACACAGTTAGTTGATGCAATTTCATTCTATTTTGAATTCTAACTAGAAGTCAGAGCCATCGTGGTTGAGAAGAACTTACAAGTCTCAGGTAAGAATTGATAAGAGCGTCGACGCGGTTAGTGTTAGGTGTACGGTTCGTATCCTGGTGATTGCATTAACATTTTCACTTATGTTTTTATTGTAGATACAATCAATTATTCCAATTTTAGAAGTTATAGAAGAAGCTCATTATGAGAATGTCCTAAAATGAATTATAGCCAGGCGAATTATTACGTATGCGAATAAAAATGAATAAATGATCATAATGAATTAATGAAAATGCACTCTTAAGATATTTAACACACAAAAATTCAAATAATTTACTATTATCTTCTACTTTCTACTTTCTATTTTCCATTTACTGTTTCATTCGAAAGAAAATGATTGATTGAATCATTGCTTCTTAAAACATTTTCCTTGGTTTCTCGACAATTTTTGTGAAACTACCTGTATATAGGCATTTATATAATATATATATATATATATATACATATATATATTATATGTATATATATATATATATATATATATATATATATATATATATATATATATATATATATATATATAATAGTGGTGGGGTGAAACGCGGGCTGCATAGAACGGCGCCAAACGGTTTTTCAGTAACAATAATTTAGTGATGGAAGAAACAACAAACCGTTTAACAAAAATAACATCATCTACAGTAACGGCAGCTTCAACATCGGGTGGAAGTGTACAACCAAATAGTGAACAAACCACAACAAATGCTCGTCTCAATGAACTGTCATCGAATACGACGATTATTACAATCCCACCGGCGGATACAACAAATGACACGCGTGTGTTACACACATCGAGTGGGACATGGTTATGTTGTGTCCCATGCTACTGGTTAAATCACAATAATAGTGTTCATAAAGCCTCATTAACAATAGCCACACTAGTTGTGACATCATTATTGGTTGCATCACCTGTTTTATTTCTTATCAGCAGTGTGCCAGGTGGTGAGGTTATTAGAGATTGTTTTCCACAGGTAAATATATAGGTGTTAATAATCTTTCGTTTAATCGGGTCAAATGTCATAGTTCAACTATTGAACATATAATTTACATTCTTGTTATACTCACTGTTTGGAGGTGTTTAAAATTTGGAAAAATACTGTTCGATTTTTTTATATTTATTTCAAATCTAATTTCAGATCGGGTTTAATCATTATAAATTTTTAATAGATCGTATAAAATACAGGATTGTCCCCAAAAAACGATATGATTTGTTTTTATAGAATAGAAATATAAAATATTTATCTAAAAATTTTAAAAATCATATTCTTATCTAGAGTGTATCAAAAATCCAATTTTAGTTTTCAATATATGGAACTTTTACCAAACTTTCGTTATTCAAATAGAAACGTATTGTTAATTGTTCCGTACCAAAATCGTAAAAACAGAACACTTATAGCATACTTCGGTATGCCTCGGTGTCTCTTTGCGTTTTTCTCAGAGACTATGAGAAATGAGCGTTTTTCTCAGAGACTCACGTAATAAATGATTTGGCATAGTTTGAAATAGTCGAAATTTGGCGTCGAAAATTAAGTTGATATTCAAATAAAGAAATCAACTTAAATTTTTGTAGCTAAGGGCCTGGTTTTGCTGGTTCAAACCGGAAGTAAAAAAACTGTTAAAAATAAAACATATTCTTGTAAAAAAGAAAAATTTAATAATTTTTTTTCTATTAAAAGCTTTTGAAGCACTATTTAAAAAATAATATAATTAATTTAAAACATAGAACCGACGAAAGAAGAAAGTAAAAATAATAACTTTGTAAGAAAAAATTAAATCTTCGAAAAAAGAAAGGAAAAAATAAAAAAGTAACTGTTTAGCCTAACTAAGTCCTACACTAATGTAAATACCTAAATAATTTTGAGTTGGCGTAAAAAAATCTCCATCGAAATGGCGAGGGGTGAATTTGATTTTCGGTTAAAAGTAAATATTACAAAATATTATATTTTATTTATATATTTTATTTGTTTCGCGCCGACTCAAAATTATTTAGGTATTTACATTAGTGTAGGACTTAGTTAGGCTAAACAGTTACTTTTTTATTTTTTCCTTTTTTTTCGAAGGTTTAATTTTTTGTTAAGTTATTATTTTTTGATTTTCAGTTACTTTCTTCTTTTGTCGGTTCTATTTTTTGGTGGCTAATAGTGTCATTAGAACTACATAAGTGTGTCAAGTTTCAACATAATCGGTTCACAAATGCAAATTTTGTGGTGAACAATCAATCATTCCCTATTTTTCAACCATTAGGGGCGAAATTTTTTTTTCAAATTTATATTGTACCAATTTCGAAGTATACTCTATCCAAGAAAAAATAATTATCGAAATCGGACTACTCTGTAAAAATTATGCGTGGTCATACATAAAAAATATAGGGGTTGACTTGAGAACTCCTTCATCGGTTAAAAAAACATTCAAACTGAGCAAAGATATTGAGTGCTTTCAAATAGTGTTTACACACAGAACGTATAGTATGACATTTATGATATTTTTCTTTAGTGGAAGCACTGGAAAGTCTTATTTTTTATTTGTTTGTGGTAAAATTTCAATTTTTTTTCCTATCCAAGTATACCCTATCCAACAAAAAAAGAATTATCAAAATTGAACTATTCTGTAAAAAGTTATGTGTAATCATACATAAAAAAATATACAGGTTGAATTGAGTACCTCCTACTTTCGTCGGTAAAATAGGTTCAAAAATCATGCAAATACTTTATTATATGCTTAGTTTGGACTTGGCCGATTTTTGTTGTTGTAAAATAAGATGATTGAATTATAAATTTTATTTGAAAAGTTTTGAAATGGGTCAGTTACTTTGAGAATTATAAGCATTATATTATTAATGAAAAAACCGTAAGCGTCTAAACGTAATAAACTTGGAAGTTAGTCTATGCTGCATCGTAATTGGCTCAGACTTGTGAATAATATGTACTATGGACCAATTATCCCGAAGGTACACAGCACTAAGTCCAATTACAAAGAAATAAAATTTAATGTGCCCATGGCGTTGCGTATCTTTGTATGATTAGTGACATGAAGTTCGAAGTTCAAAATACACAGATAGATAGATTGTAAAGGCTGCCCTGGACGGGCTACACTTCGACCATAAGGTCCATTGTGATGCCTAAGGATGTGACGATATGAGTGGAGTGGAAGGAATTTTATCTATGATAGAAATTATGCCAATATTCATCTGGAGTTCGTGGAGGAAACTGCAGAAAACATTCTTAAGCATAGCCGGTTACTTCATTCTTGTCCATACGCCGACAGTTTAGTCAATTAACCGCCCTTTATTTTCTTAATAATTGACAAACTGCCGATGTCGGGATTCGAACCTATAGCCTCCCAGTTTCCAAGTAGGCATACTGCGAAGACATATTGCCTTAGATCCCTCCACTTGGGCTGGTTCAAAGTGCATATCTCCTTATTCAAGAAGAGGACATAATGCCACTAGCAGAAACGCAAAAATTTATATCAAGAATATTATAACTAAAAACACTTAACTAAATAATTATAGCTACTTTGAGGCTGTACTTTTATACGTTGGTAAGATATAATTGTTTTTACTGAAAAAATCACGCACTTTAAAATTGAATTATTTCCGGAGTTAATAAATCTACCACTAAATAGTTTTCCTTTTTCAAAATATTCCTTGGAAAGTATTGTCATTTTGAAAAAACAAAAAAAATTACGAAACCCTGAAAATTTGACCATATGAAACTATATACCTCTTAGTATACTCGCACCCTACTTTTAAAAGTTTTTGGTCATGATTTTACGAGCGCATGATTTTCAGTCTGGAAGACCACTTTGTATACCATTTATAATAGATCACCCGGTCATATTCAAACTTACGTAGTATATTCGAAAATTAAATGACATTGAAATTTGTAGGGTATAAGATATTCCCATACTCTCCATCTTAATTATAATCAATGTTAAAAAAAAAACTTGGACTAATTCCAAAAAACTAGGATTATATGTGAATATCACGAACATCCATATTCTCAACCATTTATAACAATGATTCTGCCAATAAAGCATATATGTGATAAAGTCAAAAAGAGCTATTGTTTTCCATATCGAAAATCAATTTCAAAATTTTACTATTTTACCCCACTTGAAGACATTGGTCTGTCTATGTGTATGGTATCTTTTAATACGCTCTTGCGAATAAAAAGCAAGAAGAACATCCAAATTTTCTACTCAAAATACACACGGGCAGAAGAAGCGAAAATAATCTTTAGTCGAAATTGAAATGAAGCCAACCGTGTAGATAGACAGATAGATGTATCTTGGGGTCTAAAAAGTATTGCAATTCGACCTTATGGTTCATTGTGCTCCCTCTTCTACTTAAGTCAGGCGAGATTCGCTTCTCCCATATGTTGGCAATGACCAGGTGCTTGCTTATCATGTCTTCCTGAAGGTTCAAATATTCGGGGTGAGATGCACCGAATATCTTGTATCTGCTGTAACCCAGAGATTCGCAGTCAAAGATAACGTGGTTGGATGTTTCTTCTCCTCGTCACCTAATCTGCACACAATGGACCCGTCATGGAGTCCCATTATGTGTAGATGCTTCCGAAGGGGATAATACATGGTAACGAATCCAGTAAGTTTCAGTGCACCGAGAGATGCATTCCGACTCCGACATTTAGACTCTTGGTTGCATTCCGAAGCATTATTTCCCGAGCTTTTGCTGCGGTACATTTTCCCAGTGATCACGGTGTTTATCCACTCGTTGCTCACCTATTTACATGCAGTTCTTGGAATTCCTAAAATAGGCTCTTGGCCTATGAAGGGTATTCCGACTCCCTTCTTGGCTAAGGTATCTGATTTTTCGTTTCCTTCGAAACCACTGTGACCCGGCACCCAGATCAATTTAACTTTGTTCGATTTAGCCAGCTCCAGCAGTTCTTCCAGACAATTCTTGACGGCTCCTGAAGTGACCTCAGTTCCAGGCAAGGCTTTTAGAGCAGCTTGACTGTCCAAGAGAATACATATGTTCTGATTTATGTAGCCTCTACGTAGGTTCTTATGGACGGAAGCCAGTTTGGCGTAGACTTCTTCTTTTGCATGATGATCTGGTTTTATTATTTTTTCTAGGACTTATGTTCTGACATAACATGAACCAATGTTGCTGTAAATATTAAATTACCCCTGATATTTCCACAAAGCAGAACAATTTAATCGCTTATTCTAAAAGTTAAATTTATTTTAATTATGTTAATAACAATGTTTGGAATGAACTTAATTTTTTTAAATATGTGTAAAATATATACTTTATTTACAATAATTTTTCCTTACGCCATGCTAATCCCTTTTACTTTGGCTAAAAACATTTGTTGGCATATATATACAGATATAACATACTTATAGTATCTTATACGGAAATGATACAACATCCTTACGGCCATCTCTTGAACTTTAATGGGTTTGTAGGAGAAAAAACTATCGTGACTTCCATACAGCCTCTGTTGGATTGGGAGTGTATAATGGGCGTCAAAAGTTCATGTAATTTTTTAAAATTTTATAATTGATTTGTGCCTTATGTATTCGGTTTTCAAAAAAAATGCTTCGGTTAAAAGTTCATTATAAATATAGTAACAACTTTTAATCGAAATTTTTGTTCATAAACCGAATGTATAAGGCACAAAACAATTTAAAAATTTAAAAAACTAGCATCAAATATTTATTATATTTGTGTATACTTTGGCGTCAACAATACAATATTTGTCAAATTCCAGTTTGGTTACGTAAGACAAATTAGAGAGGACTGCCGTATTCTTCATAGACAAATTCAGTCATTGAATTTTAATTAAATATTGATATGAAAAAACTTAAGCACTAAGCACGCTGGACTAGATATCCAGAGGGCCGAGGTTCGATTCCTGGTTGACGAGTTAATTTTTTCCTATCAATAATTGAAATTTCAAATTCACCCCAATACCGAGATCAATTTTTATATTATAAATACGTATTTCGACTACAAAGTAGTCATCATCAGTATAAATTAGCTACTCGTAATTTACTCTTCGACAATTAGAAATAGATAGAAATTAGAGATCAATCTACCTATTTACTATTTACTGTTTACTATTTACTATCTATCTATTTCAAATTGTCAAAGAGTAAATTACGACTAGCTAATTTATACTGATGATGACTACCTTGTAATAGAAATACGTATTTATAAAACAAAAACTGATCTAGGTTTTGGGGCGAATTTGAATTTTTGTTTCAAAAACCTAGGGGTCTCATTAATTATCATTTGATAATCTAATATTTCATTAATTAACATAAATTTTTGATGCCTATTATACAAACATAGTGTAATTATCCCCCAAAAAAACAAAAATGTGAAAATATTTCCATACAAAAAGTATTGTTATCTCCAAAATGTTTTCCTACAAAAGTGGTGAAATCTGTATGAGGTTCAAATTATTTAACAAAAGTAAGAAAATGATTGGTATAAATTTATTCCGAGTGTTTTCCCCTGGTAATGTATGTAGTGAGGACAAAGTTATTTATCAAAAGTATGAAAAGAATGGGAATAAATTTACCGTGTAAATTTCTCAGGTGCAAGCAATTTCATATTTGATGGTGGGTCACACGCTAGGTTTTAAATTTGACTCCATAGGTCTAAAAACCGTCTTTAATCCTTCGTGTAAAACTGTGTTGGGTATGTGATCCGGTGGCAAGTTTTCTAATTTACAGGGTGGACCGTTTTAATCGATAATGACAAATATCTTATAGAATAAGTTAGATACAGAAAAAATGTTTCAAAAAGTCATTTGGTTGAAAGGGGGACACATTATAGTGATCTTGAATTTGATCTTGATTCACTAAAACTAACTCAAGCTCATTACTGCTAAGCGATAGAAGAAAACTGTTTTTTATAGAAATCCTAACAAATTTTGTAGGAATTATTTTTTGCAATATTGAATAGTTTCGGCGGAAATTGAATGCAAAAATATATCTAAACATGAAAGTTTAAATATGCATTTAGTATCTGATAATGGTAAGAGATAGAAAATATTTACCGTTTACCTCAATACATAAACCAAACCTTCGTTGGAAAATGGCCAATATGTTCTGTTTTCGGTAGTAATGCTGTATTTAATTTAATGTAATTTCCAGATTTTCGCATTCAGTTTCTGCCGAATCAATTCGTTTTGCAAAAAAATGTTTCCAACAAAAGATGATAAAATTTGTGTAAAAAACACCTTTGTAACTTAAAGTTTTCTTCTATCGTTTATCAGTAACGCACCCGAGTTGACTTTTAAAAGACCTAGAATGTCAAGGTCAAAAACAAGGTCACCACAGTGTGTCTTCCTTTAACCCCAACAAATTTGGTTGAAACAATTTGTCTGTATATAACTTACTCTACAATAAGTTATATACAGACAATATATGTATACAAAGCTATATTTTTTTGTTTGAATAAATTTGAAATATATTGATAGTTTAATGGTTGAAAAAATTGTTTATAGTTTTCCTAATTTTTTGTGAACACAAAAAAATACTTATAAAGAACAAAACAAAACAAAAAAATAAAACTTTTTCAAACAGATCAGGAAAAGAAGGTTTTTTTATTTTTACAAACAGACACTATTATAATATACAATTGGCGCCAATTGAAATCTCCTTATGCGCACACACAGTGAAAAAGATTGTAAACTCAAACCACATATTGTCAAAAATTGGATGGTGTATGACCTCAAACCATATAATGACCTTGATATCCATTCTTTATTGTGTCTTTTATTACAGCTTTCGTAAAAATAATTTTGACACATATTCATAGACGTTTGACTCGTATTTACAAATTTCTGGATTTAAATATAAATTTATTTTATATATATTCATTTTGTTCAGCGCTTAAGCCATGGATACTACACAAGGATACCGAACTCCATGTAAACAAATAATTGGGAAAAAAAAAGATGTCAGTAGTGTCGCTTCTATGCCGGAAACAGTAGTGAGAGTAAAATGCGCGATATTTAATTAAAAAATATTACGTATTTATAGTATTATAAAAATTATTTGCAGTCAAGGTATTTTTTCAATAAAAAACTTTTTGACATACAAAAAATAAATGATAAGTAATTTCAATTTTTTAATAAGGAATTAGTAGAAACAAATTGCATACTTCAAAATAATCACTACGAAATAAAACTGGTTACTTGCTTACTTCACTTCACTATTTATTATACTATTCATTTATTATATTATTAATTATTATTCACTTCGGTACGGATTGTAGTACTGATGAACAACTAGCGACGCTAGTGGCATAAAAAGTAAATATTACTAATACCATTTTGTGGCCATATTTTGTAAATTCTCCTGTTTGAGTTCGGTATTCTTGTATAGTATCCATGGCTTAAATTGTAAAAGTATTGTTATCTTCAATCGGAGATATCTTTTTTATATTTGATATGCAAATTTATGATTGAAAAACAGTTTTAACAAGTAAAACAAACAACTAACTGAATTAATTGCATACACACCCAGTATATACTGAGTTCTTCATCAATGCGTGTTGAAACTGTTTATTTTGGTGGAATTGTTAAGTTATACAGTTCAGTTATCAAAATTATACAATTATTTTTGAATACAGGAACATTTTTTGTCATTGTAGGAACCTTTTTATCTTAATCGACTTATCGAATTAATGGACAGACGGAAGGACAGACTGGCAGATAGATAGGCATGCGAAAATGAACTCATTGAGTTATTTTATGAACACCTATATCCAAAATGTCTATATATTTAACCGTCAACAAATAGGGACTTGAAAACTGAATAGTCTTTTATATATTATATATCTGTGGCTTTATAACAGATGTTGATATGTCAAAAAAAATTCAATTATCTGTTTTAAGTTGATACGTTAATCTTAAAATTTGCATGTCTAATTAATTTGTCAATATATATTTATGTTTATTTCATAATTTGACATGTCTTAGCCATATTAAAGAACCAATTTTAAAAGTGATATATCAACTTAAAACAGAAAATTAATTTTTAGGACATATCAACACCTGCCATAACGCAACAGATATATTCCGCGTATAAAAATACTCACCTTTCAAAAGTATTTGTAGAATGTTTAAAAATTAGGTTTGTCTTTACGATATGACAGCTGGTAGAACTTAGATCATGTTCAGAATGCAACCGATTCTGTCTGCAGTTTACCTCATTTTAAAAACTTGAGATTTACTCCAACGCTAAATAAATAGACAAATAACTCTTACTTTAGATAGTACCTACTTCTGTTCTAAGTAAAAAATTCGTACTAGGAGCTACATTAAATTGCGCATTTCCAGCGAATTTCTTTAGAATAAATACAGAATATAGATTAAAATTTAATTCCAATTGGATTTGTCTCGAGGAAAAGGGGGCCTAGAGAAACAAGAAAACACAAAAGCTCTTTTAATGTTCCAAAAATCGTAAAATACATAAGAAGTAAAATCGTAGAAAACATTATTAAAATTCATTTTTTCGAATACCAACAGAATTTAAAATAAATTATAGTAAAATTAATTTTCAATAACCTTACTTCTTACGCATTTATCAAATTATTGAGATTTATAAAATTTTGTGTTTCTCTTTCCCTCTAAAACTCACCTTTCCCTTGTCTGATATCCATTAACGTACTTGACCTTTAAAATAACAAAAGTACCAAATTTCTTCCTACAGTGACTATACATACACACACACACACATATATATATATATATATATATATATATACGTATATATACATATATATACATATATATACATATATATATACATATATATACATATAGAACTGATTCACAGTTTAGCGTTACCCTGGGTAGACATGTCGTAGATTAATTTTGGCACCATTAAATAACTTTTCTGTTAATAATATATTAGACAAGCACATTTATATATATATATATATATATATATATATATATATATATATATATATATATATATATATATATATATATTTGGCTCATTTGAAACTTTGCGACCTGCCTGTATTTTCAACTGAGTGTATTGGTAAAAATTTTTAAACTAATTTCAAAAAACTGCCATGAAGTCTCCTTCTTGTGTTATTTTTGGACTTCTTTTATAATTATGAATTACTTATATTTCTAAAACGGTGTATGGTGTCATTTAACATCGTTTTTTATCTGCAACAGGCTAGAAATTAAAAAAAATGTCTAGAAATGAAAATAATTGCACCTTCTGTTCCTACTAATTTGCAATTAAAACTTTTTTTACAACCAAAATTTCAATAATGGGAGATAAGGCCGAGAAAGATGAGAGAAATTCAAAACCTCAACCCTCCATGCGTATTGTTTCACGAGGCATGAGGCGAGGCGAGGTTTTGGTATCACCTCGCCTCGCCTTGTTTTTTTAAATATCAACCTCGCCTCGCCTCGGCCTCGGCCGAGGTAGAATGTTGCCCAGCCTCGCCTCGCCTCGGTTGGGTTAGCTATCATCCTCGCCTCGCCTCGCCCGAGGTAAAATTTTTACTAAATTTGACTTATTTTGCATGAATGTACATAATACGGTTAAAAAAACTTAAATAAAATAAATGTCTTTAAAACACGGAATATAAGTTGCTTAGTCTCTAAATTTTTGACTCCTCGAATGAAAACAGTAAATTCAAAAAAATTTGGCCTAAAAAAAATATTATGAAAAGATGGTATCTCGTGATGTTTTAAGAACTATATAAGAGGTTCTTCAAATTGCTTCCACGATTTCCAATACGAAACCCATATACAAGTTACTGTAAGTATAAAGGAAATAAAACTTTTTTCAATTCTTTTAAATTTATTAATTTAATTATATATTTATTCATTGAAATTACAATAATGAAAACATACGTTATATAATATAGTAATACAGTATTATAAATAAAATGAACAGACCCTCAAAATTTTGATTATTCTTGTAGTAAATGTTTTTTATAGATACAACATTTTATTTTATTTTTATACGTAAGAGGAAGATATAACACTTAACATGCATTAACATTGCATATATTTTTTAAATGCTTACACTGCCACTGACACTGCATATATAAATAAAAAAAAATTTTTTGTAAATTTGCCTCGGCGAGGCAAAGGCGAGGTATATCGTCATAAAAACCTCGCCTCCGCCGAGGCGAGGTATATCGTCACTAAAACCTCGCCTCGCCTCGGCGGAGGCGAGGTTTTTATGACGATATACCTCGCCTTTGCCTCGTGCCTCGTAACCGAGGACCGAGGCGAGGCGAGGTTACCTCGTAGCCTCGGTGAAACCCTATCCATGCGCCGACAGTTTTTTTACTAAAACTCAGTAACCGAGTATGTTTATCTACAGTTTCTCTTCACGAACTCCCGAAAGATATCGGGATAGTTTTAATCAAAACCGAAATTCGAAAGCATAATTTTTTGTTTCAAGATCACCGAGTCGTTTTACCATAGTTTTCAGATATGTATCTGGCAAAACAATTTAATATCGATCTCCAATAATCTTTGTCTACTAACGTTAATGTGATAAAAACGTTATTAAAATCGGTTCCGTCTTTCAAATACGGGAGGGACATGATATCGACCATGTGGGTCGCAATCAGATACAAAGACTATATATCTTGATTTCACCTAAATCAATTGGTCCAACTAAACCAAGAAGTTTTGAAGGTTTTCATAGCTTTTGAATCTAGAGCACGGTAGTGCGAAAGGCTTTCTCTCATTTTTCTCTGCCGTATCTCCCATTATTTAAATTTTGGGTATAAGAAAAGTTCACATACCCGATATATCCTGAATTTATGCAAAGAAGTTTATAACAAGAGTTGTTTATTTAAAAAAAAGGAACATTTTTTGTCTTTACATTTTGTTCTATCTTTTATGATTTCAAAGATGTTATCGTGTCCACGGACGGACAGACGAACAGATGGATGGGCAGGCTGAAATGCCCGAACTAGGCCATTTTATGAGTAAATATGCCATGTATTTATTCCATGTAAATTTTCATCTGCGATGAATATTTTCAAGCGTTAAAAAGTCGGGACTAAACTTAATATACCCTTGTATATTTACGTATATATAGATAGATTGTAGAGGCTGCCCTGGACGGGCTACACTTCTACCATAAGGTCCATTGTGTAGCCTAAGGATGTGAGGATGTGAGTGGAGTGGATGGAATTTTTGTGTATAGACTAGACTTTGTGTATAGACTGGTTGGATATGCGGTTGCAGCCGACTACGATAGAAACTATGCCGATATTTATCTGGACTTCGTGAAGGAAACTGCAGAAAACCATCTCAAGCATAGCCGGTTACTTCGATCTTGTCCATACGCCGACAGTTTAGTCAATTAACCGCCCCCCTTTTTTTTCTTAATAATTGACAAACTGCCGATGTCGGGATTCATGAGTTCGAATCTCCCAGTTTCCAAGTAGGCAGTATGCCTTCTAGAAAACCTGGCAGTTTTCAAGTAGGCATACTGCGAGGACATAACGCCTTGGACCGCTCGGCTACTTGGACCGGTATATTTACATATACCGCGTATAAACATATTGGACATGGCGTTTTTTAGCAATTTTTTTTTTAAATTTTCTATATTTGACAAAATGGTTATATATGTGCCCTTAATGCTATACTGATGTGCTTTGTCTCTATTGTAACTTAATTTGACAGTTTTTATGATGCTTTCGTCAGAGAAAATACGCAGCTCTTACATGAAGAACTTTTTTCACACACTAACTTTGAAATTATGATGCAAATAAAGTGAATTCGTTTTGGCTGTTTGTTCACCTAGTTAAGTTCTATACATTTACTAAATTTATATTGAGGGAATCATTCAGGGAATCAATCATTGAGGGAATCAAATTGTTATAAATTTTTACAATAAATGCAAAGAGATCGTAATAATTGTTTTAAATTCAATTTACATATTCGATAGATGATTAACGCAATAATTTGTTCTAGATGCAAGAAAAATGTACGTACGATTTGGATGGGAAAGTTCATTCCGTATGCGATGGTGGAGCATGTAAATCACTCGCCGCTCAAATACTTTCGTCCATGGATATGCGAATATCACCATGCCAAGATTTTTATAAATTTGCTTGTGGTAGTTCCTCTACAATGCCTGATAATCGTTTTACTACGTACTCAATGCAAGCTAATGTCAATTTACAACTACAAAGTAAGTGAAAATTTATAGTTTTTTTTAGTTATGGTAGAGTAAAATTATAAACAAATTGAAAAATAATGGGTAAAAATACAGTTTAAAAAAATTTCTTTTTCATTTAATAGACATTTTTAAGTGTTTTTATTTAAAGAAATTTATTTGTCTAGGATGAAATGCACCCTTTTTATTTATAAAAATCTGTGACATAGTATTTTTAATTAATTGTCGGGAACCTAATTATTTTTAAGGGCTAAAATTTGGCACATCATCCTAACATATAAAAGGCCTACTTTGCCGTTGTTAAAAAAAAATAAAGTAATTTTAAATTTTTTATTTTAAATTTTTGCATTTTTCGAACTTTGGGAATTTTTTTCTCGAATTCTAATTAATCGATTTTAATGTTCATGGGCTCATTTGTTTTCTTTTTTTATAAAACTGAATAATATTCTATATCATTTAGAAAAAAAGTCTTAAAAAATATATTAAGAAAAAACGCTTTTTGTTATTAACAATTCAATTTTGACCCTGTTCCGTCACTATTTGAAACGTAATAGTTTAGGGTTATATTAAGGGCGTCAAGACAAATTGATTAAAAAATTGCAGCTCCAAGCATCCTGCCTGAAACCTCGTTTTTGAAGCTAATTCTACCATTATTCCTTGTTTCTGCTGTATAAGAAATACTTTAGGTATGTATGTTTCGAAACACCATTAATCTGAGACCCTCAAATCAGAGGAAATAATGTATATTGTGATTCGAATAACGGTGGCCAACGCGTATCATTTTTGACTCGAAAAAACTAATTCAGAGGAAATTGGTTTTACTCTGAAAAAATTGATATATATATATATATTTCGCTATATATACGGACGTTAGTAAAGCCACAATTAAATAAATAATGGTAAGAATGGACATTAGGCAATGGACTTAAGGTATCTATTTTTAAATAACCCTAACTAATTCATTAATTTAGTTTATGGTACACTTCTCCATAAAAGCTTGTAATATATTTAAATTTTATAGTTGATTTGTGCCTTATTCATTTGGCTATCGAAATAAATTTTTCGAATAATAGTTGTTTCGAAAACCGAATCAGTAAGGCATAAATCAAATATAAAATTTAAAAAAATGACATCCATTTTTGTGATCCATAGTACGTTTTGTCAATTATTTTATTATTAATTTTCCCAAATAAGATATAAATTACTTTTTTACTTTACTTTTTTTTTCCAATTAACTACTATGCACGGATCTAGGTTTAACTTTGGGAGTAGATTATACTGGGAGATGTTATAGAGGAAACAGACATTTCTTGAGCTCGAACGACTGTAATTTGAGCTCTAAATTGTCTTCCAATCGCATTAACTCTCATGTGTCTAATGTTGCGGTGTTGTCCCTACTTCCATACGGTGTCGGCGTCATACCGCATCGCGTAAGTTTGTCTACTACGTCCATACTCATATCCGTTAATTTGCTTATTTTCTTTTAGTATATTATTCTTTCAACTTTTAAATATATAGATTTTCTAAGCATATACTAAATGATTATTGAGAAAAAGGGACTGAAGCATCCATAAAATATTCAAAGATGTAAAGACAGATTTCAGAAAATTTGTGTTTTCTACAAAATAAAAATACTTCTTTAAAAATTTAAACAATGAGTTAAGAGATTTCTGCAATCCCCTAACAGTCTATATAAATGTTTACTACCCACTTTGTAAATTGAATGTTATATATGTCTCCCATTTTATTGTTGAATGCATGTTAGAAATGCAAATAAGGGTTGATATGTTTTGCTATATAACAACAACTACAACTGTTACTTCACAATACAATACTATTATGGGGGTTGTTTAATGTTTGGTTTTATGTTTCTTTACATCTGTTTGCATACATAAATACGGTTTATGTAACAAAATGTTTCTTATGTCTTTATATTATACAGAGTGTAAGGCGAGATGAATTCACACAGAAGTTTGAGGAAAAATGTTCCAATGTTAACCTGGACTCTCTATCTTAAGCTATTTACAAAACTTCATCCTATTCGGAAAGCAAAAACATTACCTCGTGTTTTTTCGATAATTTTAGACACTGCTTGAGTTCATCCTTAAGGTGTCATTTTTTATTTAAGTCAGAAAATGGATGAACGGCGAACGCTGAACGGGTGAATTGTCTTTAATTGTATTTTCGAACTACGTCTTCTTGAAACGGATATCTTACTACTCTTCGTTTCTCACACTTATACCACGACTATTATGTAACCCTGTAATAATTTGGTACATTATTTAGTAAATATGGTGGAGTACTGTAGGAATAGATCAAGATATACTGGTATATTTGATCTAAAACCTAAGTTATAAAAGTTAAAAAAAGACAATGATTTGGACTTTTAACGAAACGTTTATTTTTCCAGAATATTTAATAATCAATAGTGCGTTTGTTGGTAGCTACCAGATGTTGGTCAGGGAAACATATACTGTAATCCAAATATTGAAGATAAAAAATAAACTAAATATAATTTCTTTTTTAATTATAATTTTATTGCTTCTTACTCAAATCTTACATTGAGATAATTAAATGGTGGGAATGAAATCTATTGTTTAATCAATCTTTATTTTATCAATTCATGAGTAACAAATATTTTCCAATTGGCTATTGATTGATTAATAATCATGATTGATTTGATATAAGTTTAATTAATTATTCAAAATAATGATATTTTTTTTAAACTAAGAATTAAAATAACTATCTGAACGAAATTCATTCAATTATCAATTGACTAAAATTATCTTTAGCAATTATTCGAATATTGAAAAGTTCTTTATAAACTTTTGTTTTCATAATATTTATTTACTTTTTAAACTTAAATAAAACTTTATTTCCAGTTGTAATAATTGACCATTCAAATATTTAATTAGTTTAAAAAACCTTGTACCTTTTATTCTAATTCTTAATTTGAAAGTTTTTCAAGAATAATAATAAAAATTATTTTCCCAAGATTAATACTCTTTTTGGTGTTTTAGTAATTGAAATAATACGAATTTCCTAATAGAAAATTTTTTTAATGGATAATTTATTACAACTTTTAAGAAAATACGATTTTTTACTTATTCGAATTAATTTTTTTTAGTCTGACACCCCACCCCCCATTAAACTTTAACTCTAAATACGCGCCTGATTTAGAATCGAGTACATTACAGGTATGTTGCGGATACTTTTCACATTCGTGAAAACATTCCATGCGAAATGCGGAATTATATGCCAGGTTTATTTTAAAGAGATTAAATAGTTAATTTAAGTACATAAAAAAAGGAAAAATATGGTGATAATTTTGAATAAACTTTATATAATAATTAAATTTGTAGTATGAAAAATTAAAATTTGGTGCATGATATTTAATAAATAGCAATGTCTCTTCCTTTTCAAGTCCTATCCTGTTTCACAGAGGTTCATAGATGAATCCCGCGCTAAACACGCAAAAGCTGAGTAAAAAGCATTGATTATTGCGGAAGCGGATGCTTAAATAAATCCGGAAGTTCCGCGATTGTGGATACGGATACGAATATCCGCAACATCCCTGGTACATTACAGTACCAACAGTTGGTCATATAAACATCTATGGCAGTTTAAGTGATATAGATGTACAACATAAAAGAAGCAATACACGAGAATTATGTATTATTTGTATTCTGGCAGTCCAACTTACTGTTGTCGAACTTTACATTTAAAAATGTGACAATGTATCATTAGTAAAAAAACATAACCCTAATTGGTTCGTGATTAAAACCTGGTATTTAATATATATTCGTAAATTTTATCAATCTGTCATGGTCTTCTTAATCTTTTTTTAACTTTAGGAATTAAAATGCATTTCTGCGTGAGTAAAAAGTAAAATAAACAGTTTGCACATTGGTAATCAACTCAGTATATAACGGGTAATTATAGATTCCCCACAAGACGAAGTTATACCAACTAAGTATGTTTCAATACGAATTTTGTAAAGGAAGGCTGCATATTTAATTTCAAATGAAGTTTTTTTCAAAGCATGGCGACAATTATAACATCTAGAGCACGTTAGAATTACAGAAAAATAGTTCGTAGACAAACTGTAGTAAAATATGGTGAGAATTTTAATATTGCTTTTCAGATCTATTACAATCACTACCCTAAATATCCACCCAAATTGGTTAGTACAGAATATATAATATTTATATTATTAATAAAACTTATCAATAAATACGAATCAAGTTTAAATGATCGATTCGGCATAGATACAATAGTATAACATATATAATGTCATTTAATTACCGCCCACTTCTGTAATATATTTTTTATTTATTTTATTATTTTATTTTGATGACGTAACTAAACCATCATCCATTGATTTGTATAAATGTGTAACCCATTTAGTATTATTGAATATTTTATGTATTAAAAAGATATTCCTTGTGTCAAAAATTATTTACAAATGTGTATATCATGTTTTATACTAAAAATGTAACAGTATTAATGGTATTTCAATATTTTTTAGACTAGTAAAGATGTTCCTTTTTTCAAATTCCAATTCGCTTTCTCAGAAAATTATGACCAAGGTCTCTTTCGATTCGTAATTACATCTAGAAAGTTTTTGAAAAAGTACCGCGTAAAAAAATTGCAAAAGTTATAAACAATTTAGTGAAAAAAAGGGGGTTTCGTTTGTTGCAAATATCTCAAAAACTATTGTAGATATCGGAAATCGAAAAAAAAGAATCTTAAAGAGCAGGAAATTTTCTAAAAAAAAGTCTCGACGCACGGAACCGAACCACTAATATTTATAATTTTAGTTGAGAGATAAATATAGGTATTGAAAACGATTGATTCGGCTCAGCTTAATTCAGGCACTTGAACACGAATAATTTTGTAACCCATTAAATATGAATATTAAGGAAAGATAAAATTCAGTTACTTATTGGATACTTAAACAAACAATAATCCGTCGGCAAAAAATTTTTACCCCAATTTTTTCAATAACTATGCTTGTGTTAATTGAAAAATTTTTCCAATCTGGATAATTTTTAAAATAAAAGTCTGGAATATTTTGTACTTCTGGGGCTATTCTTTAAAGGATTTAAAAAGGATACCCGTTGGAAAATTAAAAAAAATTTTGATTTTCCATTTTTTTATTAACAAAAATACGGAAAAATTCAAAACATAAATAAAGTATTGCGACTTTAAAATTTAAATATCTTTTAAACTATTAAAGATACGACAAGACCACTTCGGGTCTTTTTTATTTTCCATTAACCAATGAACAAATTGAGCTATTAATCGAAGCTTTAATTCAAATTTTTAATAAATTACGAATGGAAATAATGAATCATTATTTTTTAATTTATGTTTTGAATTTTGGTTTGTTTATAAAAAAGTGGGAAACCAAAATTTTTTAAATTTTCCAACAGGGATCTTTTTTAAATCCATCAAAGAATAGCTCCCAGAAGTAAAAAAATTCCTGACATTTATTTTAAAAATTATCGGGGTTATCCAGATTGAAAATTTTTTCAATTAACTAAAGCATAGTTAATGGAAAAATTGGTTGGCAAGAAACATTTTTTGCCGATGGATTATTGTTTGTTTAATTATCTACTAAGTACTTGAATTTTGTCTTTTCATAATATTCATATTTAATGGGTTAAAAAATTTTTTTGATCAAGTGTCAAACTGAGCCGAATCACTCGTTTTCAATACCCATATTCATCTCTTAATTAAAATTATAAATATTAGTGGTACAGTTCCGTGAATTGATACTTTTTAAGAATCCAGTTTCTTGTTCATTTTCCAGTTCTTTAAGAATCTTTTTTTCGTTTTCCGATATCTACAATAGTTTTTGAGATATTTGCAGAAAACGAAACCACCTTTTTTTTTACTAAATTGTTTATAACTTTTGCAATTTTTTTACACGGGACTTCAACTTTTTCAAAACTCTTCTAGATGAGAAGTGGAATTCGAAAAAAGGCACATCTTTAATAGTCTATTTGTACAAAAAGCCTTTGCTATCAAGGCAAACAAAGTTTTAATACTCATCAAAATTAGTTGGTGAAAAAACCTTGAATCTGTCCACCAGATACCACACGATATTTTTCTTGAAACATAAAATTTTGGGGTTTATGAAAAACCTTTACCCTGTCCACTTTAGGTCACGTGACAATTTTTGTTGTTGTAAAATATCAATTCAAATTGGTTCATTGAGAGTTTCAAATTAATTTGGTTCATGGTTACACAGCTTAAAAATTATCTTTTATTTTAAGGAAACTTTAGACCTTTTTTAATCGAGAATGTGGATAATTTTAACATAAAATTATTTCGAATAAAAAAATCATATGGAGTAAGACTGTTTGAAATATATGAATTTCGATATTATGGATCAATTTGGTTCAACATTATCTAACCAAATTTGATACTGTACTGCATTTGCCTAAAATTTTATGAAAATAATAATAAATTTATACATTGATTTAGTTGGATTTAATAGTATTTCTTGGCAAACGAACATCCTCATACCATTTGCTAATTTGAATCCATATTTTTTAAACTGTATATTGGAAGAATTCCAAAGAGTACAAGGTCTTTTGGAAATATTTCGAATATTTTCCACATCATTATTTATTTTTAAATATGTTTAGTTTTCTTTTTGTCACATTTTGTAAAATTTATAGCAAACTTATCCAAAAATCTACTCATATTTTATAATATTTTTCGAGAAGAAATTTTATTATGAACAGAATTACATTAAAATATAATAGGTAGGTAGGTTGCATAATATGTTGTGACAATAAACTAAATCCTTTCTGTATGTCGATATGAGGAAGTGTCTCGAGAGCCCATTACAAATGATTATCTGGCATAGAATAGCCTAAAAATTAAAGTTAAATTAGAGCATAAGATAAAAGTTCATTGGTTGCTCAAATCCATTATTATAAATGATTATAATTAATGGTAAAGATTATTAAAATTAAAATAATCAAAGAGAACTCTAGTTTTTTTTTTTGAAATTATATTTCAAATTTTTTGCTCCTATTCCTAGAACATTTGTTTGTATTTTATAAATACGTATTTTGACTACAATGTAGTCATCATCAGTATGAATTAGCTAATCGTAACTAACTCTGGGATATGGATTCAGAGATATGTTGCTTGTTGCTAATTTGGTGCGTGTCTCACAATGATATTAAAAAAGTTCTGTCCTTTTATACGATTTGACGGAGGGTATAATCTGACTTGAGGATTATTTGAGTTACCTGACTACTAGATTAGGTGTGTGGAAATCCCCACCTATTTATCGGCGGTATTCTTTGGTGACTATGCGGCGTTTGTTTTGTTACTAAAGTGAGTGTATCTACGTTAACCTTGGCATTCAGGTATTGAATTTTTATTTTTGAAAATGGTTTAATTTTATTAAATCAGAATTTGGAATTGGGCCATTGTCTAAATTCATTATCTGTTTTCTAAATTTGTATATGTAGATGATGACTACATTGTAGTCGAAATACGCATTTATAAAATACAAACAAATGTTCTAGGAATAGGGGCAAAAAATTTGAAATACAATAATTAATGGTACTTAACTTTGTCATAAATGTAATAGAGACAAGTGAAAATAACTAACTGAGTTTATTGCTTAAATAACCGGTATATATTTTTCAGTTTTTTTCTTACAAAGAAGTGTAGAAAAGTGCTATACGTATATGATTTTGTAATCAATATTACTTACAAATACAAATTTTTTTAACTCCCACGGTTTCATAGGTGGATATATTCTACTCTAGCGCGGAGATGCTCGATACGATTTTTCCCATTTAAGAACTTGATCTCACTTTTTAGCACTAGAATACACCCATAATTTCAGCTCGTTACTCCATCGTTTTTTAGTTGATGGTTACCATGTTGATGGTGGGATCTACTGACGTACGAATAAACGAAAATAGACTAATTCGGTCTAGGTTTTTATATAAGAGCGAGTATTATATATACATCGGGTATAAAAATATTTTTTAGCAAAATTACAAACATTTGTTTAGCTTTTATTAATTACTAGCGGTGTATTACAAATAGTATTACTAGCTATATCCGCGGCTTTGCCCGCGTTTTTTATATATATCTCTAGCTCCCGCCATTTTAAGACTAAAAATCTCAATGTAATTGCTCACCTTTTCCATTACTTCAAATATTTGTCGTTTCCACCGCTTCCACTACTTCAAATATTTATTTACACTTCCACCAACTATCTATTTCAGCGAATATTGTGGAATTTTATTTCTCATAGCGAGATAAAACCAGTTTTCAAGTTTAATCGTAAGATTTTAGATAAAAAAAAGTTTCATCGAAACCGATCCAGTAGTTTTTTCGTGATGTTCCGACAAACAACCAGATATTTACAATTTTATAATAAAAAAGAAGAAATTATATAATGGATTTTCGTCAATTAATGATCCATTCAATACACTATCTGTATGTCGAACAAACATGACTTTAGTAATATAATTTCATTGTTAAAAATAATTGAGAAAACGCATTAGTTATCGTGACGTGTATTTAATAATTTAACGTTAATCAGTTTATTAAATTCAAAAATTCCCTATCTATTTCCTATGCGGAGTGCATTGCGCGTTAACCGATAAATTACACAGAAGAAAAATGATGTAAATTGAAAGTAAACGTAATTAATTTAACTACGCAGCGGGTATAAATACGGCGAACCGAATGAATTGGTTCTTTGAACTACGTGACGTAGTTGACAAAAATTTATTAATTTGTGGATTAAAAGTGATTGTCCATTGAAGACAAAATATATATTATTGAAATTAAAATAAAAAATTTCATGATATTATTAATCATTATTTAAATAAACAGTTTAGCATTTCTTGTACCGAATTACGAACAAGTTCCCTATCACTTTGGGTTGCCACTTGGCTTAGTCTCATCTCTTTATATATCTCTATTTACTGTGTTCAATTACAGTATTATCTCATGATACTTGCATACTATTTAAACTTAGATCATAACAATATGCATAATACATATCCTTATCACAATAGAACATGTCACAAGCGAGAAGAGTAAACTTTTAGTGTTATTTTATACCGATTATTAATAGTCTCATAATATGTTGAAATTATTTATTGATTATTTTAGTTCAAACACACAATTTAAAAAAATGTATTTGTTTTGATTTGATTTGAACTTGTAAGATGATAAATGATTATATTTGAATCATTAATAATTATAATACATTTAATAAATTAGAAAACAAGTTGGAAGATATAAATTATCTTTATTGACAATATTGAATTAATGTCTAATTATATTTGTTGATAGTTACCAAGGTAATTTACAATAACAATTACCGTGGTAACTTGGAGAGGATATAGTTTAGAAGCAATGGTTTCTAAAAGAAAGCATAATTGTTTTGAGGAGCGTTACCAATACATACCTCCCCCCACCATTTAAGAAAAAAAAACCTAAAAAAAGTATGAACATTAAACATCGTTGTTCAGAGGGAAAAAACTTCCCTCTATGATGATCAACCTTTCTATAAGGTAATCTTTCTATAATTACAAAAATGAACAAAATAATAAAGCTAATGGAAAATTTGAATAAAGAATAAAGTACGCAGGATTTAGCTTATCAATGCAAACAGAGGTAGGTTTGTTGTTGACGGCAACAACAAAAAATTTTGAAAACCTTTGGATTACAGAGTAAGGACCTCTATGAATTACAAACTCATCATTTGATAAAAATAACATATAATCTCAACTACGTAGCATAGTTGGTTCAACAAAAATAGTTTCATTATTTCAATGAATAGGCATTTAGCTTAAGTGCTGTTAATTTGCCTATAGGTATTCATTTGCCTGTATCGGGAAACTATCTGGCGTGGTTGGGTCCACTATTTTATTCTTTGTAAAGTGCGTCACTTGATACAAGTTATCATTTATTATAGAGAGAAGCGGAAATACCTAGTTTGTTTAAAATAATAAATAGATTTTTGTGGACTTCGAGTTGAGTTATAGTTACTTAATAATTAAAATTTATACCACAAATTTTCATACACAATATTTCATTGTCGCCTTATCGTGTCATATGCGACCTACTTCGGTTATCTGTTTGAAATGCCAGTGACCGGTGTATTGCTCTCGACATCGAACCGTTTTTGCTTTTTTTTCCAATTAAACATTTCACCCTCCATAAATATTATTTAAAAAATTCATACACATTTATAATATGTTCCATTTACAGGTATACTATCAAGAAATACATCCGGTTTTGTCTTCGAGAAATTAGGCCTCTTTTATAACAGCTGTATTGCTACTAATGAAAAATCTACATCACATCAAAAACGTAAGTTTTAGAAATTCTTGTTGATATTTAAAAAATTATAATACAGATAATATGAAGTAGAAGATTTTCTTTTTTTTTATTAATTAGTATGATGGGAGAATTCCAAAATTTTGTACTCTTGTACATTTTTAAGAGTAAACTTTCTACGAGCAAAAACGGCGGCATGTTTGCAATTTTTCGAGTTCATTGAAAATATCTTCTACATAACAACTCCTAATAAATGCATTATAAACGTGTTTTTATATTAGCTCTTACATTTGCTATAGAACTTTTAAGCTTATCACATATTTCCTTAAAACGTACACAATTTCTTAAAACGTATGATATATTATTTATTAAATTATTCTTCGATTGTTTTAAATACATAAACATGAATATGCTAAATGACGCAGAATTTCAGAATTTAATCTCTCTTAATTTTCTATTACGCTATTGCATGTTAAGTTTCCATAATTTGATTGTAACAATATTTCAGTATATACAATATTGGATGAACTTGGTGGTTATTTACCACCAAGTACTGTGGGACCATCAGATTTGACACCATTAGTAACACAATTGTATGAAGTAAATGGTACACCATTGTTAGATATATATTTAGATTATGATCAAAGTGATCGATTACGTTCGTCAATATATATCGATGTACCAGAATCAACGATATTTTCATCATCAATATTATATCCACATATATTTCGATATGTAAGTTCAAAACCATCAATATTTTTAAGGGGAAAGAATGCATCACTATAGTTTCAAATAATTTTTGGTCGAATTATTTTTTCTCATTTCAAATAAACATTTGTTTATACCAAATAGGGAATATGAATGAAAATTTTTTTTTACATTTATTTTCAGAATATGAAAATACTGTTAATACTGTAATAATATTTAAAAACGAAATTAAAATCCGACAAATATCAAGGAAGCTATAAGCTTTTAAAGATTATTATCTGTCTCTTTCTTGCAAAAATACTAAAAACGGAGTTTTACGTGTATTTTAAATGGTGAAAGTGTAATATGACGTCACATAACATATCAAGAGGGCTATCACCCTCTTTGTCTAATCGGAAATTTCAATCATTCATATCTCGCTTATTTTTAAAGTTATTTAAAAAGTAATTTTACCTTGATATTTGTCAAGTAAACATGCTTCAATTCAAGTGAAAAAAATTTTTCATGCATATTCCCTATTATACCATTAATTTTTATAATTTGAATTTCCTTATTTTTGTACAAAGTACCTCTTCAATAATTTAAGAAATTACAAAACATGAAAATCGTTAGAAATTTTTGAGCTATTATTATTTTAGAATAGATCACCTGAAAATCGATTGATCCAAATAAAAAGTTTACTTGATGGATTTCTTCCAAAGAAAATGACAGAACAACAACGAACATCGGAATACCATAATATACTTTCATTTATTGCATCGTTAGACAAGGTGAGTTCAATTTTCAAGTCAGGGGTAAGCTACATTGGACCAAGTTAAAGTTATTACTTAAGTTCAACTAATATTTGCATTTAATTACAATTTTCTTCTCAAAAGACCTTTTAAGTTTGGCAGAAAAACACAGCCTTGAAGTCTTTTAATGTTTTTTTAAACACTTTTTGTTAGTGAAAAAATTTGTTTAGCAGCTGTTGATATTTTCATAAGAACAGAACACCGCCAAAATCGAAGGCATCCGCAACTGACTAACGGAGCCGGGTGATGAGCTCAGTAAATCGGATACCTTGTTGATTTGAAAGTTTTGTCAAAATATACAAAAACAAATTAAAACTCACATGGAGTTGAAAATAGATACATACCTCAAACACATCATAAAATCATGGCTCTCATCGATTCCATTTCGACTAAAAATTTTATTTAAGTTTAAATGGTAAAAAAATTGTTCCGGTTTGATAATTATCCATGGTACCATTTTCTTAATCAATAGAAAATTGTCTTATCTTATTTGTTTGATTAGAATAGATCGTTGATTATACCTACAGATCAAACTTTATATAGTACATTATTATGCAGAAAATGATGTTTCCTGTTTTGGAAACCTAGATTTTTCAAAAGTAATAATTCATAGGGAAAAAGTCTTCAGACTTTTTTTGCAGAGAATCGTAAAGTCCACCAGTTTTTACGATAAAACTTATCGTTTCAAAGATCGCAAGAAAAAAACATAATTTTTTTACCTTGGAAATGGTAACTTTGTTGCTACCGTTTGTATAAATAGATTATTTCACAATTAGCGAATTTCCTCCAAAGGAAATATTGTTTATATGTGCCAATATTGGAATTTCGTAAAAATTTCGTCAAATGTCTATCTACTAATAAAAATGACCATCGTTAAAATTTGTAAATATGTTTATATATATATAAGTTTATGTGTCTTTGGACTCTCTAAAAATTTGGTATTTGAGATGCTTTTGGTTTTTGAAACGTCAAGTTCGTTAACGGGTAAAATCGGACAAGGGGAAAGGCGGTTTGAGGAAGGGGAAACACAAAATTTGACATATGTCCTATAATATTCGAAAAATTTATAAGGAGTAAAGTTGGAGGTACTAAGTTTTACTGTAATTTTGTTTCTTATCATTTTTCTGTTACACTAATATTTACAGAAATATTTACAATTAAAGATTGAAAGTAAAAATTCTAAATATCTCTGTACATATTAGAGTTTGAGAAAAATGATAAAGTAATGAATTGTAGCAAACTTGATTTTCTACAACTTTACTTTTTGTACATTTTTCGATTGTTCTAATATAAAGAGAGATATTTTATATTTTGTATTTTTTTTATTATCTATCCCCCCTCCTTCGCGTTGACCTTGGTCACTAAGTAATAAAATTAGCCTTTCAAATACTAAAATCATATGAGATACGATATTCCATTTTGATCACACTAAAATTGTGACCACTAGAGAGTAATTTATGTATTGTAAGGAAATTCGCTAAGTGGAGGCAGCTCCTGCGTAACAAATTTTTGATTTCTGAAGAAGGAACGGTGCTCCGAAACTAGTCAAATAAAGTGATTTTACGAAAATTTCAAATATTTATTTTATTTAATAATTTTTTACTACCTTGAATAAAATGTTTATTAGACGTTAGATCGACGAGGACATTTTATTTGTAATGGTATGTTTGCTATCTTCTGTATCAATTTTCAACATACCATGGATATACCTATCTTCAATGTTTAACCATTTAATGAAATATATTTTTGAAAATTATTTTCTAATGGAATGTTATAGTTGCAAGATCAAAGGAAATCGATTCATTGGGATGCAACTCAACAATTCAATTTATCAAGATTACAAAGTGATTATACGTTTGTAAGTAATATAATAATAATTTTCAATAATAATAATGTTGAACTGAATTAAAAATTATTATTTTCTCTCTTCCGTTTTTAATTCTTAATAAATCGTTTAGGTGGAAAAATATCAAATAGATAAACTAAAAATTTTGGATAAAATTGAAATTTTTTCTATTACTAATTGAACAATTTTGATTTGTTACGTCTGAATAGTAAATTTTCTGAATCAATTATAGAATTTAATCCATGGCAACATTTCGTAAGAATGTTATTCTACAGAGTGGCGCACTAATCACACTTTACTTTGTATAGTTAATACCAATGCTTATTTTATATTTTATATACTGGACCATGTGTTTGGAAATTTCCGAAACAATCGAATAGCACTTCACGATGCTATTTAATGACAAAAATTTTCGATTTGATCCGAGTGTTTTTTAATTAGGGATGTTCAAATGAATAAACAATATTTTTGTATAATAAAATGAAAAGTTAAAAAATCCTGCCCCTGAGTTAACAAATCGCTGTAGATAGATTGTAGAGGCTGTACTGGACGGGCTACACTTCGACCATAAGGTCCATTGTGATGCCTAAGGATGTGAGGATGTGAGTGGTGTGGAAGGAATTTTTGCATTAGACTAGGAATTGGTTGGATATGCGGCTGCACCCGTGTATGGTAGGAACTATGCCGATATTCATCTGGAGTTCGTGAAGGAAACTGCAGAAAACCTTCTCAAGCATAGCCAGTTACTTCGTTCTAGTCCATACGCTGACAGTTAGCCAATTAACCGCCCCTTTTTTTTCCCCAATAATTGACAAACTGCCGATGTCGGGATTCGAACCCGTAACTTTCCAGTTTTCAAGTAGGCATACGGCGCAGACATGATGTCATTGAAAGCTTGGCCACTTGGACTGATGGGAATCGCTGTCAGCCTTCGGCCTTGGCTTCGCGTCCTTGACATCATGCAAAAAACTTCACCTTTCTAGCATTTATAGAAGTAAAGATAGTATTTTTTGGGAATTTTTCACATTTTCGGGGGAGTTGCGTTGTGAAAATTAATGTTTTCGGATTGTTTTCTTAAGTTTAAAGTTATGCTGCGTCGAATGCAAAAAACTGCATCTTTTTGGCATTTCAAGAAGTGGGTAAGATTTTGTATAAATGAGTCAGGAAGCACTGTAGGTATATATTATAGGACTCGCTCTGCTTGCGGCGGGGCATCGTCTCCTTGACCACAGGGGCGTTCTTAGGCCTTGGCTTTGCGTTTGACATAATGCCAAAAATCTTTGCGTTGGGAAAATTAAAGTTTTCCGATTTTTCCCGTATGTTTGACGTTATTCCGCGTTGAATGCAAAAAACCGCATCTATCAAGCATTCCAAGAAGAGGATTGTAATTTGTATAGATCAGTTAGTCAGTAAATCAGTCAGTTACACAAATGCCTTGTTAATTTAATATGTATTTAAAATCATAAAATACAACTTGATTTTATTATTTTGTCAACCATTTTGGAATCAACTGTTTTGAATTTCTATACACAAATTTTAAAAGGCACTGTCATGATAACTTAATAGCTCAAATGTTAAAAGTATGGTTTTTAAACGGATATTATTGTGTGATTCTATATTCGAAAAACTTGGGAACCTTAAAATTTTCTCTTACAATAACATGCAGTTTTTGTATTCATCCGTTCACACCGAGCTCATATCTATTTTATTAAACCTTTTGCTGATTTCAACTGATATAAGTTCGGTTAGATTCTCCATCGTTGACTAAAGCGTCTAAAGCGTACGTTGACCCTCAACTGTTAACATAAATGCCTTTTTTAGAATTTAAAAAATTGAGAACATTTGCGAGACGTACCAAAAGCAATATTCATCATTATAGCAAAGCAATATTCATCATTCATCGTAACAAGATTAAAAGCTAAAAAAAATTGTTTATTGAAATGCACACAAGAACCAAATTTAAAAAAAAGTATGACGTTACATGAATAATTCACACGCAAGATAGGCAAATGAGATGACACTTTTTATAACGGCCTTGTTTAAACTACACAATCCAATTGATTGAGCTGAAATTTTACAAACATTGTTGAAAAGTAACTGTTTGGCCGAATTAAATATATTGTAAGTTACTAAGAATATCTAATTAAATTTTCAACCGGAACACTTTCTATAGATAGTAAGCAAGTGAGATTGTGCTTAGTATCATTCATAAAATATGTATTTTATTATGTTATATTTTCTAAATAAGCAAATTTTATAGATTCAGTGCCTTACTTAGTTTCTAATGAGCTAGTACAACAAAACATGCTCAATGTTTAACGTGAGCTTATATATTGACAATTTTTTCCCATCTGACTAGCGACTCGCGAGTTTAAAGTAGTAAATTTTATGAATTAGTAAGCCTATACCCATCTCATGCGTGTACTGCCAGTTGGAGGTAAACTAAATTATTTAACATACCAACCAAGGTATAACTAAAACAGGTATGGACCCAACGAAACTAAAGTAAGTTTTTTTCAGTCATCTTCCAAGACGCGTCATCATAGCAATCATTCCTAAACTAAATGACTTATTCGTTGAACATGTCAAAGGTTAATTTTTTGTGTTTCAGAGTTTGTTTTTTTTTCTCAAGGCTTCATTTTATTTTTATGTGTTATACGGATTTTTTCTACTCACGATGATTGTGTTGAAATCGAAATACCGGTATCTAGACATCTTAAGTATATTTTTAAAATAAATTTTCTAATATACAATTTTGTTTTGAGTATTGTGGTACAAGTTTTATTATTTGAATAACTAAGTCCCATTTCGAAGTCAACAAAAATTCATTTTATTATAAAAGTTATTTGTTTATTCTTCTTATATTCCCGAACCAACAAAATTTTTAAAAAGTTTTAAGTATGGAAAAAGATATTCGCATTTATTTATTTAAAATCAATTGTTGTTTTTAAAGCATTTCGAAGTTACTTTTCTCTTTTGAAGATTTCTTTTTAATAAAATTCTATAAGTTCTACTTAAAATTAATTGCCTATAATAGCGTATTTTTGAAATTAATATAAATAAACTGTGTTTAAATTCCAAGACGCGTCATCATTATATGCACGTCTATACCTTATTTAGTTATACCATGATACGACCGAAGCATGTACTACAATTCAAGTCTTCTACATGGATAATTTCAGGTAATTATTTAAAAACAATTTTACATAATTACCTGGAAAAATAACTAAGATATTAACAAGATTATTACAATCAAATTAATACGTGATTTATGCGTTAATTTGTATGATTGATTGATTTCAATAAAATATCCCAAAAAATGCGTAAGTGAAAACAAAAATTTAGATGACAATAAATTATCGAATTATCCGAAACAGTATTTTCCGATTATAAGCTGAATTTATTTTCAGATACGGTGGGAACAATTATTTGAAGATGTTCTTTCTATAAATATAACAAATATCGATGTATTATATGTTGTTTTCCCAAGCTATCTAACAAAACTGGAGGATTTGATGGCCCGTTTTCAAAAACGGTATTACCATTAACCATAAATAAAATACCGTCGTTATTTATATAAATATCCCCATTTGTTTTTGTATTTAAGGCAGACCCAATTCACTTTTTTGCTATATTTTAAGAATGTATTTTACTGTTTTCCAAATGAAATTTGGGCTGGGAATAATTGTATTGGAAATTCCTTGATCAATTCCAAATATTTTTTTTTACATAACAATGAACCTTTTAAATTTAAATATCTCAAATCATTTTGAGTAATGTTTTTACCGAATACACGAACAGAGTTAATTTGAGTAGAATATATTTCTGTGTTTGACTAGTATTTCTCTTTCTTTCTATTACGGTGTACGTTTTCACGTGTCAATTTCATAATTTGTAGCAAGGATGGCCGACAGCAATTTCTGGTTTTAGGGCGGTTATTTGCTAGTCAGGTATGACCATTTGTCAAATAATTGAAATTTAAAGCAATAAAATGAAATATATTATTATTATTATTATTTGAATTTCAATTACCTGTCAAATAGCCACCAACTACTGTCTACGTAGCCATAAACTGGTTATTGGTAATTTGGTTATTGGTAAGTTAAAAACCACACTGAAATAAACAATTTTGGTCCGCCGTCTTGTCTAAGTGGCCATAAACTGGTTATTGAAAGTTTGAAGTTAATAACCACATTAAAAATAAAAATTTTAGTCGTTCCTCTTGGCTGCAAATTATGATCACTGATTGTACCAACCTTATTCTTAATCTATGGCAATAAAGTTACATGGGACATGTTTTTAAAATACTTTTTTGCGCATACAAAAAAATTATTTTATTTATCGCTTCAAACCAGTACAATGTCGCATGATTTTTTGATTGTAGATTTTTTGCTTAACCTGCTTAAAATCATCCATTTTAATAAAAAGTTTAAATTATGTTTTACCATATTTCGAATAGATTATTAATATTTCCAAAATGAACATGATTTAACCTTTTGTATTAAAAGTAACAAATCGATAAATGTTGTTAATTCACTAATATAATATAAAGTAAATAATTTTCTTTCAATTTAAGCATGAGCACTGAAAATTTGAATAATTTTAAAACATTATTTTTTTATTCCAATTTTGGTTTTTTAGTGCTTGATTAGACAATCACAAATAATTTTTTTATTAAAATTTGTTATCAAATATTTTATTGAACAGTATGCTTGAGTAGCATTTGTGAACACATTATGCCTATACCAGGCCTATTGTGTTGTTTTTTAAAATGAAATTTATATTTTAATTCATTTTCTAAATTTACAGGCGTTACTTTTTTTCAAGTTAATCGAAATAATAAACGAAACTGTCTTTGAGTTGAGGACAGTCGAATATAAATAAACCCATTTTGATATGTTACGTGAAAAAATCCGAACAAATCTTATTTTCTATTTTGCTTCAAATTTGTAGTTTCGTATTAGAAAATCAAAATCGATCAGATAACAGATTTCCTTCCTTTGTGGCGGAGGTATTGATTCTCAAAAAGTACATCTTTTATCACACTTTATTGGAAGTAAAAATTTGTTAGGAATAAAAACACATTTTAATGTTTAGCTAAAAAATACCTACTTCAAAAAATAATTTTTCATTACCCTTTTTTTTATACATTTATTCGAAATTATTATTAAAGAGTGACATTTTTCAACCAATATGGACATTTTCAAATTAAGTTTATATTTAGAAACAACGTGGGTTTCCAATTTTTCATAACTTTGGGCTGAAAACGCATTTTAAACTCATTCCATTTTATGAGTGTAGTGTGCGTTTTTTACAAATCCAGAGGGATTTTATTCTTGATAAATTTTGAGTAAATTCCTTGAGACCAAAAGAACCAAATTAAAACCCCTGCTAAAATAGTGTCGTCAAATCTAATAGGTCTCTCTCTCGGTTTTCGTTTTCTGATACCAAACTACAAAATTCCACAAAAAATCAAAGTTTATTAATCTTTTCACGTCAATATGTTAATTTTTTTTCGAGAGCTACCAACATATGTTTAAAAAAAAACCACTAAACGCTAAACATACAAAATTTTAGGATTGATTTAGATAAAAAAGTTATTACTGTCTGGTTTAACATAGATTAAAAATACAAATTTCACACTTATAGAATTAAGATTTAAAGAATTTAGATTACAAATTCTTTCCGATTAACATCGGGCATCCGATGGTTTCTTGAAATTAATTCTTCCAATCGCGAAAAATTACACAATTTTTAGCTTTTATTCCACCTAAATTTAGTTTTTATATTAATTACATATAAACGTGGCCACGATGTTTCGATTGTACATAATCATTTTCAAACGTACTGTTGACAGTCGAATTATTTAAAATATTTATCTAAAATAATGAAATATATTTCAAAAAGATCAAGTTAAAAATTTAAAATCTGTTGTACAGTAAAAAATTGCAAAGATCGATTGGACAATAGCAAACAAATGATTTTAATTATCGTTTACTCAGAGGTTATTCACACGGCCCCTAATTTCTAAAGAATTTTTATTTACAAAATAATCAGATATACAAGATTTTCTAATTAGTATGTACCCAATCGAACATTGCAATAATTAAAATTTATTTCAGACTGCCTCTTCTTCTTGGGCCGACAGGAGTACCTGAAAACGTAAATGTTAAAAGAAACATCTTTTTTTTGTTGAATTTTAAATGTGAACTAAATTTTAAAAGCAGTCGTAAATATTTAAGGATTTTGAAGTTTAAATATTTACATGTGACGACAAAGAACCTTACGCCACCCGTGTGCGAGCAGATTGATAAAATATCTATTTTGAAATTTTTCGCTATATTTTGGAAATTTTTTGATGGGGTTTTTTATGTAATTTCATTTTCAAAATATTAGTAGGCTTTTTGCCAAATGCAAGATAGAGATATCAAGTCTTTAGAAATAAGATAATGGTTTTGCGACGGTTTTGCATAAGTCAAAGACAGAATTACCTAAAATGGCGACTCTCTTAACAGTTTTGAAACGAATATAATATAAATAATAATGAGATTTTTGTTTCAAAAGCTGAAAAACAATTATTGAATGCAGGTTAATGAATATGCCGAAATTAATCAGTATAATCATTATAAGTATAATTTTATATCTATACGGTCGGTAGGTAACGTGATCCTAGCATTTTTTCCCTGTTGTTATGGTTACTCTATATGTTTCGATGTCTGGGACGAACTCAAATTCTCACGAAACCAAGTTAGTGTCGCGTCTGCAACAAAAAAGAGTATAGTTATCAATTTGGCTCTAGTTATTTTCCATGTATGTACCATAGTAGAATAGAGAGCTTAATCTGTCTTTGGATTTTATGGAGATTCTGTTTGATGTTACGAAGAAATTATGGATATAGACTGATTTTTAATTTAGTGTTAGGGCAATCACATTAGCAAAAAGTTATCAAAATGTAGTTTGTAGTTGACAAATAAAAAATGTTTTGAAACGACCACACGACCTTTAATAGTTTTTACCACAAATAAATGATTAAATTTATTAAAGGAGTTTCTGGCCTGGAGACTCGAGTGATTATGCTAGAGGGGGAATCGAATATTTGTTGTTTCGCCCCTGCGGCATCAGAATAGGCTGATGCCGCAAACAATCCTTCTATATCATAACAAAATAGTTTGTAACAATGTTCTACAAATCACATAAAATGTCTGTATATAGAGGAAAACAGATTGTTTGTTATATTTTCACTAATGATTATAATAAAATTCGTGTTTTTGTTTTTTTGACTTGTTTCAGAATCATACATAATGCAATATTAATGATGTATGCACGTGATGTCCTACAAAATTTGGTAAATACATCAAAACATTATCAACATTTGCCAGCATTTTGTGTACAGTTAACAACACAATTGTATAATGAAGCAATGAGTGCATTGTATGTCAATCAATATCCAATGTTTTATATACGACAATTAACGATCAAAGTGAGCGGTTTATTTAATCGTTTAAAAGTAACATTGGCAAATCGTATGAAACTATTAAATTGGATGGATGAGACAACACGAAAATTAGCATTACAAAAATTATCTTTATTACGTGAACAATATTTAATATGGCCTACATTATTTAATTTAACTTATATTGCAGATAGCATGAAAAATGTAAGTAACGTTAACTTCCTTTAAGTACAAGGTGGGTCAAAAGTAATGTCATAATGTGAATTGGCTGCCATTTTGTTAGAAATAAAATAAATTGCATCAGTTTTCAAGAAAAGTTTATTTGAAGCTGTAAAATTTATGACATTAAGTTGAATAAATGATATCGGTCAAATGACCACCTCCTGAGTTAATGTAAATATGGGCTCGTTTTATGGCGTTTTGAATTGTTGCTCGCAAAACATTTGGCTTCAAATTGGTGATTTCTCCTTGAATGTTAGCTTTCAAGACTTGCAAGGTTTGTGGTTTGTTGTAGTAAACGCGAGATTTCAAAAATCCCAAGGACAGAAATCTAGCGATGTCAAATTTGGCAATCTGGCCGGCCAATTCAAATCGCCAAAACGAGAGATCGCGTGACCTGGAAGTTGGTGTTTCAAAATCTTCATTGTTGCTCCAGCTGTGTGAGCATCTGTCTGTAGCGCTCACCAGTTATGGTTACGTTGATGCCATCGGCGTACTCACAAAAGTAAGGACCAATTACTTTTTCACTGCAAGTACCACATCAAACAGTCACTTTGAGGGGATGCAAAGGCTCTTCGTGCATTTTTTGTGGATTATCTGTGCCCGAGAAACGGAAGTTTTTTTTATTGACATAACCATTTAAGTGGAAATGGGCTTCGTCACTCATTATAATTTTGGAAACGAAATCATCCTCTTCTTGCACCAAGCTTAACAAAGCATGGGAGTAAGTTAACCTCGCTTGACGGTCGTCTAGGAGCAATTGGTGAACGGTTTGTACTTTGTAAGGAAACATCTTCAGCTTTTTCACCAAAATTCGATGCATGCTATTCCTGTTGATGCCCAATCCGCGTTCTTCAGGAGTGTATCGCTCCATTGCTTGTTGTCAACTAATTCTCTATCTATCTGCAACATAAAAGTCAAAGCACAGTGGTATTAGATGTCAATTACAAAAATTATGGACCATTCATATTATGACATAACTTTTGGTCCACGTTGTATAATTTTATACAGTGCATACCGTATACTGACGTATTTGAAAATTTTTTGGAGCGAGGTGGTGGTGTAAAATAGTATTGAAGTAAATAATAATATAGATAATGTAAAAATATAAAAAAACACTACGTGTAATCTATACGCGCGGTCGATTTTAAACTTATAGGCCTAATGACAGATATTAGGAATAAATTAAAAATTAATAAGTCGTTTTAAAATAAGGCTATTGTATACCGACCATCTTCCCCGTTGGAATTTATGACTCACTTATTTTTTTGTTAGCATTGCCATGTATTTTAAGATATTGGTTATTTGCCACTTGTGAATTACAGCATATCTTGGAAAATCCTGGGTAATCCTGGGGATAAATGAGGAAATTCCTAACTAATAATTTCATTTTCCAGATAACCATGGAAAACTAGAGAAATAAGTTCTGCACAAATAATGGTTATAAATATATCTTCATTAACAAAAAATTTAAATGAATGAGGGCGAATTCAAAATTAGTCATTTTTTCCATAACTCGGTAGTTTTCCGGGATATGCTGCATTTGACAAGGAGTAAACAACTTAAACCTTAAACTATATGGCAATATCAACAAGAAAATTGTAATAAAATGAGAGTGCATTGAAAAAAGTCCCGCGACTCTTGTGTTTTCCGGTTTTATCAGGGATATGCTGTGATTGAAAAGTGGAAAACAATCAAAATCTGAAAGTATATACCAACAAAACAATATGTGAGCCATAAATTATCACGGGGAGAGGGTTCATATTGATAGCTCATAGACCATGGGCTTGTGGGCTTATTAAAAACTTTTTATTATTTCAATACCATAGTTGTTTTCATTTTAATACCTTAGTTACTCGTTATGCACCATCTCGTTTCAGACACACAAATTTATTATCTGACACTGTTTGGTAACGGTAACGTTATATCAACAAGCAAAATGGGTCTTGACAGATTTTGCTCATTTTTTTTTCACAGGCTAAAAATAACGTTTTCAATAAATCCCGTAGTTAAGATAAATATTTCGTAAATAAATTTTTTTTTAAATCGCGTTTTACCGTTTTGTTTTCGATACATAATTGTTAAAAACATTTTTTCTTTCAAACTTACATTAATTTGTACATAAATAAATGTATGTTAGTATATATATGTGTACTAGACTGGCCCTTATTTGAATAAGCCAAGTTTTTTTCTTAAAATTTTTGCAGTTGCTACCCTTTAAAATGGTTCTCTATAATGAAAAAATGATTCTCTGAAAATTTCAGCTCGAATGATTAACATTAACCCGTGCCGAAAATGCTGTAACGGTTATCATTAGCATTTCGTTCCGCAATGCGAGTGTGTAACTACGACACCAACCAATGTCTATCTTAAATAAGGTTTGTTCAGATCCATAGGAAATGTTACGAACTACCGCCCCGGATACATGCGGATGTAACGCCTTACAATTTCAAAGTCAGAGAAATGTAACTGTTTGCAGTTAATCGAATAAGATTACATATGAGGTGGGACTATTCTAGTTAGCGAACAAACCTGTAACAGAGCTGTATATTGTTAGTGAAAGTACCGTAATATGTGTAGCGGTATCGCATTTTCATTAAATTATTATTATAGTTGTTAAGCAACAGATAAAAATGATAAATAAAATTATAATAATAATTTAATGAAAATGTGATACCGCTACATATGCGAATAAAGAAAAACTGTCAAGAATTAGTGAAATAGCCTTTAGATCGAACTTGTAAATACAATGTAAGTAACTCTTAATATAAGTCGTATCATTCTTTAGAGACAAAGTTTTGATCAAGTATTCATCATTCAAATAGATTCATATTATTAAATTCAGAGTTTTGAAAATATATGTCTTGTAAAATCATTTGTAGTAGTTAATAAGTAACGTAAGTATTTCTGTTTACGTGTTATCAGTCATGGCTTCATCTTCGAAAAGAACTTTGCGAAAAGACTGTGTAGTATATTTAATTGGAAATTATTCGCCTCAAATTATAAGCAATAAGTTACCGTCAAAGAGAGACGTGTTGTAAGTGTCGCTTGTTGTTTTGATACTACAGCGACAAATACCGACGAACTAAATGTTGTCTGAGTTCTTTTGGTAGAGTTATTAGAAAGGGACGTATTATATCTCCCCTGCAGGCACCGTAATGATAATGGTAACCGTTAGAGCGTTTTCGGCACGGGTTAATTGTAATCATTCGAGCTGAAATTTTCAGAGAACCATTTTTTCATAGTAAAGAACCATTTTAAAGGTTGGCATGTGACAATTTCCAACTTGTAAAAATAAGGGCCAGTATAATGTGTACATGTATTTGTTCTATAATAAAAGCAAACCGACTTTTTTCCTGATTATACAAAACAATGCTGAAACTAACTTAAGAAGGCATTTTAATAAAAATTAAATCAATTAGAATTCAAGTTCAATGTAAGTTAGAGAACAGCAAATGTATAGGAACTAATAATGGTAATAATATTGATCATAGAGGTTTACATCCATTTTTTTACTCGAATCTGAAACAAATCCCTCATTTGAACGTAAATTATATTATCAATTATCATAGAAATTGTATGTTGTAGATGCTTTTAATACTATAAGCTTTTAATATTATAATGTTAGTCAACAAAATCTTTTCTATGTTCTAGATTCAAGTAGATCCAGAAAATTTTTTTGAAAATGTTATTGAAGGATTTCGACAATTACATAAAAACAGAAGTAAAAACCGAAGTGATAAATTGTACGTTTAGAAATTTTACTTCAAAACCTTACAAAATTACTTTGAAATACTAACAATGAATTCAAGAGTGATGTTGTTGGGTTTCGAAGCTCTATTGCGATTATTCTAGTATGACATTGTTATTTTTCAGGCAAACTCGAACGTATATCGTTGATGTTGTTTATAAACCACAAGAAAATATTGTTTGTATGTATTTAATAGGAAAAGCTTTCAGGCATATTTGTAATATTTACCTAATTCAAATTCAAATTTTTTTAGTAATTCCTATTGCATTGTTAATACAAGCATATCTTCGTGACGATATACCAGAATATGTTGCACATGCATCAATTGGATCAATATTTATGCATTCTATTTTACATGGTTTTGATTTGTATGGCATTAATTTTGATGGGAATGGTACAAAAACAACATGGTTTTCACCAGAATCCCGATTGGGATTAGAAGCACGTGTCGATTGTTTTGCTAGACAATATGTCAAATACTTTTTAAAGAACAAAAATTCAAAAAGTGAAGAATTTCATCAGGTATTTATTTGTGTTGATTTATATCTGTATAGCCAAAATAAAATATCTAAATAATAAAATTCGTGGCGCAGGCGCTGTGTAAGCTATAAGCAAAGGAAGCAGAACATTTTAGAACATTTTTCATAATACATTAAACCGTTTATTAATAATAATACAATGTAGCACTAAAAAATTCACCGATATATCGAATAGTGATTCATATTAGGTACACCTAGTATATGCAAAAGACAACAAGCTTTTATCTTGACATCACATCTCATAACAGAAATATCTAATGTTTAGTTAATCTTCACAACACTTGTTTAAATATATTTGTTGTCTGTGTGAAAAGGGCGTTAAAACACTTACACTATTACGTTTGAATATATAAAAAACCACGCGTTTATGATAATTCTCCTAATTTATTTAAGAGGTGCCATCAAAGAGAAACTAGAAAAACTGCCTAAAAAGAGAAAAGCCAATGGATAAAAAAAATATAACATTTAATAAATAATAAATCCAACGCATTTCATTATGAAACCTAATGTGGTGAAAATATATTATTTATTAAGCTTTATTGAGCTGGTGGTGCGTATTATTATTGCATATATAGCAATTATTGCATTTTATATTGCATTATATATTATATTATTGCATATATAACTCTTATACACGGCCGAATTTTTATACCCGGTATATAGTAAAGTTTATATATATACCAGGGTATATTAAGTTTAGTATCGACTTTTTGTCTGACAACACGATAATATAAAAACGACAAGAGATGTGTGTTCTATAGCTAAATAGTAAGGTCAAGTCCGTGAATGGGCAGAGTTGGTCCATGTTTGGGCAAAATGGGAAGAACTGTCCATGTTTGCAAGCGTAAGAGATAGAACAAAAATTTAAGACAAAAAATGTTCCTATTTTTTAAATACAAACAACTTTTGTTTGAAATTTTGGAGGCGGTGTCCAAATTTTATGTGAATTTCTCTATGCTGACACCGACTCCAAAAAATAACAATAATTGTACATATATATTAAAAAAATTTTGCTTAGGTGAACTAAAATTGGCACAAGAATATGCAATTATTTTTTTACTTTTTACTGCATTTTTTGTTATAGAATATTTGATTTTTGAAGTCGGGTTTCCATTTTGTCAAAATAGGTTTATTAAATAATTTTGATGGCTTTAATACATTTGATTACATATTACCTAAACCAATCGAACCAATTCACATGCAAGATATTTTAAAAATTAAACATTTAAAAAAAGTCAAGTTATTGCATATCATAAGTAAAAAACTGGTCACTTATTAAAAATTCATCCACAAATTTATTTATCGGGATATCGTATGCGGCAAAAAAAATTTTGTAATCCGAGGGCCAAAATCCCATCTTTTCGTGCGGTGTTCTTTGTTTTTAAGGTTAGATAAATGTAATATGTACTTTTTTTTACTAATCGTATTTTTATACCCAGTATATTTGTAAATATACAAGGTATATTAAGTTTAGTCCCGACTTTGTAACGCTTGAAAATATTAATCCTTGACAAAAATGCTTCACAAAGGTATTCATAAAATTGCCTTATTCGGCCATTTTCACATGTCCGTCCGTCCGTCCGTCCGTCTGTGAAGCCGATAACTCAAGAACGAAAAGAGATAACGAGCTGAAAATTTTTGTGTGTGTTCTAGAGCAAAAAAGTAAGGTCAAGTTCGTTAATGGGCAAAATCGGAACATGTTTCCCCCCACTAGGAGGGGGGAAATATCCGCCTTTGAAACCGTAAGAGATAAAAAAAAAATTTGTTAACAAGAAATCTTCTTCTTTATAAAATAATCAACTTTTGCTTGAATAATTTTTCCATAAACTCAATAGTTTTCTCATAATTTGTGCACAAAGAGCAAATAAGAGGGGGGAATTACACATCTTTGAAACCGTAACAGATTGAAAAAAAATTTGTTGACAAAAAATCATATTCTATTTAAAATAATCAACTTTTGTTTGAAAAATTTTTTCATAAACTCAATAGTTTTCTCAAAATTTTCCTCAAAGTTGAAAAAAATGAGAAATACAATTGATAGGCGAATGAAGGCATGGTCTCCATGGACCCGTAGGTATACATAACAACCGTACATACTATTTTTGTACCCAGTATATTTGTAAATATACAAGGTATATTAAGTTTAGTCGCGACTTTGTAATGCTTGAAAATATTAATCCTTGACAAAAATGCTTTACAAAGATATTCATAAAATGGCCTAATTCGGCCATTTTCACATGCCCGTCCGTCAATCTGTCTGTCTGTGAAGTCGATAACTCAAAAACGAAAAGAGATAACGAGCTGAAAATTTTTGTATGTGTTCTAGACCAAAAAATTAAGGTCAAATTCGTTAATGGGCAAAATCGGAAAGTGTTTCCCCCCGCCAGGGGGGAAAAAATATATCTTTGAAATCGTAAGAGGTAGAAAAAAATTTTATTGACAAAAAATTTTCTTCTCTTTAAAATAAACAACTTTTGTTTGCAAAATTTTTTTATAAACATTTCTCATTGACCAACGCTTGGATGACTTACGGTTTACTTAAGCTTACGTTTCGCGTTGGTTAACGCTTAGCGTTTGTTAACGATTCGCGAATCACCAAAGCGAATTACCGACGCTTTGCTTTGAATAACTAACGCTTCTCATTAACCAACGCTTCGCGTTGGCTCACTTGTGGTTCCATTCAGTTTACGTTTCGCATTGGTAAGCGCATTGCGTTGGTAAACGCACACTTCCTATTGACGAACGCTTCTCATTGACCAACGCTTCTCATTGACCAACGCTTCGCGTTGGCCGATTTATGGTTCACTTTAGCTTACGTTTCTCGTTGGTTAACGATTCACGTGAAATCACGCTTCGCGAATCTCTGACGCTCCGCTTTGGATAACTAACGCTTCTCTTTGACCAACGCTTCGCGTTGGCTGAATAACGGTTCGATTAAGTTTACGTTTCGCGTTTACCAACGTTTCGTGTTGACCTAACACTTCCTATTGACTAACGCCTCTCATTGACCAATGCTTCGCGTTGGCTGACTTACGGTTCGCTTTAGCTTACGTTTCGCGTTTGTTAACGCTTTGTGTTTACCAACGCTTTACGTTTACCAACGCTTTCCGTTAATTTTCTAAATCATCGCATTGACTAATTTTTCGCGTCACCTAACGGCTCGCGTTGAACAACGCTTTGCGTTAACAGTCGGTCGCGTTGTTTAACTCAATTATATAACTCAATATTTAAATATGTAAAAATCGCAAGAACATTAATATCAATTTTTTTTAAATGCATGAACATTTTTACTGTTTCAATATTAATTATTAACACAAAACAAACATTTACAAATCTAGAGCACGATAGTGCGCAAGGCCGAGTTTAAGGGGCATTTGGACTTCTCACTTACAGTGCTATTACTACAGGAAATATCATAGATAATGTGATCCCGAAATATCTTCTGAACGAAACCAGCAACAGTGCTGATTTTTGGATAATTCATATTTTATAAACATTGAATAGGCAGAAATATTAACAATACAAAGTATATACAACTCAGTATATACTGGGTATTCAAACAATTAACTCAGTTAGTTGTTACATTACTTGTTTTTATATAGTTTGATTGGAATACTACACGAAATGAAAACATGGCCGATGTAGGTGGTTTACAAACGGCCTATCAGACATGGCGAATTTTTCAACAAGATATTTCTGATAAAAAGGGAACACAAACACTATATGGTGTACCATTATTACCGAAACAATTGTTTTTTGTAATAGCTGCTCAAATGAATTGTATATATCAACCATCTGAGGTAACATCATCATCATTAGAAAGGTATGTACAGTGGTGGGGCAAGACCAAAATTTGTTAGGTATTTAGATTAGTGTAGGACGTAGTTAGACTAAAAAGTTACTTTTTTATTTTTTCCTTTCTTTTTTCGAAGTTTTAATTTTTTCTTACAAAGTTATTATTTTTTGCTTTTCAGTTACTTTCTTCTTTCGTCGGTTCTATTTTTTGTAAAAAAGTTTTTTTTTTGTTACATGTACGATATATAGTACGTTAAACGTAAAAATGATAAAATAGGTCCAATTTACTGCCATAAAATTTGCATCCTTTTGGGGGATGCAAGTGGCCCAGTCTGTTTTCCCACTTTGAAAATTTTTAACTCTTCTCACGGACTGTAGAAACTGCAAAAAATAAACTTGTTCATTTTGATATCAAAATTTGTGTACTATGGATTACAAATAAAGCGCCCTTTTTTCAAAAATTTTTTCAAAACCGAATAAATAAATTAATTATAAACTTTTGATTTTAAAAACTATGAGCGCTACCGTTGAGTCCATGTTTAGACATAAAATGTCGCACTTTTGTATTAATTCTCCTAGTTATTTAAGAGCGTTATGAAGGTATATTGGAATCAGGCGGACGATTATAAAAAATATAACTTTGAGTCCCTAATTTAGTGTTGGAGAAGGTATTGACTTTTTTTTTTAAATGTAATTTTTAATCTTTGTAAATCAAGCAAGAATCAGTTTGTTATTGTATTGGTTAAGTTACCATAACATGAGGCCATACTCCAAAATGGAGGCTTTACTCAGGTTATATTTCAACAATTAGTCAAAAAAAAGATGAGTTTCATATTAACAAAATAATAATTTTTTGTTTATTTTATTAACGTAATCTTAGTAACGCATATGTAACTATCACAGTTGAGCCTGGCTACTCTGTTTCTAATTATTGCCACCAGAACTCAGAAATTTATAGGCACAAACACCAATAATACGTTTTTATTTTTTTTATTTCCAGGGTAAATGGTATAATGATGAATTCACCAAGTTTCTCAGAAGCATTTGATTGTCCATTAGGTTCACAAATGAATCCACCAAAAAAATGTTCAACTTGGTAACAAAATTCAATTAGATATAGGTCTTAAATATTTTTAGGGAAAAACAATGTTATATTTTTTTATAAATACCAAAAAAAAAAATTGTTAAAATTTTGAAACCTATATATAAAATGATATTTATAATGAAAAAAAAATTAGGCACAAGACAATTATAATTTTTCGGCTTAAGTTTTATTCGGTGCTAATGTGAAATTAGTAACTTTTTCTCAAAATTCATTGGGGAAAAAGTTCATTTTCGTAGTCCACTTACACTTAACTATACTTGAATAAGTCAAAGTTTTAGTGAGTCAATGCTTTACTTATTTTAAATTAACAATGCTCAAATATTTTCTTGCTTTGACAAAATTAACGCTAGTAACCTAAAATTTTTTCTAAGACGCCAAGCTTCGAATCAGTATTAAATGTTAAGTAAAATAATAGTCCTATATTATTTCTAAAGTTCTAAAATTTCTGGAATAAAACCATAAAATTATTCATCTATCTTGAAGAAAGAACCTATTTATTAAACCTTGAACTGCTAAAAAATTATTTTAAAATTAACTGGCTAAAAAATTAACTGATATTTTTCAAAATGCTCCATTTTCCTTCCATGTACGTATCTATGTGTGCATGGGAGCTCGCCTGCAGACGATCATGGGATCAGGTGGTCATTTTTAGGGTTAAAATAGTTTTTATTGGAAAGGAAAGGTTTTTTGGGTAAATGGTTTGTAACCGTCCATAAGTATTTGATCAAAAAGACAGATTCGACCTAATTTACATTTAATGCTTATTGTTAATAACATAAACCAAGATCTTTCAGAAAGGACTTGCAGTTTGGGATAAGTAAATACGACATATTTAGCTTAATCCCAACAAATATTCATTATCAGCTAGAAATTTCAATCTTAAATGGCGATAAACTCTGCCTGGCTATTCAGACGTTTAAAATTATGATAAACGCTTTGTCATAAAATCAATACTCTTAAATTAAAATTAGTTATGAATATTCTTGCCAAAACGTACATTTGAATTACATTTATTATACATATAAGAGTAATATTAACTGACAATTTTTCCATGTAAACATGGTTTTCAAACTTTTATAAAACTTGCTTAGTAAAATAATATCAGTATTAAATCCTTCATTAGTCAATAAAAAATATGAAAATTCTAAATTCTAAAAACACTAAAAAAATTTTTCTTAAAATTGAGTATTCAAATTATTATATATTATTTGTTTAAGACAAGTATTTATTCACGAAGATGTTTTAACCTTAGTATATCTTTTATTGAATAACTTTTTGAAACACATTAATTACGAGGTCTGTCCGAAAAGTATCCGACCTACCTTCATATCTCCGCGCTGGCGTTATTTTTCGTCATCGGGCGAGTGGCATCCTTCAAAGTAGTCCCCATTTGATTGAATAACACGCTCCCAGTGGTGTTTTACTTTCCGAAGCAGCCCTGGAAGTCAATTTTTGGAATAGCTTTCAGTGCCCTTGTCGCATTATCTTCAACCGGCTATATGTCGTCGGTGTCCTTTGAGCGGTTTTTTCAAATTCGGGAACAACCAAAACTCACAAGGGGCTATGTCGGGACTGTACGGAGGATGCCGTAGCAGTGCGACATTATGTTTTGTTAAAAACTGTTGAACAAGATTCGATGTGATTTCCCACCGATTCCAGGAATTGGTTAAAATTTCCTAAATTGTAGCTTTTAGTATTCCAAGATCATCTTCTAATTCGTGCACAGTCAAACGTCGATCTTCTTCAATCGCAAGTAGCACGCGCTTGATATTATCCGGTGTTGCTGTCGTCGAAGGTCAGCCAGAACGAGGATCGCCACTCTTTGTGTTTACCACTCTTTGTGTTTTACCACTCTTTGTGTTTTGCCCATACACTCATCCCCAAAGGTCTGCTGCATCATTTGAATAGTTTCCAAACTAGTTTTTCCGAGTTTGAAGCAAAATTTGATGCAAATTCGTTGATCTGATCTTTCAGTCATTTTTAACAATAACAAAATCCGAGGAACGCAAAAAGACTTTGTAAACAAATGCACGCTGCGCATGAGCTGAAGGTCTTGTAGGGTCTTGTTCGAGAAGCTTTACTGTTGACGTTCATGGCTCGCAGAGGTCGCTCGAACACTCTGGCGCGAAGATATAGAAGCTTGTCGTGAAGGTTTTCTGCAGTTTCCCTTCACGAACTCCAGATGAATATTGGTATAGCTCCTATCAAAGTCGGCTGCAGCCGCATAATCTACCAGTTCCTAGTCTGCATATGAATTCCTTGTCCTCCACTCACATCATAAAAAATGTACAGTTTTAAAACTTAATAAAGGTTGAAAAATAATGATGTGGGTGGCCTCTGTTATAGACCGTGGTGTCTCAGAAATGGAGGTAAAATTATTATTATTATCATTATTATTATTAAAGAAGCAGGTCGGATACTTTTCGGACAGAACTTGTATAATAGGCTGACTGATAGGCTGTTTAACGTATTCCTTGAAAAAGTTTTATTCTTATTTTTGAATTAAAAATTAGGGATATATATGAATTTGAATGTAAAAAAACTTTTTCACTCCCAATATTGATCCCAATGAATCGACTTTTTATACCCGGTATACATATTATATATACAAAGATATATTAAGTTTAACCCTCTGTAACGGTTAAAAATATTGATCGCAATTAAGAAATTTTTCGATATATAAGTATTCATAAAATGAACTAATTAATAAATATTTGCATATCCGGCCGTTTGCCTATCTGTTCGTAAACATAATAACTCCAAAACGAAAAGAGCTGTATTTTATGTGTGGACTAATGCTAAGTGACATCAAGTTCGTGAATGGACTGTGCATTCTCCCACCAGGGAAGAAAATAACTATTGGAATAAGTTTAAAGACAAAATATGTTCCGTTTTTGATAATAAACATCTGTTTTTTATATCTGTTTTTGATAATAAACATCTGTTTTTTATAATTTGAAAAGTTTCGTCATAATTTCAGCTCAAATATCCGTTACTACTCGTGAATGCAAAACTATATATGTTAGCATCTTTCTACACTACTTTGTATTTTCATACATTTGTACGTATGTAAAAGTAAAATAAACAGTTCACGTATTGATAATGAACTATATATACAGGGATTTAACGAGTATTTACAGGGTTCTTAAGCAATAAACTCAGTAAGTTGTTATTGTCACTTCTAATAACTCTCAATTGATCTAGAAACAAATTTGAGTGCTTTAATTATTTCTTTTCATAAAACTTTTTAAGGAATTTTAAATTAAAATAAAATTAATATATTATTACATAAAAGTTTTGAAAATGCTATAACTAACGCAATTAGTCAACTGCTACAAAATCAGTTTTTGTTATAATAAAAATTCGTTACGCGGGAGCTGCTTAACTTAGAGAATTTCCTTAGAATACATAAATCACTCTCTAGCGGTCATAATTTTAGTCTGATCAAAATGAAATATCGTATATGATTTTAGTATTTGCAAGTCCAATTTTATTAATAAATGACATACGTCGAGGGGAATGGAGGGGGTGGGTGGTAAAAAGAAAGAAGAAAACACAAAATATAAAATATCTCTCTTAGTATTAGAACAATCGAAAAATGCGTTAGGAATAAAGTTATAGAAAATCAAATTTGCTACAATTCTTCACCTTATCATTTTTGCTTTAACTCTAATGTGTACAGAGATATTAAGGAATTTAATTTTCAATCTTAAACCGTCAATATTTCTGTAAATATTAGTGTAACAGAAAAAATGATAAGAAATAAAATTATAGGAAAACTTAGTACTTACAACTTTACTTCTTATAAATTTTATGATTTTTCAAGTACTAAGGGAGATATGCCAAATTTTGTGTTTCCCCCTCCCTTTAAACCATCTTTCCCCTTGTCCGATTTTACCCACAAACGAACTTGACCTTTTGAATATCAAAAGCGCCTCAAATACGAAATTTCATTCCGATAAAATGAAAACTGTAACCGCTAGAGTTATTACAGTATATATATATATATATATATATATATATATATATATATATATATATATATATATATGTCCATAGATATACTGCGGAAATCCGCTAAAAGTGGAATTGCTAAGGAAAATATAAATTTTATTTTATTTTTGAATTCATCAAAAATGTATTAGAAACGAATTATCAAGTTATATAAAAATAAAATTGTGTTTATTCAAAGACGATTTGTCTAAGATTGTAATACAAATGGCGCATGAATTATTTTTTTCGTTTCAAAAGCTTTCCAAAAAAGTATAAACACTATATGCCCGATAAGTTTTTATCTTATCTTACCAAATTATGAAAGTTTTTATCAAGGTTTTTAGAAACAAATAATTTGCAAATTTGAAAAATACAGCAAGGAAAAAACTGGAAAAATGTTTTTTTTTTTGGAAGCATTTTAAACGTAGACAATATTTGAAGTTTTTACACCAAGTGTATATAATACGATTTTTTTGTCTATTAAACAGCTTTGTCCGAAAGGTAAAACAATTTAAGATAATTACAAAAACTGTATTAACTCGAAAACCATTTATTTTCGTCCCTCGGTACACAAGGTCAAACTTGTCCAGAATTAACCAAAGTAGAACACCTTTTTCTAGGAATATGTCTTATTACTAATCAAGTGTAGGTAACTCTTTGGTGTGTACTTATATATTAAATAGTAGGCTGTATATGGTCATTTTGCGTGACGCCATCACACGTAAGGTAAATATTAGAGTATAGGTATTTTGGTGATGAACTATGTTATGGTAGTATGTCCGTAAACCCATTTTCTGCAGAATGTAATAAAATTTTGAGTAGATGTTAATATTAATCATCCTCATGAAATTGCTAAATTTGAAATTTTTTTCCCATCTAATAAAAGAGATGGGTTAAATGGTTAATATTAACCATCCTTTTTGCATGGGTTAAATGTACCAGTTGACTAAAAGTGACACATTTTACATCATAAATAAAAAACATTTCTGTAGATTTTTTCAAATACAACATTGATTTATGACAGAAAAAATGATTAGAAACAAAATTATAGTAAAACTTAGTACTTACAACTTTACTTCTTATAAATTTTATGATTTCTCAAATATTAAGGGAGATATGCCAAATTTTGTGTTTCCCCCTTCCTTTAAACCCCCTTTCCTCTTGTCCGATTTTACCCACTAACGAACTTGACCTTTTGAATACCAAAAGCGCCTCAAATACCAAATTTCATTCCGATAAAATGAAAACTGTGACCTCTTAGTACAGACAAATATATATATATATATATATATATATATATATATATATATATATATATATATATATATATATATATATATATATATGTATATATATTATATATATATATAAATTTTACACATGGTGACTTTTGTCATCTACTAGGTAGGATCGATAGACATTTTACAAATAGCTCTAACAATAGCTCTATTTCCTTTCAGAAAATTTGCTATTTACTAATAAAGTGTAGGTAACTCATTGGTGTGTACTTATATATTAAATAGTAGGCTGTATATGGTCATTTTGCGTGACGCCATCACACGTAAGGTAAATATTAGAGTATAGGTATTTTGGTGATGAACTATGTTATGGTAGTATGCCCGTAAACCCATTTTCTGCAGAATGTAATAAAATTTTGAGTAGATGTTAATATTAACCATCCGCATGAAATTGCTAAATTTGAAATTTTTTTCCCATCTAATAAAAGAGATGGGTTAAATGGTTAATATTAACCATCCTTTTTGCATGGGTTAAATGTACCAGTTGACTAAAAGTGACACATTTTACATCATAAATAAAAAACATTTCTGTAGATTTTTTCAAATACAACTACATTGATTTCATTTCATTTCAAATACATATAGAACGATATGTCATCAACAAAATCTTAATAAAAAAATGATATTTCCAACTCAAAATTTAGAAAAAAATAATTAATTGACATAAATTTCCTATGCTATATTCTATATATACTTTTTTTTGGAAGAAACTGGATTCATTCCATTACTCGTGGGAATAATAATGAAGAATGAAACTATTACAGAAAATATAATTTTTTACAGTTATTCATAGCCACTTAGTAATATTCAAAGAATATATCTGAGGCATATATTCATGGCTGGCAATAAAAAGCAAAGAGTTTATCATAGAAGTGTTTAAAAATCGGTGGGCATACCTAATTTTTGGAATTATTTTAAGAAATATTAAAAAAAGTAATTTTATCCGTATTCAAACCTTTTATTTTTTAGTTCTAAATTAACGGGGAAACGACCAGTCAAAAATGACGCTTTAAATGAAATGACAGTTTAGGAAACATTTAGATACAATAACACAGCGATAACTAAAATAAATTAATAGTAAAAAAAACAGTTTTAAAAACAAGCTTTTATTTAAATGCTCTAAAAAGAAGAAAATAAATTAATGTAAAAAAAAAAAATTTTTTAAAACAAGCTTTTATTTAAATGCTCTACAAAGAAAATAAACTTTAAATTGAATCGAACTCATTAATTTATAACATTACAAAATTTATATGATATTAAAGCTTGTCGCCAGATTTACTTGTGTATAAAAAAAAATAGGTAAATACATTTAAACAAGTAAATCTCGCGACAAGATTTAATACCATATACATTTTGTAATGTAATAAATTAATGGGTTTGATTCAATTTAAAGTTTATTTTCTTCTTTTTAGAGCATTTAAATAAAAGCTTGTTTTAAAAAATAATTTTTTACATTAATTTATTTAGTCCATTAAATAAGCCGGCAATAACTGTACAATCTGGAAAAGTGGTGGAACAGCACCGATTTTAAAAATTCTAAAACCTGGATTCCTTAGACCTTCAGAAACATTTACCAGCACTAACCCTTGCACTACCTCGAAAAATTTTCTCCTAATTTTTCTAATTTTTTCATTTTTCGAGGTAATGCAGGGGTTAGTGCTGATGAATGTTCCTGAAGGTCTAAGGAATCCAGGAAAAAAAGAATTTTTAAAATCGGTGCTGTTCCATCACTTTTCCAGATTTTCCAGCTTATTTACTGGACTAAATACGCTCCTAAAGAAGTATAACTTAAAAAATTGAAGTTATTTAAAATGGAATCAGAATACTTTAAAGAATTAATTATTGAAGCATGTGATAGACCCCATTATTAGAGATTCGTAATTGTAAATGAAATATATTTATTTCAAAATTTATCAAGGTTTAATTTTTCGCTTGAAAATAAAATTTGTCAACGGATCGCTGGTATAACTTGATGTAGACTTTCTGATCTAAAGAATAGTTAGTGGTAACTCTGAAGAAAAGGCTTATAGATTCTAAGAAAAATATTTATTTAGATTAAAAAAAAAACTTGGAATAAAGAACACTGACTAAATTTATTTTAGGAAATAGCATAGATAATTTCGATCGAAATCAGTCAATTTATTAATTCTTGTTCTTTAACTAATAATTAAATTAGTCTTCCCAATTTGGGTAATTAAAATTAATGCCTTGTGTCTTTTTAATAAAAGGCCTTGAAAAGTAATAAATATTATATGAAACAAAATTAAAATTTTAACTCAAATTGTTATTAATTATTAGAGAATTGTTCGTTTGTTAATAAATTTTAGGAAATTTTTTATAAATATATTTAATAAAATAAATTATAATCACATTGAGCTCGTTTTTATTATCAATCTGCTTTTCCTTATAATGTAGTTCCCAAGTAAAAGGTTCACTTTTTACCAAATTTTTTATTACTTATTCTCCAAAATGCTCTGTTGCTCTTAAAAATTCTATGATTTTCGTAAAGTAAGAAATTATGGCTGCGAATAGTTCTCCTGTTTAGTGATAATGGTCTGTGAAAAAAAAGTGTTATTATATTTTACACAAAGTTGTATTACTTATGTTTAGTAAAAAAATAGCATTCATTCACTTTTTAGATCAGTGATTCTCAACCTTTTTTTTTCGCGGCACACTTTTAACGATTTCAAAATTTGATGGCACACAAAGAAAAAAATAAGTTTAAGAATTGTTTACATACACAGTGTAAAATAGTTTATGATAAAAATTTTGATTGTAAAATAAAATAATATGTACTACAAAAACAACACTACGTTTATTAAGGGATTAATTACAAGTTAATAATAAGAATACTTTTAATGAGAAATTTGAGCTTGATGTTTTTTGATAATTTCATTTATATTTGGTCGTAAAAATGACAATGCTATCTCATTTCGTCTTCTACATTTAACAGTTTGGATCTTTTTTTCGTTTTTATGTTGGATAATACTTTACTATATACATTTCTAAAATTTGGCGGCATAGTGGTTGAGAATCACTGTTCTAGATGTTCGATATTTTTTTTTTAAACTACTATAGAAAATTTTGTTAATGTGTTTTGTTAACCACTCCGGGGTGTTTTCTTGGTTGTAAAGTGGCGCAATATATTTTTATAAATCATTTTTGCACGGTGCGTTCATTTGAATAGTTTCCACAAGTTTTATTTAAATGTTTTAGTAAATATGCATTTCAGAAAAAATGTTTGAAACAAAAGTTGCTTAGTTTAAAGAGGGGAACATAATGCAATAATTATATTTTTGTTCCATGCATAATCTTATCTTTTAAACGGTGCAAGATTGGGAAAATGTTTAAATACAAAATATGTTTATTTCATAAAACAAAAAATTTTTGTTTGAAACAATGTTCGTACATCCCCTAGTTTTGGTGTAAATACGGGGCATATATTTCATATTTTGCCAGGACAAACATATATTTGATGCATGACAAACAAAAGTTGTTGGTTTTAATGAGTTCTCTCATTTAAAGAACAAACAATTTTTGTTTGAAAATTTTTTCAACTATCAAATATATATGGCGTATGGGCAAACGAACTCTACTGGTATTATGGGCCACAAAAGTAGCGCTCATTTTTCAAAGGTTTCTAATTAATTTGTGCTTTGGATGAAAGCTGTTCGTTTGAGTCTCATAATACTTATACTACATAATACTAAGTTTTAGACACATCATTTTTTTAAATTAATATATGCCGTATACAGATTACGGTCTGTGTTTAGAGATTGGTGTAGGGCATTGCTCAAATTCCCTACTCTATAACGTCTATTTTTAAAAAAGGCGCATAATTTTCAAATTGAGAAATATAAAAAAACATATAAATGTTTATGTTAAAAGAAACTAAGTGCTTTGGTCAAAATAAAACTATTTGCAGTAGTTATAAACAAATTTTTTGTTAATAAACATAGGGGAATCCGAGCAGAACGGAGTAGGAAGTGGAAAATATAGTTTAAAAATACAGAAGAGTATTAAGAGAGCTGAAAATTTTTCTATGAACTCATTATAATTTTACAATCACAAAAATACAATAATATTGAAAAAAATTAAAAAACAATAGGTTTTTTTCCAAAAATAGAAAATTATGTCATTTGTACCGTTCTGTAAGGTAAGGACAGGTAAGGTAAGGTAAGGAAAAGTTATTATAAACACATATATAACTAGTGAAAATGCAGAAAAAATAAGGTTATGCGCAAAATTCATACACTAGGATAGCCTCATCATCTTTGCTACCTATTCCTGCTGGTGAAAAATGAAATGAATAGACTCTATGTTGACAGTTGTCATCCAAGAGCCCAAGGAGTAATAAAATTAGCCTCTTCTCTTGAAAGCCTATCAAGTCTAATGTCAGTTGTGTCTGCTGGAAGACATTGTGTAACATTGCGGTAAAATGGAATACCCCATTGGGCAGAATTGGGTAACCCAACTCGCCCCATCTGTTCCCACTCGCAAAAGAAACGTAAACACACATTTAACTACACCAAACAAAAGACAATTAAACGTACTTCAAGCATGTACTAACTATTGTTGTAATGTAAGCAAGTATGTATACCTTATCTTGGTCACAAGATTATCGTAAGATACAATACAGAAGAAAAAATCACAAAACTAAAACTTCCCGCACCAACGACCAAGAAAACTAGACTAACATGAATAACGTAGTTGAACAACCACAGAATCGTCTAGTTCTACATACTGTCGCTCGCTAGTAGTACCCTCTTGACACCGAAAATGGCCAAATTTCATTCCACCCGGTACCTCGTTGTGCCCTGGGTTCCCCTACATGCAGACAAATCTGACACAAGACCTTAATTTAAAAAAAAAAATAATTTGTGAACGTATGTTACCAATTTAATTTTTTGTAACAGTTTTCCGAACATTCTCTTTAATCTCATTTACAAGAATCAAGGCCACACTAGCCAGTCATAATTTCAGAGCAATATTAGTTTGTTACTAAGTACCCAATCATGAACATTGACAAAATAAATTAGTAACATGTTAATAATGAGTGAAATACAAAAATATTATATAAACTAGATAAACTCGTTGAAAACTCAAGGGTATAATGTTGGCAAATTATTAACAAAATAATTTTACTACATAAAAAAATACACTTCATATCGCCTTCATTACAGAGGATAGTCAAGAAAGTTATGAAAATGATTCATGAAAATTAAATTCGTATTACATAATTACACAGTTTATGTACATAATTACAAGGCACTCCACTTGAAACTGGAAGGTTGCTGGTTCGATACCCAACGGCCGCAGTTTGTCAATTAAATTAATTAAAAAAAAAAAGTTAATGGTGGTTTAATTGGTTAAACTGTCGGCGTATGGACAAGAACGAAATTAACCGGCTATGCTGGTGAAGGATTTCTGCAGTTTCTTTCCACACACTCCAACCTACCAATTCCTAGTCTACATACAAAATCCTTGTCCTTTAAGGGTCGGAAAAAGGCTTAGAAAAGCCTACTTGCCAAGATTCGACGACCCATCGGCTACTACTTACTACTGCATGTATGACCACAAAAGTATTGTTTTTTTTAAATGATCCTCAAGATTTTGTTAATTTATAACAAAATTTTATACGGGTCATTTAATCGAATACCAATGGACTAAATGTGTTGGACACAAATCAACTACGAACTTTTGAAGAAGATCGTCAATGTGGCAATGTGGATCGTCAATGTATATATATATATATATATATATATATATATGTATATATTTATTTATTTGCAACGTTATGCTCTGTACTGTTGACAGATTTAGCCACTCACATGGCCACATTGACGATCTTCTTCAAAAGTTCGTAGTTGATTTGTGTCCAAAACATTTAGTCCATAAAAAAACGTTGCCAAATTTCAATAAGTAAATAAATAAATATATACATATATATATATATATATATATATATATATATATATATATATATATATATATATATATATATATGATACTATTTATTTATTTACTTATTTATTTATTGAAATTTTGCAACGTTTTTTTATTATTTGAAAGTATGTTAGAGGGCAAAATCAGTTAAGGGGAGGTTTCGGTCAATGACGGGGTTTAGAGGAAATGAGGAGTGGAAACCATAAAATTTGGAATATTTCTCTCAGTATTGCTAAAGTCGTATTTTTTTATATTCAAGAGATAGAAGAAAAATTAAAAGACAAACAAGGTTCATTTTTTTTAAATATATAACTTTTTTTTATTAACTAAACGGTTTTGCCACAAGTTTAAAAATTTGAAATTTTTGTTGCGTCTAAAATTTTTTAATTACTTACAGTTTGGTATAATTTCTAAAATTCAAATGTATATAGGGAGAAAAAAATTTGTGTAGTCTCCATATACTCGTATATACAAAAATAGAAATAAATGAATATGAAAATTTGTAAAATATATAAATAAATTAAAACGATAAGAGAAAAGACATTTTAGTTGTGGTAAATATTTATAATTATATTGTGGTAAAGTGAATTTTTATTTCACTTCGTCATAATAAAATTAAAATGGAATGTGCACAGTTTTATAGTTTTTGTTGTTGAAAAAGATATTGAAAGTAACAAAGTAACTTAATTGACTCGATTTACTGTACTTTATAAAAGTCCGTAAAGTTAGTAATACACATTGATTGGATGAATAAATTTAAAACGTTGATACACAGCAATCTAAAAATCTTTTTCGATAAGGAAAAACCATAGTTTAGGGAACCGTTTTTTGCATAATATTTTGTTTTTGGAAATATACTGTGTTTTCGTAGGCTAGATTAATCAATGGTAGGTCGTTTATAAGTCTCCAGTTAACTATCAATATATGAATCTATAAGAAAGCCACAGTTCGTTAAGACGGTCTGGGAAGTTTTTGAATCTTTGAACAGAACTTTTCATTAGTTTTATTGTCCTTTCTGTAGTTTTTTGAGATATTTGGAGGAACTCATCGGAATCAAGAATTTAGTTACGATTTAAAGTTTCAAAAAAACCATTGAGAGTAGTTTCTACAAATAGTTTTGTTGGGTGAAGTGTAATTTTTGAATTGGTCTCTTGCAGATTAGTACAATCACGTCATACTTTCGTTATTAATTTTCTATACACTCTATTCTGTGTTGATTTTTAAGAATATACGGGAAAAAGTAAATTAAGCTTTTTTTTACCTGCAGATCCACAATTTTTTTAATATTACCTTTCTAACATACAACACACAAAATAACTTCTAGTCAGATGTTTACAGATTTATGTTAAAAATAATAATTTGTATTGCTTTTTTTTCAGAAAATACCATTTTTTGGAATCTTGATACAAAAGAATTAAATAAAAATTAAATTAACATAGTTCATTATGACTGTAGTTTGTGTATCATGAACAAATATCCCGTTACATAATATCTTAAACAAAAAGTCTACTGCAAAACATAAAAAATTAGTTACGTAGGAGCTTCTTCAACTTAGTGAATTTCCTTACAATACATAAATTACTCTCTAGTGGTTACAATTTTAGTGTGATCAAAATGGAATATCGTATCTGATATGATTTTAGTATTTGCAAGGCTAATTTTATTACTAAATGGCAAAGGTCAAGGGGAAGGAGGAGGTAGAGAAAAAAGAAAACACAAGATATAAAATACCTCTCTTAATATTAGAACAATCGAAAATATATCACGAGTAAAGTTGTAGAAAATGAAGTTTGCTATAATTCATCACCTTATCATTTTTGCTCAAACTCTAATGTGTACAGAGATATTGAGGAATTTAACTTTCAATCTTAAACCGTCAATATTTCTGTAAATATTAGGGTAACAGTTGTAGGTAAAACTTAATACCTGCAACTTTACCTCTTTTTTCGGTTTTTCAAATATTTAGGGAGATATGTCAAATTTTGTGTTTCCCCCTGCCTCTAAACCCCTTTCCCTTTGTCCGTTTTTACCCAAGCAGATACCTTAGCAAAGAAGGAAGCTCAGAGCCTATCTTAGGAATTCTAAGGATTGCATGTAAACAGGTGATCAACGAGTGGTCAAATGCCAAACACCGTGATCACTGGGAAAAAGTACCGCGACTGGAGCTCGGGAAGGTACTACTTCGGAGTGCAACAAAGAGGTTATATCTCGATGTACTGAAGCTGAACAGGATGCAACTGCGGAGGGTTACCGGATTCAATACCGGGAATTATCCCCTGCGGAACCATCTGCACACCATTGTGTGCAGATTGTGTGGCGAGGAGAAAGAAACATCCAGCCACATTATCTTCGCCTGCGAACCTCCAGGGTACCGCAGATACAGGATATTCGGTGAACCTCACTCCGAATATTGGAACCTTCAGCAAACCTGATAAGCAAACTTCTGGCTATTGCCAACATATGGGAGAAGCGAATCTCGTCGGACTGAAGTAGAAGGGGAACACAATGGACCATAAGGTCGAAATGCACTACTTTTTAGACCCCAAGATGTATCTATCTATCTATCTAAGTACAAAAAGTTTTTTTTTTTAAATTGAATCTTTCCAAGAAAATCTTCAAATCTAAAAACGAGCCTAAACAAAACTTCTACAAGTCAATATAATACAAGAGACATGACACTCTCAATAAATTTGTTCGTGATGCTTTATCATCTTTATAGACCTGTAACTAGTTTCCATACATAGGTAAAACCATATAGTCCAAGAGCTGGTGACAAAAATCGGCAAGAGATTAGTAATGGCCAATAATTCAATATGATTAAGTATTGAGGGTGTCCATGAGTTAGCACCCACTCGCAAGGTCAGGTAGTAGAACCCTTACCGGCGGCGCGCTTTTTTATATATGTAAAATTACAACATGCTCTACAAGTGTTTTGTAATAATTGAAAATTGGCAGTACACTAGTTTATAGTACAAAAAAACGTAAGAAAGTGGTCAGACCACATTGTTGTGGAACGTGGCGAGTCAGCACACCATAACGATAAATTGTCGCCATAACGATGTCGGTGCAAGAGTTTTGTAATGGCTGAAAATTCATTGACTGCTTGATTATTATATATAATTTAAGAAAAAAATAATCACACCACAGATTAATGGAACAGAGTTAGTCAGCAGTCACTCAAAGTACAAGTTTAGTGTAGTGTCTAAGCGTCAGTCGTGTCGTCACTTGAGCGACTGCTGGCTAACTCTGTTCCATTAATCTGTGGTCTGATTATTTTTTTCTTAAATTATATATAATAATCAAGCAGTAAATGCATTTTCAACCATTACAAAGCTCTTGCAGCGACATCGTTATGGCGACAACTTGACCTTATGGCGTGCTGTCTCGTTCCACAACAATGTGGTCTGAACTCTTTCTCACGTTTTTTTGTATTATAAACTAGTTTACTGCCAATTTTCAATTATTACAAAACACTTGTAGAGCAAGTTGTAATTTTACATATATTAAAGCGCGCCGCCGCTAGGGGTTCTACTACCTGACCTTGCGAATGGGTCCTGTATCATGAACACCCTCAATACTAAATCATATTGAATTATGGACCGTTACAAAACTCTTGCCGATTTTGTCACCAGCTCTCCGACTAATACAGGTATTATTACTCTGGTATACCTATAAGAATTACATTTAATGTTGTGATTTAATCAAATGCGTTTTGCTTGTTTGTTTACATTCTATAGACAGCGATCAACGAACGGTTGGTTTACCTGCCAGCAGCCAGCAACATATATATATATTAAAATAAATTATTAACGGTTTAAGATATTGTAAGATTCATTTGCTTACATTGCATGATCTTTACTCTTAAATACAACAATTTCTAAAATTATTTATTTAAAAAGTGTGAAATTATTTAATTTTTGTGATATTTTGTTCAATTTGGTATTTTTGTTTCAAGGTGTGTATTCAATTTTTTTTATTGATTTTTTTAATTAATTTTACTAAATTAATATTGACTTAAATTAATATTAACATTTTATATACCGATTATAAAGACTTTGAAATGTTGAAATATGCTCTCCGTTTTAAATAATTTGTTGAAGTTTTTAAAATGGTGATATTTAATATTATTTTATGAATATCTAGAAGCAAATTAGATATTTTGTAAAATTACATCAAATTCTAAATATGTTCATAGATGAAAGTAATTAGATCATTACTGATTACGTTGCTGATCTGAAGTAATGTTAACAAATTTGCACATTTTGCGTGTTATAGTTTATTGTGAGGAATACATAATTGTTTACCAGGTTCTGACCAGTAGTTTCTAAATATTTAAGTAATTTCAAGTAATGTCGAGAAAATTAGAAACTTTCTACTGTTGCCATGAGACGATACGAGGCGAGGATGTGGACTTTTTCGACTCGTTTCGAATTTTATGGGTTCATTCTAGTTTCGTCTCGTCCTGGTTTGATAGGAGAAAATAGAATATCTTGGTGAGAAAAAGAATCTTGGAGATAAATCTCGCCTCAACACTCAACATGTGTTTCTCAATACTCTACAATGTGTTTCGCAACTCATCTGGAAATTCTTGTTTCTTGGAGCAAAATTAAAAATTCAAAGATTATATATAACCGTGAAATTTTTTTTTCTTAGAATAAGAACTATCGAAATTACTGTCTAATATACTTATATTAGGTTTTCACTGAACCTTGAAAATATCAAAGTTGACAGAAATTTTACGTGCTTCAATAGAAATTATATTAAACAATAAACGAAAATCATCTCAATAAAATGTTTCATACTTTCAGCTACTCTAAATCTAAGAAAATTTATATTTTCACGATTTTTTTAAATTATCGTAATATATTGATAAAAGCGTAAATAGTTTTTCCGGCTAGATTTTCTAATTGATAAAAGACGACGTTTAAATTATATTCCGATTCATTAAAAAGGCCTGTCATCATTGAGTTCTTATTGTTGGTTCGATGTTATATATTTTTGTATATAAAGAAAACGAATTATTCATTGTAAAATATTAATAATCAGATCTTAGTTATGTCAAATATCAAATATTAATTATCTTACATTAGGATCGGTTTCAAAGATTCGATTTCTCAAAAGCCAACTATTAGCAATACCAAATTCTGTTTAAATTGTACATAGGTCATTCTATTTCAATGCATTAATGCTCACTAAAGACAAACATTTTTTGGAAACCATGCATAATGGTCAGGAATAGTACTTAACTCTATCAAAACTCTAAAAAAAGAAAAACAAAAAAATTTCTATTATTGGTGAAAAGTTATGTAAACAAAAGTAATGAAAGAGAATTTCCGTATGTTACAAAAATTGTAGCTTTGAAACACACGAGGTTAAATTACTATAAGCGTTAACGTTTATAAACACAAAAAATTGAATTTTTTTAGTATCGTTGACAACTTATACGATACCTTAAAATTATCATAAGCTTTTCGATCCCTTAAAAAGTATCTGTTATTGAAGACTGTTTAATATGAATAGATTTATTTAAATTAAACAACAAACAATTAGAAAATTAAAAATTAATGGTTTCTTGTCTATCTGATATGATAAGAACATGTAATTCAACAAAGCGTTTAATTGTGTTATTACTTAAGAATAGATTACGCAGAAACTTCCGTTTCCCTTCGAAATTACTACAAATAATGATTTCACAAAATAATAATCATTTATTTAACTTTCTCAACATACATTTTTACACACATTTTTTATTTCAAATAATCAGTAAGTATTTGTTGCAGTAAAACATTATAATATAAAAATATTATTACATATAATTTAAGTTTATTAGTTATGCAAAAACGTACAGTAAAAATTACGTAGTCATCGGTTTGAGTATACAAAAATCGATGGCCATGTAGATCTTCCGGTAAATTTAGTTTATTATTGAAATTTCCGGTAAATTTAGTTTATTATTGAAATTTTATGTTACTCATAAAAAATTATAATTTTTGAGTTACTAAATGATGTTATAATTCTTATTATGAAATGAAGAAGCCAATTAAATTACAACTAAAATTCAGTAATTTCTTAATTAAAACGTGATTAGAATATTTGTTTTGAAAAAAATCTATAAAACGGAAGTAATTAGACCGCAATAATTTGAAAGTAATTTTTGCAGTTAAAATGATTATATTTCAATCAATTATTTAAATTTTAAAATTAGCTTTTAAGCATTTATTCAAATAATAAATGACTTTTTAATTTGGTCTCAATATTACGTTATGGAAAAACAACATGTATTAGTGGTGAGCTAATATGTCTGATGACTCAGGAATTCATTTGAATTTTGTATACCAACTCTTCTTATATTCAAATTTATTACTGACTTTCTAAAACATCTTTGATCTGATATCTTATTATATAATTTGATTTTTATGAATTTACATATCAAGTTTAATTTAATAAACGATGCTCACGTTAGGATGGGTGAGATGTAAAAACGTTTGAAAGAATTTGATGCTTTAATAAAATTGTTTTATAAATCATTTGTTTACTTTCGTTGATTTTAAAAACATTTCAGTCAGTAAAAAAATTATAAGAATAATAAACTTTTACTTCCCTTAAATCAAGGGAAATGATAAAAAATGAATGGTTCATTTTAATAAAATCAATTGATTCAATTTCTAAATTGTAGAATCAACTGGATATATAAAATTTTTTTAATGATTTTTATTTCAATTTAGAGGGCTGAATCCTTAAACAATGGTGATGAAAGTAGTTAAGAGCCCCATTATAACAACACCTGAAGCTTTTCATGAAATTAATTGAAATTTACTTAAATTAATTACGGCGGTATTCTAGATCCACATTACAAATCTAACAAAAATCTATTAAAGTGAAAAATTTACATAGACACTACTAATATAAAAATATATTAAATAAATAAGACAAAAGCGTACGAGATATTTGTTTTTTAAACCTCATAAAAAAATAAGTAATGTACATTTTTTATCGAATTAAATTTCTGAGAAAAACGAGTATCAAATTTTTAGTTTATATCGTTTTATGATTAAAGTCTAGATGATTTAAATTTCATTGTAATTTCCATTCGATAGGGGGATAGAAGTTATCGATCCCAAATTTACATTTCGAGAATATTCATAATTTTTTATTACAAATGCAATGAGAAGACTAAAAAAATTAGTGGTCGCGGGCTCACTAATAGAAACTTTAAAATATGACTTGTCCGTTGACGTAATAGAAATTTTACCAATAGGTGGCAGTACATACAACAAATGTATTTCAAAAATTAAACGCAATTTATCAGTCCTTGACGGGATAAAATATTATGTTACTTGGTTATAAGGGAAGCCGCGACGGGTAATGTTATTATGTATAACGAGGAAACATGATTGATTTTTTGTTTGTTACGATTTAACTCAAAAACTACTCAACCAATTTTACCGAAAGCTACATCTCCTCGGAGTAACATAGGCTGTTTTATCTATGCTAGTGTGATCATAAAATGGCCCAATTTGGCCATTTCCGCCTGTCCGCCCGTCCGTCTGTCTGTATATGACATGCGGAAATGGCCGAATTGAGCCATTTTATGATCACATATGCCAAACATTCATATCTACGATCAATATTTTTAAGCATTACAAAGTCATGATCAAACTGAATATAGCTTATATATACTGGGTATAAAAATTAATTTACAAAAAAAAACTTACACGGCATACACTGGGTATGTTTATATAATTATATTTATATTTATATTTACATATTTATTTATATAATATTTACATTATTATATTTATATTATTTTATTTTATATTTACATACACTGGGTATAAAAAAAGTATGCGTGAACAGGTTACGTATACCGTGTATGTCACGGAGCTTAATATCATATTCCAATTTCATAAAATTTTTAAGAAAAATATATTTACGAATTCTGACTGATTAATAAAATCAGATACATTCAATCCTACACCAAATTATATCAGTAAACATTTAATAGAATTTATAGAATCAGACATATTCAATCCCACACAAAATTATATCTATAAATTAATCGAAATACGAATATGTTTAACATTGCTAATGTTTATTTGTTTTCTAATCAATGATGGTCAATCAGTTATTAAAATGTCTTTTAGTATATTAAAAATCATTTTCTATTGTTTTGATATGACATATCTAAACAATATCTAAACAATATATACTTCCTGTCTGAAAATTTACGTATTTATTTAGAAATGATTTATCATGTTATTTACTATAAAAAGATAATTGTTGGAAAGGAAAATATTATGTATTAACGTATTGAGTAAAATTGTTATTTTCTTTTCAATTCGACCAACTAAAATAATCGAATACCTGACCAAAAATTAGTAGAATTACGTATTTAAATCATTAAAATAGAATTAAACTAAATAAATCATGAAACTGGTGAGTAAAATATAAATTAAAAATATTATTTGATATAAAGCATTGCTTTATTTTCATACTTATCTCTCAAAAATGTAAAAGAAAATCATAATAAATCATATAATTACTGAACACAAAAACATGATGTGATGGTTATGACGCAGTTTCTATTATTAAATGTATTCATTATTTTATATATTTTTGAGTCATTGTGGTTTAATATTTGCGAGAAAATATGTTATTAATAATAAACTTACGTTTTATTTTACTCATAGTTTTCTTACAGCCTATTTGACGTAAATGGTTTGAAGTTTGGCATAGTTGTAATATGCCATTACAGAAATACGGACATGAGTTTTAAATTCGAATACCTTTGTTAGGAGCTGATTTTGGGGGCTTAATTAGCAATTTTTTTCAAGGCCATCGAGTGTCAAATAAAATCTTATTGAATTTTACTTATTCAAGTTCGGTAATATATATGATGTATTTTGTTTATGAATTTTTAAAAGTTTTTGGGGAAAAACGGTGATACACTAATAGATATAAAAATTTTCTATATTAACATTACTTAAATGTCAAATTATGTAAACAGTAGTCACCTGCATTAGTATAAGACATAGGTGGGCAGACCTTGACTGCCTTGAGCTCTGACTGAGAGGTAGGAAGAGAGATAGAGTAAATATAGGGTATCCTACCAATTATTATTATTTTCTTTTTTTAATTAAAACATTTTCTGAAAAAAATATAATAATACCAACTATTTTTTATGGTCACTATTATTCAAAGTATACAATACATACAATACATTGAATACATACTCTGGAATTTTGGGCTGGTAATTTGGGGCATAAAATGTACCTTTTTAATATATTTGGGTATGAATAAAATATATATGTTATATAAATTATAAAATATAAATCTTTTGATCTTTTACATTTACCGCTTTTTAGGAAATTTCGAATAATTTGCCTAAACTATTCATATCGGAGAACTAATAAACAATTATTTACTTGATTTAATTATTTTTGGGGGTATAGTATCATGGGAATTTGATGACACTGGATACAAAAAAGATGCCAATGATAAAGCTGGGTGGATGGGGGAGGGTTGGTAATTTGTTACTAATTTCTAAATAATTAAATTTTACATAAAGTGGGAATACGCGTAGTTGTTGTTGTAATTATTGTTATTGCTATCATCATTATTGTTATTATTTTTATTGTTATTATTGTTATTATTATTATTATGTTTTTTGGTGTATCTCTCCATATTGTAAAAGATATTTTTAAACAATAAATATTTTATAAAACTAATTCTAAATTGATTGAATAAACTATTGGGCAATAATCGGTAGGCAACCTGTATTGAAACATCGTTCCGTCTTACTTCAAAACATACCATTATTACTTACTCTCACCCAGCCTATGGAGAGTCCGTTCGACTCCGGCGAGCCGTCTGCGCCCACCTCTGGTATAAGACAATCATAAAAAAATAGATGGATAGACGCTAAGCTATAAATAAACCATTTTGTTCTAAATATTTTTTCGGAAAACGAACTGGAGTAGACACAAGCCAACTGTAATATTTTGAGAGAACGCTATTTGTTAAGAAGATAAATTTTGATAATGGGCCATATTCAGATTTAACAAAAACTGCAAAATGAAAGTACTTCTAAAATTAAAAATAAATGTCAATGGCCAAACATGATCACGTGACCAAAGCCGATTAGCTAAGAACTGTTGGCGAAGCTGATTGACCATCACACTAATCTGTTAGTCCGTACATCATACAAGCATATAAAAGTCTAAACAAATTTAAAATTATTGTGATACACATCAAATTAGCAACGAGTAGCATATCTTCCCGGAGATTCATTACGACTAAGTGATTCACACTGATAATGGCTACTTTATAGTCGAAATACGTACTTATAAAATACAAATAATTCATCTAGGAATTTTTCTTTCATACTGATTATATTGCTTAGAAGATCTTATTAGATTAAAATAACAGCACTTACTAAAATAAAAAATTTTTGCTTGAAATTATAAAATTAAATACCTGGCCATAATTTTAAATTCTAGTCATTCTAAAATAGTTATTTCGTGAATAATAGACTTAAACTCGGCCTGTCTCACTACCGACCTCTAGATAAATATTATTTATGCACTTTTTTAACAACCTTCAATTCTATGATTTCAACCTTTCAAAAATTCTTGAAAAGGTGACATTTTCAATACGTAGCTCGAATTTTTATGTTCTTACTGCAAATAAAATATTTTCTGATCAATAATGAAAATGCATATAAATTTAAGGTCAAATATTTAAAAGATTTAAGTAATGCAGAAAGAGACACAAAATAAATGTCTTTAATTAAATATATCGTCAACCAGGAATCGAACCTTGGCTCTCTGGATATCTAGTCCAGCGTGCTTACCACTATACCAAAGACGACTCTGACGTAAGAGCCAATTTTTTCATATCATTGACAATATTACTTTTGGTGTCAAATATCAACATTCGATTCCTGCTTGACGAGTTAATTTTTTCATATGAATATTTAATTAAAATTCAATTACATTTGTCCATAAAGTATACGCTAGTCCTCTCGAATTTGTCTTACGTAATCGAACTGGAATATGACAAATATTGTATTGTTGACGCCAAAGTATACACAAATATAATAATTATATAAATGTCTGTATTTTAAATATTATTACAATTTTTTACATCTCAACATCTTGTATAACCATATAACAGATGTTTCAATGAACTTTTATATAACTTGATTACTGGAAATTACTTATATGGTAGAAAAAAATTAACAAAAGAAATATAAATGATTTACCATATAAAATTAGGTTTTACCATAAATAATATAATTTAATGATAAATAGATATATCTCAATTATATAACAATGTTTGTCAAGTTTTGTTCAAACAACAAATTGAGTTGATTGTTTAAAGACGTTCATGCGTGATAATTGATATTAGATAAAAATTTTAATCTTTGATATTTGTAAAGTTTAATCACGTAATTGTGTTTCCTGAAAAATTCAAAACTTCGTATCAATCATTTGAAAAAGTTATCAGCGATTAAAAATCAATTTTTTAACATAAGGTCTTTTAGGAAAATATAATAGTTTATATTTAAACTTGTGACAACTATGCTTATAAATTAGACACTATGATTTTAAAATATTCTTTGAAATTAAATTTCAAATTCATTTCATTTCATTTCAAATTCATTTCATTCCAAATTCATTGCATTTCAAATTCATTTCATTCTAAGTTCATTTCATTCCAAATTCATTGCATTTCAAATTCATTTCATTCTAAATTCATTTCATTCCAAATTCATTTCATTTCAAATTCATTTCATTCCAAACTCATTTCATTTCAAAGCCATTGAAAGTTGAAATTCAGTTCAATTCATTTTAAATTGATTTTATTTTAAATTCATTTCATTTCATTTCATTTCATTTCAAATTCTTTTCATTTCTAATTCATTTCATTTTTAATTCATTTAATTTCAAATTCATTCCTTTTCATTTTATTCTTAAAATATAATAAACGTTCTAAAAAAATGAATTGAAAATATATTCGCATATATAATTAATAATAATGACTTTTATTAATTCTGCAACGATTCGTTCTCTATATTGGAACTTCTACAGGCTTCTAAAACACAATATTGGCATTACAACTTGTTAACTTCAATATTAACTTGTGAAGTTAATATTGTGTTTTAGAAGCCTGATGAAGTTCCAATAAAGAGAACGAAATGCTGAATTAATAAAAGTCTTTGTTAATAAATGTCCAATTTCCTACTAAGTTGTAGTTAATTATAATTAATTATTCATTTTCAAAACAAGAGCAACAGCTCGCCAATGTGGATTATGTAGAATTTTATGAAATGGGTTTTTGTCAGGGCATATATTGATTATTTTGTTCCGATACACACGCAAGTATATATAAGTATTTATATACATGCTTCTAAAATCTACAAATAATTAAAAAAATTGAGCAAAAATTGTAGTAATAGTATTAAATTTATGAAAAAAAGTTTCAACTAAACGTTGTTTCTTAATTAAAAAAGAAAATATAAATTATCTGAAACATTTTTATATCTTACGATTTAAAGACTTCTGTGGGGCGATGCATTGAACGATTTTGTTCATTGACGTAATTTTTAAAGAAATTTCTGCTAGTTATTTCATATCATGCAGGATCAGTTGATACGCTTTTGTTTAGTTGGCATTGATAAAGTTACTCGGCCGAACTATTTTGCTCAGTTACAAAATTAAAAATGAAGAAACTAGAGTTAAATCTCACTTTCGACTAATTTTCAATTTTAAAGATGTTTAATTTTAAAGATAATATATATCCAAATTTTTGAAATTAATTAATGTTTATTCTTCATGTAGACTGTTCGTAGGTTATTCAACCGCATGATTAACTTTTGTGAATCACAATATTCAATAGAATTAATTTGTATATGTATACTTTTACTTTTTTAATCAAAGTAAAAGTTATTTCAATAAGTTATTGGAAACACAACTGACTCATTTTTTAATTTCTTAAGTACATGATTTTTAAAGTTCAATGAATTATTTACTTAATTGCAAAAAGATTTGTTCTAGATTTATAGATCATTGAGATTTTAGATTATTAAATTATAAAATAAATATGAAAAAAATAAAATAAAGTAGTTTATAAAAAATTATATTGATCTGGTTTAAATCAATTTTATATGCAAAATATAATTATATCAAGTTAAACTGCTTTCATACAGCTAGTTCAATCGACTACTGGTGGTAATGGAACTTTAAGAACGACGTCAGAAGTCACATTAAAAAAAACCAAAATCGATTCATCCCTGAATTCAAATACGATTCGAAAAAAATAAATCCTTTGCTTATAAGTTTTTTTTGGCAGAGGAATGTAAAATCCGAAAAGTCCAAGTTAGTAAATGTTTTTAGGGGAAGAGTATATTCTCATTACTTTCGTACTGGGAATAAAGTTCGGCCGACACGTATGAAACGATATGGGAAAACGTTCTTTAAAATATGCTTCTATTTTAGATTTTTCATTACGTTAAGGCAATTTAACCTTTCGCTCGTGTAAACGTTTGTTCAGAAGGAACAATTTCACTTCAAGGAACAATGTCTCAAAGCTTCTTCTATAAAAATTGCGAAGTCATTTCCTCCCAAAAATACTTTACCTTAACTTGGATTTTTACTATAGACTTTGGTTTCTTCAATCAATACAAACAAATAGTTCCATTAATCAATTTGAATGCCCAACAACACACTCAAAATATTTGAACCAAAAATCTCTCTTTGTCACTAAAATCACAAAATTTTAAACAAATAAAACCCCCGGTTTAAATAAATTGAATTATATCATGTGCCTTTGAACTAGGGTCGTAGCCAAATGCACGCAAATTTTAGGCCTAGCAAAAAACCCTAAAAATTTACATCCGAAAATGCAGCCTGATATGTTCTAAGAATATACCAGGATATAATTTGGATTATATCATATTTTGCCGTTCTATTGTACCTTTGAGCTTGCGCTTGCTTACGTAATAGGTTAGTTTAACACTAAATTTCATTTTAATATTTGTTTATTTGTGTATACTTTCGTGTCAACATAACGATGTTTGTCCAAATTCCTTTCGGTTACGTATGACAAACTGTAGAAGACTATAGCGTATACTCCGACAAATTTCATTGTCATTGTCATTGAATTTATTAATTAAATTAAATACTGATATGAAAAAATTAAATCGTCAACCAGGAATCGAACCTCGGGCCTCTGGATAACTAGTCCAGTATGCTTCCGCTACACCAAAGACGATTGTGATGCAACAGCCAACTTTTTCATATTATTCTAATTTTTTATTTATTAGACAGTATAATAAATAAAATACTGTCTAATAAATAAAAAATTAGAATAATATGAAAAAGTTGGCTGTTGCATCACAATCGTCTTTGGTGTAGCGGAAGCATACTGGACTAGTTATCCAGAGGCCCGAGGTTCGATTCCTGGTTGACGAGTTAATTTTTTCATATCAGTATTTAATTTAATTACTAAATTTCATGTTTTTTCAATTTAAGAGCAATCACATGCCAACATAATCCATTTAACTAAAAACGATGAAATGAGTCTTTAACATATTATAGTTTTTAAGTTGACATGTGGTTGGCTTAAAACTAGAAGGTAATTGGCTGTTTCAGTCACTACGTAGTGGAGAAGCGGTAAATAGACGCATTTCAAAACAATAAAATATTGGATTGTTAAATTGTTAGATTGTTAGAGATTTTAAATGAGTAAACGATATTTTATTTTCCAGATAGATTATGGCAGCCATAAAAACAATATTGAGTTGTCTACTGGCTTCATTATTGATTGTTCAGATAATAAATGGAGCCACAACATCACCACGAAACATTGACAGCTTATATGTAAGTACTCACCAATCATAAATATTGCGATTTATTAGATAATTGGAAATACATTTATTAATTATTTTTAATCATTTTACAAAGGCTACAGCAGCTGTTGATGCAAATACAGTAGATCAAAAAAATCGAATATTACCAGCGTCAGAAATTATAACAGCTATTAAACCTGGAGAACAAGCGGCTACCACAGAAAGAAATCAAAACCCGATATCAGATTTACAATATCCAAAGCCAATTGACACCAGTTCTATTGCCAAATTTTTTACAGACATTTTCCAGGTACGAAAAATTTTGAAATATGATGATACTTATAAATAAGAACTTTAGATGAATAGAGAAAATTTAACTAACCTTATGGTAAATTGGCTTCGACCAAAAGCTCGATTATAACTAGTTTCACACTAATAGTGAATCACGTTTACATACATATTTATACATCATATGAGTAAGACATCACACATAAGACATTACTACACTGTACATATAACCGTGGATGTTAAAATTGCAGCATGTATCTAATTATAAATAAAAAATAGTTTCAGATTTCAGAATTTAAAGGAGAGTTTGAGCTATTCATTTCTCAGGAGGGTGTCAAATGAATATTGTATAACTTGAATTCAGCTATTTTCTTATAATTTAATTTGATCGAGAGCCAATTTATACCAATCACAAAGACTTTTGTCCTACTATGAAACAAGTCATAGTCGAACATTGTGCCGTTGAATAGTTTTAATTCCGAAAGCTACAAACATTAATTCATAGATTTCGATTCAGAACCATTTTCCATAAGGTTTTAGGAACGTCATTTGTTTCGCATATTGAGAGTGCCTAAACAAAAGAAGGACCATCAAACATATGTTTCTATCCAATTTTTGTTAGTTTTTGTAATGGCGTCATAACGTATTCCACTATGGATACTATGGGCACTATTGGAATGCAACCAAACGTTTGGAGTATTGTCTTTACATAAAATTATGTTGCAAAAATCCAAATTTTGTTTCCGTATGCAATTGATATGGCAATTATGAATAAAATTCGACTTATAATTCTTACTAATTTCAATGTTTAACCCTATTATATTGAAAATGACTTGAGAAGGAATACGAATCGTATGGCAACATTTCGCTTTTTTGAAGCTTGTCTTTTTATGTATAATATACTCGTAGATCTAGTTTAAAATATGGTTGGTTCTAATTTTATCTATGTAAGCAAAATTGCAATACAAAAAGATTCTAATATGATGAATTTTTATTTTTATAGATCCCAATATCAGTTTTACAAGCCGTAGCAAATTTATTGTCAAATCCATTCAGAAATAAACCTGATACTTCTGCTGAAACTTTCAAATAATCTGTGTATATTTATGATGTTTATTAAAGGTGTGATTCTTAATTGTTAATATTATTTAATAAAGAAAATATAAAAAATTGACTTCTATTTTATTTTATTACTTCCGAAGTGAAATGAAAAACTATTTAGTTTGGAGTATAATTAAACAGTAAAATCACTTCTCTTCTGGAAATAGATCTAAATTAATCTTATTATTTATATTAATAGATCTAATTAATTAATAATGTTCATGGCGATCCGTGACCACTAGATTGGCTACAGACACATGTATAAATAAATATGTTTTCGTATCTGATATACTTTTGGTATTTATAATGTCAAGTTCGTTATTGAACCGATTCGAATAGGATGAGGGGCGTTTTGTGAAAGAAAAAACAGAAAATATGGAATCTCCCTCTTAATATTAGTAAAATTCATTTGAATACATTAAAAATATCAAGAAACCATGGGGCTGCATTTGTAATGTTCTTTTTTATGAGTATTGTTTTTAAATTGCAAATATTCCTGTACATATTAGAGTAACAGAAAATATGTTCAGGAAATGAACTGATCTACTAAAACTTTACTCTTTACTAATTTACCACTTTACTAATAAGAGATAAATTCAAGATTTTATTTTCTCCCTTTCCTCTTTTCCGATTTTGCCCGTTATCGAAATTTTCATTCCGATTTCATCGAGCCATTTCATTCCGATAAACCTAAATTGTGGGCTCCAGAGCATATATATATATATATATATATATATATATATATATATATATATAAATTTGAAGAAATTTTTGGGTACAAAATCAATAGCTATATTTTCTTCGAAAAATTGCAAAAAAGTATTAATTGGTGGCTCATATATTAACAACTTTTATTTGAAACATTTTCATTCGAAATAAATAAGATGCAATTCGACTAAAATTTTTTTGGAGTTTACTCATTTAGAATCGATTTCAATTTAAAGCTCCCGGTACGACAATTGGATGTGTAGTAAAATCAAGAGTTAAAAAAAGCTTTAACACTTTATACGCTATGATATTCAATTTGAATTTTAGATGTTTTACATATCTTTTCAGATTGTTTTACATTATAAATTTTCTTTTTTCGTAGATCAATAATTTATTTTAAGAAAAATAATAATAAAATAAATATTTCAATAATATTTTGAATTTAATATTAAATGTTAGCTTCTATAAAAAAAATATAATTATTTTAAAATTCTGTTGATTGTCATTTCCACAGAAACGATAAACTATAGTACCACACTATAAATCGTTATAGATATGTTAGAAATTTGCAATTTTGTATTTTGGCTATTAATAAGTTTAAATTTAAAGTTTTAAAAAACGAATTAATGTTAGCGCCATCTAAGCAGAATATTTCAAAATTATATAACTTTTCGTAACACAGTATTCGTAATATAGCAAATAACTTATAAGAGTAAACTCCATCACGCGTCGTGGCTGACACGCACTATTTTTTTTTTAAATTTTGAATCGACTAAAAATACTCTTGTGGCCTAAATTTGTCTTCTTAGTTGAGACTTGAAAGTTGAGAAGACATAAGGAATTTAAATGATAAAATGTTTTTAATAAAATCTTATTAAATAAACTTATAATGTACATGTCTAGAGCAATAAACGTAGTTACACATTTTAATATAAACAATTAACAATAAATTATTCCCATAATTCAACTTTTTTTAATATCACAATTAATTTTCTACTCAAGAAACTATTCTACTTTTCCAAACCAACGATTTTCCCACCCAGATGATTTAATTTTTCATTTGTAGTTTTTACAACTGCTTTAAATACTTGAGCTGGAATCTTAAAATTAAAAAAAAAAATATTTTAAAATATTTTGATTTTTTGGATAATTTCAAAATCATTCGAAATTTATTTACCTCAGCAGCCTTATTCAAGAAGTTTGCCAATCCTTCAGCTTTTCCTACAACAAATTTTCCGATCCCTCTAAATTTTTCACCATCATTGCCATATTTGTCTTCCTCTTGAATTGTGTCCACAATTGGCTTATACTAAAAATTAACATAATATTAATGAAAACTAGTAATTTTCAAATTGAATTTGCAGTGCGTGAATTCGAAAAAATTGCCAGATAGTTAAAAACTTTTCGTGCATTATATTACTTTGGGTTTTTTTACTTAAGGTATTTCCAAACTATTATTAGGTTGTCAAGAACTTCACACAATTCACAATATTTGTAAAATGAATCCTCAGAAATCAGCTTAATTTTTTTTGAGAATTTATTACCATGGCGTTTTTGAGAAAATCGTTATGTAAGTTGGAGAAATTTAACAAGCATCTTCATAAACATGGTGAAATAAAATGCACGATTCTGACTGTTTTTACTTCGAACTCTCTCAATCTAGTCGCGGTTGTTCTGAAATTCGACACATACTTTCCTCAATTCCTTAGAAATATTATTCCTTAAACCTATGGGAGAATTAGCTTCGGTTTGTTAAGTTTTATGATAAAATATGCTTAAAAAAGTGCATTTTTTTCATGTCCGCAACAGAAGGTTATTTTTTATGGTTCAGTTGGCATAATGAATACCGGCGCGCTGTTTGAAAGTCGTTTGAAGTTATATACTAATATATGTATGATAACTAGTATAGTTATGTATGATAACTAGTATATGTATGATATGTTATGTGACGAATGGGAACACTGACAACAACGGACAGCTGCATTCAACAACGTGCAGGAGTACCAACATATTTTTAATTTTTTTTACGCATATAATTTTGTATATAGCTCTTTTTGCGCGGGTACCCGATCAGCTAATATAGTTTGGAAATACCTTAACGTATAAAAAGCCTGTTTTGCGGGTAAGTGATATGTATGGAGATTTGAATCTTCATTTTGGCCGAACAATACGTTGAATAAGTTTAATATTTCGCTCTTTTTGAGAAATAATAAATGTGTGTCATAGCAATTATCATCGGTTTCTTCTGATAGAAAATATTAAATTTTATCTCCAAATAACTTACTTGAAATAAGTTAGCTAAGGTTTCATGCAATCCAGTATACAAAGAATCTTTTTTACTAAATATCGATTCATTTTCTTGAACAGCATGTTCAATTTTAGTGGGTGGACCATTAAACACAGATGCAATCTGTAAGGAAGTGTACAAAAAAATTAATAGATTTTAGATAAAAAATTAGAAAAAGATACTTACTCCAAAACCACTTGCACTATGTTCGCCACCATAATAGCTATGTTCGCCTCTATCAAGTTTAGATTGAAGTAAATTATTCGCTGGATTGATATTTACATTAGCATCAAGTGCCAAATCTACTTTTGTGGGTGCTTCATATTCATATGTTCCTGCTGATGTATCATCCGCAGGCCTGCAACTGATTACTGCTAAGCTGCTACACATTATAATAAATGTACCAATTTTGTTCTGCATTCTGAGAATCTATAACAATTAATAGTAAAATTTAAACACAGCTGTTATGTTAGGAGCACCGTTAGAAGTGGTGGAGCGATCTAAGGCGTTATGTCTGAGTTGTTATGTCTACTGGGAACTGGGTGGTTATGGGTTCGAATCCCGGCATCGACAGTTTTTCAATTAGTAAGAAATAAAAAGGGGCGGTTAATTGATTAAACTGTCGGCGTATGGACAAGAACGATGTAACCGGCTATGCTTGTGAAGGTTTTCTGCAGTTTCCTTCACGAACTCCAGATGAATATCGGCATAGTTCCTATCAGAGTTGGCTGCAGCCGCAGAACATACCAATTCCTAGTCTACACACAAAATTCCTTCCTCTCTACTCATATCACTCTACTCTACTCACAATGGACCTTATGGTCGAAGTGTAGCCCGTCCAGAGCAGCCGCTACAATCTATCTATCTATCTATGTTAGGAGCAATGTTATATTTGCGCCATTTTATTTTGAATTGCATTTGAGGATTGTATTAAATTGTACATATTATTTATAATTTAGAATATGTTTATAAATAATTTTGTAATTTTATTACATATTTGTAAATTATATAATAATTGGGGTTTGACTGAGAAGGCGTTTGCTCATGGAATGTTCCATTAATGCTCCATTAATGAATTATTTTTTACTTTTTAGTTCTAGCCGAATTTTACTTCAAAATTAACAAATATTGAATTTACTTCAAAATTCACTTATTAGTGAATCATAATATAAAATAATAATAATATTTTCGCAAATTATTGGCTACATTTTTTATCAATTGGCTTTTTTCTTGCCAGCTCTTGAAGGATTTCTCCTAGGGTATCAAAAGAAGTCTGCAAGCAAGCATTGATCATCCCATCTCTCTTGATCATACCATTCAAATAGTTTTGTATATGTAATGTAAATGTTTTGACGACGTTTGTATCCAGAAAAGAAATATTAGTTATCCATGTTATAAGATGTGATGTTAAAATAGAAACTTTTTTTCTTTTATAAACTAGGTTGCCTAATACAACTAGCTCATTATTCGATGTATCGATGAGTTTTTAAGTGTTACATAGTTTTATTTGTATAATGTTATTTATTCTTATCATACTAAAGTGAACTTTACTATTGGTAATTATTAAATCATCATATAACATAAAACCTATTTTGACAAAATGGAAACCCGACTTCAAAAATCAAATATTCTAAAACAAAAAATGCACTAAAAAGTAAAAAAATAATTGCATATTCTTGTGCCAATTTTAGTTCACCTAAGCAAAAATTTTTAAATATATATGTACAATTATTGATATTTTTGGAGTCGTTGTCAGCATAGAGAAATTCACATAAAATTTGGACACCGCCTCCAAAAATAACAATAATTGTACATATATATTTAAAAATTTTTGCTTAGGTGAACTAAAATTGGCACAAGAATATGCAATTATTTTTTTACTTTTTAGTGCATTTTTTGTTATAGAATATTTGATTTTTGAAGTCGGGTTTCCATTTTGTCAAAATAGATTTTATTTCTCGCTTTTTAGTGACTTTGAAGTTCTCTAACTGATTTTATTTGTCTAAATATAGGTAGACCTACTAAACAACCTACTAACTTTTAGTGCATTTTTTTATAACAGATTTTCAATTTTTTTTACAAGCATTTTGTTTTTTTTTTGTAAAAATTTTTTTTTTTTGGGGTCGGTTTTTTTTTGTAAAAAATTTTTTGAAGTCGGTTTTTAAAAAATTTTCTTATTTTCCTATTATGAATGAGTATATACTTTAAAAAAAAATATTAGCAGAAATCGGTTATCACACATAAAATGAGAGTTTTCCTCGATTTCCAGGGGATTTCTTCACCAGAATGCGATTTGGTGACAATGGGACCCATCGGAAATCAAACTCTTTAAAACAAAAACAAAATTCAAAATCGGTTAATAAATGACGGAGTTCTGAGGTAACAAACATAAAAAAAAAAAATACTGACGAATTGAGAACGATCCTCCTTTTTGAAGTCGGGTTAAAAATTAAAATTGTCACTCGTATAATATGTCTTAAATAACGATGTAATCTTTTACAAATTGAATAAGTTCGAAACTAATAGACTTGGAGAAATTTTTTCATCCATTAATGTTCTAGTAATAACATTTGAATAAACTTCAATAGGCATTGTTGTTATAGTTTGAAAAATTGTTTCACTTAATTTTCATTCAATGATGTAACAAGGTATTATAAATGACTGTACATAAAATATATAACAAGTCAGGTTAAACAAGTATGAGTAGAAAGAGAAAATACTGTATATAAGACCCCAATGCTTAATCTATACACCTATATACCTACATATAAATAAAAGTGTCTGTGATTTCGAAATAATGTTTTTTTTTTAAGTTCATATGGTTATTTGCACGTTATCAAAACCCACACACGCATTTTTTAAAATAAACAACTTGCGAATTCGCTGATTGTACCAACCAACTCGCCACTACCCAAGGAGTGAGGTGACCGTAAGAGGAAGAGAAAAAGTTCAAAGACCAAATGTTCCTTCTTTAAAAATAGATATTTTGCAATTTCGTTCATTATTTATTGTATAGATAATATCACATAATAGCCAAAAAATTCAAATAATCATTAAAATCAGCGACGCGAACGGATAACAGTTAGTAGTAAATATAAATATAAGATGCTTGTGGGTTTAATAAAACCCGCATTCTTCTGTAATGAAAAATGTGTGATAAGCCTGCTATATTTAAGAATTTTCGGATTTCATTTATCACCGATCTTTTTTGTGTTCTATAGCAATTTTTTATGATACGAAATAATTAAATAGTTTTTTTTAAGGTTGTTTAAATTAGCAGAAATACTATAAATTATTCTCAAAAATTTTACACCACTTTATTACATAATACATAAAACACTTCCGTGACCGAAAACACAGCCTAAACCACTCATGATAGAAACATGAAAATGGGAAATAATATTCCTCAGAAAGTGAAGAGATGCCCTAAAGACAATTCAAAAATCAACTTTCAAGGTGATGGCACGTCTTTGAACTTGAAAATTGTTATAAATCTTCTCCAAAACAAATAATAAAACATGATTTTATTGGCTTGAAAAACTGTGTGCATTAATAATTTTCGAAATGTATAGTTCGATTTTTCAAAACCGCTTAGAAGGGGAATAACGGAGTGATGGAATTTGCATGGGAAAAGTGGTGAACTATGATTTTTGAGGCCCCAAGCACAGTCCCCAAGTCCGGCGAAGTCTACATTTTTAATTTAAAGAATAGTTAAAGTAGTAACATGTGGTGAAGTAGTAAGAACTTTTGGTCACTGTAGTGTTCTGTGCCGATAATTGGCAAAACAGTACACTTACGGAAGCAACTAGGTATTTGTCTGCCTGTGTGTCAATCTAAATTTAAGAGACTGTTTTATATTAATTTTTAAAATTTGGCATAGTTGTAAAATGTAGTTACCCAAATACGGGCATGATTTACCCAAATGCGAGTTCGAATTTTTAAGGTAAGGGCTTTGGCGCTTCAAATGAGAAAAAAAATGTTTGTTAAACATTATTGAGTGGGGTGCCCATTAAAAGTTTTTTGAAGCACCATTTAAAAAATATAAGATTCATTTTTTTGTATTTAATTAATTTTCTTTAACATAAATTTCTTTCCCCCAGCGTATCTGCAAAAGTATCGCTGGGAAAAATGTTAATAAAATCACCAATAAAGACAATAGCGGGAATTATCATAATTGCGAATTTTTTAGTTACGGGGATTGAAACGGGAAATATGAAAAATATTTTTCACGGAATATTTATTGTGCAAGCATTGCATGACACTTGGCTACTGTTTATTAGTCAAATGTTCTTGTATTGCCAATAACTGTATAGAATAAAGATAATAGAATACCAACTGACTGAGTTAATTACTTAAATACCCCGAAATTTACTCAGATTTAGAAAAAAGTTTCAAGCAAAACTTGTTTAATTTTAAAAAGGAACATTGCTTTTTTCATTAAACTTTTTTCTATTTCTTAATCTCTCAGTTTCAAAAATGGATATTGCCTCCCTGGCGAGGGTAGGGACGGGCCGATTTTGCCCATTAATGAACTCAAAGTTACTGTTTAGCTCGGTCGTTATCCCTTTTTTTTAGTTATCATGTCCACGGACAGACGAGTGGACATGCGAAAATGGACTTATAAGATCATTTTATAAATGCCTATATATACCACAAATTGTTTTCTGTGATCAATATTCTCAACCTTTACAAAGTCGGGACTAAACTTTATATACCTTTGTATATATTTAAAATCATAAGGTATTTTTTTTAATCGTATTTATTAATTATTTTTAATTATATAAAGAATATAGTAGTATAACTACCCTCAAAGTCCCTTCGTCTTAACCACTGCCCTAAAGAATGTTTCCGCGTTGACGAAGTCGCGAGTAATAGCTAATATGATTCATAAACTATATAAATAAACTAAATAAACTTAATTTTTATATCTATTTAATAATTTAATAATATACATTATATCATTATATAACGCATGTGATACATAAAACGAAAGTTGTATGTAATTTTTTTTATGTATTTGTTTATTTAATTGTAAGAACAATGAAAACTTCAAAGAAATATTTAAAATGAGTTGAACTGCACATACCTTAATAATAATAATAAGTTCTTAAATTTTATTTAAATAATAATAATCATTTATATAATAAATAATATGATTTTTAATATCCATATAACAAACAAAAACACAAATAATAATTACAAGTACTCCTTACTGTATGTGCAGTGTCTGTACTAAAAGTAAAAAATTTATTATTATTAATTTTTTGATAGTATTAAAACACTTTCACTTCTTTAAGTGTGTGCCTATTCAATGTGTATGGGAGAATCATTTAGTAATACACAAATAGATTATGTTGCAATTAATTGACGACATGAGGGTCATAATTATTATGTTATAAAATATGTCCAATTTTTAACCCGACTTCAAAAAGGAGGATGGTTCTCAATTGGTCTTTTTTTTTTTTTTTATAATGTTAGTCAACTCAGAACTCCGTCATTTATGAACCAATTTTGAATTTTTGTTGTTTGTTTTAAGGGGTTTGGTTTCCCATTGGTCCCATTGGCACCAAATCGCATTTTGATGAGGAGATCCCCGGGAAATCGATAAAAATCCTCATTTTATATGTGATAACCGATTCCAACCCGACTTCAAAAATCAAATATTCTATAACAAAAAATGCACTAAAAAGTAAAAAAATAATTGCATAATCTTGTGCCAATTTTAGTTCACCTAAGCAAAACTTTTTAAATATATATGTACAATTATTGTTATTTTTGGAGGCGGTGTCCAAAAGTTATGTGAATTTCTCTATGCTGACACCGACTCCAAAAATAACAATAATTGTACATATATATTAAAAAACTTTTGCTTAGGTGAACTTAAATTGGTACAAGAATATGCAATTATTTTTTTACTTTTAGAGCATTTTTTGTTATAGAATATTTGATTTTTGAAGTCGGGTTTCCATTTTGTCAAAATAGGTTTTATATAATATCAAACATATATATATGTGTTATTAAAAAAGTGTGTTTTTTGTGTGTGCATGTGTGTGTGTGTGTGAATTTCGCGCGTGTGTGTTTATACACTATGTGATTTATACAGTAGAACTTCGATATGTCAAACCACGATAAATCGAAATCCTCTATAGCTTGCACAAAATCCTCGTCACCTTCCCTTCAAACCCCAAAACATCCCGCTATAAGTTGAAACAATCAATATTTACCTACACAGTATTTAAGTGCAGATTTCGAAGAAATCGATATTTGGGTTCCCTACCTTTTTATCTCGAAATCTGTAAGTTAATAACCTCCTTACTCGCACCATTTAGCATGTTCCTTGAAGTACGACTTATAAAGGTTCTACTGTTTAAAAGCCCCTGCACACGGAGACAGTAGTGATGGCAAGTAGTACTAGCCAGTAATGGCCGCTGTTAATTATTCTTCTACTGTCGCCGTGTGCTGGCGTGCTTCCGCTTCAACGTTCAGTTGGCTACGGGCGACCATCATACTCAGGTTTGAGTTTAGTGTTTGCGTCAGTGGTAGCCATTATTGCACGTGTCTTAACGAGTACTGGCTGTCAGTAAAGCGCTTGACTCGGGTTTTTACTCACTCTCTGACCAAGTTGTACTCATCGCGTCCACACAAAACTGGCTACTGACTGCCAATAAATGTATGTAATTATTGTCCTCATGTGTAAGCTTATTGCCCGACAATTTCTCTGGCTGTCACTTCTAGTTGCCAGTACTGGCCGCCACCACTGTCTCCGAGTGCATAGGGCATAAAAATGAAGTTTACTGGACCCTATGTAAATCGAAAATCAGAGTGCATATTACCAAGAACGAAGAATATATTTGCCAAAGACAAATTTTCTTTTAAATTTAAATATACTCTGAACATTTATACTTGTAAACTGGTTCTCTGAATAAAAAGTTATACAATAGTTTGTTTTTCTCACAGAACGAATGGTATTTATAGTAATAACTTGCTATTAGTAGATATGAGAAATCTTTGTCGGCCAACCCATAACTGGATAAGTTTTCTATAAAAGAGCAAGTTTACCGTTTTCCGGGCTGCACTTAATCCATGTAATTGAAGATTAACTGACAGTTTTCAAAGATTGTCTACAAATAATTAATATTTACTTAATAATTATTATAGTTTGTCACTATTGGTTAGGGTTTAGGAGTTAAGTAGGGATTCGGAAAAAATATTTTCTTAAATTATTTCAATAATTAAATGAAACAAATGAAAATAACAATTAACTAACTTAATTGTTAAAATAGCCAGTATATACTGAATTCATGGAAAAAGTCAAACTAAGGTTGTCTATGTTTAAAAAGGGATCTTTTTTTAAACGGATCTCTTACCGTTTCAAAGATGGATATTTCACTAGCGGAGGAAGCCGTGTCCGATTTTTCCCATTCTCGAACTTGACCTTACTTTTTAGCTCTAGAACACACATACAAAAGTTTAGCTCCTTTTTGAGTTACCATCTCCACAGACGGGCGGAGAAGCAGACATACAGAAATGAACTATGAAATTTTATCAACACCTGTACCAAACAGTATTTTCAATATTTTCAACCATTACAAGGTCGGGACTAAACTTATAATACCCTCGCATATATGATAAACAGGGTATAAAAATTTGTTTTGAATGTCACACGCTCGTTTTTACATTATATGATGGTAGAAACACTGGATATGAAATTATAATGTAGTGTTTGCCTTAAGACATTTTGCGTACACTCCAGAGACCTTATACCTCCGAAACGAAGCATAGTTAGAAAAAATATGAATAGACCTATACTGTTTTTTTTTTGTTATACTGAGATCCCTAACCGTAAAAAATCCCGTAAAAACTCAATACAGTTACAGTTATTTTTTCGTTATTGAAAATACAAACTATAGAGTCAAACTAAAAGTCAAATTCTACAAAATGTAAACTATATAATGGAGTATACAGTAGGAAATTTATTAAGCAATTGGCTTAGTAAATAGTTGTTAGAAAGTCAATCATCAAGCCAGTGTTTGTAAATATTTGTATTAAAGTAATAGTGAATCATTAATATATTGATGTACACATATTTTGATGAAATTTGAACATAATGATTGTATTTTGATTAGATATTTGATCTATTATTGAATATATTTTATACTTTGAATGAACTTGAAAATTTATTCATATTATGTAATTTTTAAATCACATGTAGTTAATTACTCATTTCATTGTAATGTATTCATGGTTTTGTAGGTCAAACAAGATTTTTGAATTCTTAATATGTTATTAAGAAAAAATATTGATTATGATTTCATATAATTAACTTATATCAATAAAATTATAATTTTTATCTCCAATCAAGCAGGATTATCTTGAAGATATACTTAACGTATTCCAAAAAGTCCCCTTAATTTGATGCATGGGAATTTTTTAAAAAGATTAAAAGGAGTGAATTATTGTATTTTAGAATAAGCTCGAAAAGTTTATTTTGTTCCACACAAAAAGATTTTTAGGTAGTTCACTCGTAAACCCACTTTTCTTAAGAATTTGATAAAATTGAAATCAGATAGGGGGCCATCCATAAATTACGTAAAAATATTTTCTATCATTTTTAACCAATTTTCTTTCATTTTAACAATAGAAAACAATTTATAACTTGAACAATTTTGACAATGACAACGGATCTGAACAAAACTTATACTTGGATTATTGAAGTATACTTGGATTATTCGTTGTTTTCTAGATAGGTCTTAGGAAGAATACACGTACCATCTGTATACCGAATTTTTTTTCTACATCAAGTTAAAATTTATTTATGTTACGTGACATTTTTACCCTTTCCCCTGTAACGAATAGTAACATATAACACTAGTCCCTTACCTAGTGACCATTAATTTCCAAGGTCCCATTAATCAAAATGTTTTGAAATTAGTAAAAAAAAAATTTTTTACCGATTGTGAAACGAGACATTTGCAATTAATGAAAGTCGAAATTTTTAACATGCATGGTGGTAAATGATACCTAAATTCATACTATAAAACTGAGAAAATTTGCCACTGCGACGCCAAAAATATTGAATAATCACTGTCAAAACAATAGGGAATATGCATGAAAATTTTTTTTCACATTTATTTTCAGAATATGAAAATATTGTTAATACTGTAATAATATTTAAAAACGAAATTAAAATCCGACAAATATCAAGGAAGCTATAAGCTTTTAAAGATTATTATCTGTCTCTTTCTTGCAAAAATACTAAAAACGGAGTTTTACGTGTACTTTAAATGATGAAAGTGTAATATGACGTCACATAACATACCAAGAGGGCTATCACCCTCTTTGTCTAATCGGGAATTTCAATCATTCATATCTCGCTTATTTTTAAAGTTATTTAAAAAGTAAGTTTACCTTGATATTTGCCAAGTAAACATGCTTCAATTCAAGTGAAAAAAAATTTTCATGCATATTCCCTATTGTTTCATAGTACAACATATAGTAAATTGTATCATAACTGTTCAATAACTATATAAGTTATACTACATTTGTTAAATTGCCCTAGTTGTTATAAGTAAATTAATCATTTTGAATTAAATACTGTTCGCTTTTCAATTGAATCGAACTGAAACCAGTGAACTAACTTAAGACTAACGACTGAAGTTTACAAAAATATAGAGGACTGTAACATTTTCGGACTCTATTTATCGAATATCGAGATAGAAATTTATAAAAATATGAATAATTTAATCGTAAAATATTCTACATTTAATTGGATTTGATATTTAATTATAATTTTTGGATGATAATTTTCAAATTTAATTTATCGTATTTATTTTTTGCATCATAATTAAATGAAATAATAATCTAATTAGAAATCTCGGACTCTATTTATAACATACGAGATCGATATTTATGAAAATATGAATAATTAAATAATATAAACATTTACATTTGATCGAATTTGATATTTCATTATAATTTTTGGATAATAATTTTAAATTTAAATTCTCGTATTTAGTTTTTTAAACTGCCAGATTCACTCTTTAGTTTAAAAAGTTATTATATACTTTTATTTACCTATATATATATATATATATATATATATATATATATATATATATATATATATATATATATATATATATATATATATATATATATACATATTTATTTATACAATATGCCAAATAATATTTAAACAAACAAATAATATTTAAACCACTAAACCAAATGTGGTAAACCAGATAATTCACTTTTACAGTCATGAAAGTCAAATTAGATGACTATTTAATTTTTCTTAAATGAATAATCAAATTTTAAATGTTAAAATGTTTTCATTGTTAAATATTGACATACAGATTTATAAAAAACGAAAGTTAATTCAATTGAAAAAATGCCATTTAAAAATGTTTACTTACAAAAAAAAAAATTTTAGTAATAAATACACACAAACTTAACAAACAATTCGAAATTTCTGTCTTAAAATTATATAAACAAGTGAAACAATAACAATATAAAATTTTGAGTTGACTTATTGATATAAGTATCTTCAATTTTAACCCCAATAAATTTTCCCTCTATTGCTTTTTACTTGATTAATTCATTAATTATGTATGTGATTAATTAATATGTACATACAAAAATTGATCATTAATTAAGTATTCAATTGAAGATTGCAGGAAGACTTTCTTCATTGACCATATTCAGAGAAGAGTTAATAGATCAAAATCGAGGACCATTAAAAAAATTACTAATTTTAAAAAGGTGGGGTGCTTTGTCAAAAATCTCAACTAAAACTGCTTTAAGAAATAGATTTATTAGTTATTTTTTAGTATACTGATGGCGTTGATGAAGCTATTTCACAAAAATTTCTTCAAAGGTCCATCGATCGTACCTAGTAAATATGTGTTAAATGATCATAATTAAAATTGATATATATTTATAGATACCAACACTGCAGGAAGACTGTGATTTCATTGTGATCGAACTTAACTTTTCAAATAAAAAAATGCACGCCATTTATCTATTTGAAAGTCTTAGTTCGTTAAATGTAAAATTCCAATATTTAAAAAAATGTTTACTACCATTTTAATATTATAATAATGAATGTTCAAAGTGTCGCGTTGGTTACTGAATTTCATATTCTTTATCATTTCTACGTTTAAGGAAATTATCTTAAGCTACATGGATGGCTCCTAAAGTATCGAAATTTTTCAGTTTAAATTATTCATTTAAATTATATTATTAGTCAATGGTTTTAATCTGAATATCAACCTTTAAATAATAATTAAACTGAATATCTTCCGTAATTTTAACCAGCCCCGAAATAAAATTTCTATTTCGTGGGGTATTTCTGATAAGAAATATTTCGTAATTGAGATAATCTCAACTGTGTTATATTATTCTATTGTCATCGAAATACTGTACATTTGTAAAAATTTACAAAAATGACAATGAAAAACACCAAGGCCAGTATAAATATAGGTGGAAAAACTGGAGAAGCATTTGAATTTGACAAAGGTGTTAAGCAAGGCGATTCATTATCAGCAGTGTTGTTCAATATTGCCTTGCATATGGCTATAATATCAATCGACCAACGAGGAAATATATTCACCAAATCAACACAAATCTGTCCATATGCGGATAACACAGTAATTATTATTTTATATATTTATTAGTTCCTGTTTTCCCATGGGGGACGTAGGGCCGCCACAAACGCCTTCCACCGTACACGGTTCTATGCTATCTGCTTGATTTCACCTCAGCTCTTGCCTTCTTCCTCGATTTCCTTGTTGACCGATCTTTTTCAGGTTGTCTTCGGTTTTCCTCTTTTCCTGTTCCCCTGAGGGTTCCCCTCGAGGGCTTGTCGACAGATGATGTAATTTGGCCTTCTTAGCGTATGGCCAATCCAACCAAACTTTCTTTTCTTGATGGTCTCATTTACTGGACTTTGATTTGTTATTCTCAATAATTCATTAGTTATTCTGTGAGGCCAATGAATGTTCAAAATTGTTCGCAGACATTTGTTGATAAAAACAAATTATTACAAGATAGTAATTATTGCAAGAACTAAAAATAGATTATTACAGTTAATAAAAGAACTAATTGAAAAATCAGATTAAATACGTCTGGAGATTAATGAAAACAAAACGAAATTCATGATTATATCAAGGTCGGAAGAGAAAAGATAAATACAAAATCTAACGAAATAAAAAATAAATGTGAAATCCATGACTGCATTGGTAATCAGATACAAAAGAGAAACAAAGCCGTTTTTGCAAATAATAGGTTATTAAAAAGAAAATTAATTTCAAGAAACTGTAAAATGCAGATATATAAAATCCTAATAAGGCTTATAGTTACATGTGGATCGGAAACCTGGGTTTTATCCAATAAAGATGAAAATATTTTAAGAAATTTCGAACGTAGACTAATTAGAAAAATTCATGGATCCATTAAAGAAAATAACACATGGAAAAAAAGATACAATCATGAAGTTGAAAAACTAATTAAAGGAAAATATATCATAAGATTTATAAAAGCTAAAAGAATTCAGTGGATAGGACATATCGAAAGAATGATGGAAACAAGCATGCCTAAGACAATCATGAATGGAAAATTATATACTAATAGAAAAAGAGGAAGACCAATGCGAAGATGGCTGGATCAGGTTGAAGATGACCTGAAAATAATAAAAATAAAAAACAGGAAAAACAAGTCTAGGGAGAGAGCAACGTTGAACTCCATAAATGAGAAAGCTAAGGCCCACCAAGGGCTGCAGAGCTGGAAAAGAAGAAAGAGAAGTGATTATTAATTAGACGATATAACGTATTGTTTTATCATATTCTTTATACTTATATAATTAAAAAATTATATATTTTGGAATCGCGATGCTCATACCAAAAAGAGAAAAAGTAATGTAAAATGAATCAGGAAATACATTATTTTCTAGACAAAGTCACAGGACATGTTACCTAATAGTTATCATAATAATAATTTCTTATGAAATAGAACTTGATAATGCCTCGTTACAATTTCAACATCGAAAACAAAATATTTATTGTGCATAGTTCACTTATATGGAGGTACACAACCTATTGTAATTCAAACGAGATTAAACCGTTCCAATGATTTAACTCTTGTTAGTGCATCTCATCTGATTACTTATATTTACATTCTAAAACTTTTATTTATGATTACTAGAAACATTAAGGATGTACGAACGCTGATAAATAGTCCATTTATAAAAATGTTTTAAAATCGTATATAGTACATTCATAAAAGTTCACAATAATGTTTATTATTTTTTGTCGTAAGTTAAAATTAAATTTAGACCCATTATACCGAATATAACTAAAAAATATATTTAAGAAAAAAACCTAAGATTTCGGGTAATAAAGCTATCGCCGACAGAAATAAAATTTACCCGAAATCTCAGTTATTTTCTTAAATATCTTTTTTTGGGCCCGTCATACCGGAATTTTATTGGATCAATCTCTTTATTAATATTTATATTTTCTATTGCGTAGTTTTTTCTTATTCGTCTTATTTTATTCCATGTTAAAATTATCAAAATAGAAACTTTTATAATTGATTTATATGCACTTCAACTACATGTACACAAAAAATCAAGCCTTAATATTTTTGAAGCTTCAGTGCTCGTACATCCTTAATTAGAAAAACAGTAAACATGTATCAAATATTAAAATAAAGTTAATAAATATACTTCTAGCACTACACAATGCAATTTTATCTTAAAAATCTTAAATTTTATCTTAAGAATAATGGTTGATTGACTTTTAAATGAATGAATATTCAACAAATATAAAGTCAGTGGATATACTGACTTTATCTTTATATTTATATCATAAACATAAACATAAATGTAAAAAAGGGTCAAGTTTTTTGAAGTGATTCTTAGTGTAATATTTTCTTAAAAAAACGTAGTGGTATCGAAGACAGGGCCAGGAACTTATTTAAATATAAGAATATAAATTTAATTTGTATTTTATATTTTCTCAAGGCATATTTTTCACTTATCAAGATAATAAAATACTAAATACATACTAAATTTATATTAATTTTCTTACGGTTGCTAAATGACGTGACCCTCTCTTCTATATCACTATTAAAGGAGAAAATATTTTATTCAGGATTGTCCCGAAAACTTGGCCTTTTTTAACCAACTTCAAAAAAGGAGGATTAGGTTCTATGTTCGATTGTATTTTTAAAAAAAATGTATGTTCACCGATTTCTCCGTCAATTGTGGATCGATTTTGAAAATTATATTTTTGTTTGAAAGGGTATACTTACGAGGTGGTCCCATTGTCACCAAGTCGTATTCTGATGAGGGGATCCTATGGAAATCGAGGGAAATTCTCAAATTGTGAAGGCATGTACAGTGTGTTTGTTGAATCAAATGAAATCTAATAATGATTCAGGTGTTTCAGTCTGAGAGTCATCACTTGCTGCTGCTGAGCTGAAGATGGCAGCCTCAACACTCCTTAACTGTTATGAGATAAGAGATAATACTACAATATGTCGACAGAAACTTATCGAAAAGTGAACTAGTATAGGTACTTAACTAAAAACTATACTACTTACCTACCGATATTCACACTAAAAATGGGAAAAAAGTTTTTTTTAAACCGACTTCAAAAAAGTCAAAAGTTACTACACTAAACAGCGAAAAATAACAAAATACTGATTCAAAAGACAATTCTTATCCAAACCTATTACCTATAATTTTGACTTTCGATCCGATTGATTTTTGAATTAAAATATCTTTAAATAATATATGCTCCGTAACGATGAGATTGAAAATTGTATCTTAAAATGATTGAATCTTTCTATAATCGAAAACAGCTCAGTGCTGTTTTAGTTCAAAAGTTATAGGGTTATCATTTTTGACGTAATATTTCGAGAATAATATAGCACACAGTGGTTCGTCTGGCCACACCCACTTAAACTTTTACATTCGCACTGGCGTGTTATATGATATGTTCCTACTGCTATACAATGCTATTTTATCTCAAAAATCAAATTATAGAACTTCAATGAGGATTGCTGGTTGATTGACTTTTTAAATGAATGAATATTTATTATTAGCATTCGAATAATTTAAATATATTCATATTTACAATGTAATTCCTTCGATAGTTACGATTTTAATTATTACAAATAAAAACTTCTATACAGATTGCAGTAAAAATACTTAAAACTTATCAATACTTTGAGAGGTTTGCGATTCCCTAGGGAGAATCAGGCCTCTATCTTTTGTCCTTCCGTTTGATAAGGAAAAACCAGTTGAGAACAGTTAGTCATCGTTGTTTTTATTCTGTTTTCCATTACTTTTAATTTCCTTGTTTCACTGTTATGTTTTCTTCTCAGTTCTAAACTTATCGCGGGGTCGTCGTTTTCGTACATTTTTACTGAAATTGTTCAATGCCATGAACTACCTACTTCGAGTGACTTCCATCGAAAGTTTAAAGGAGCCTCGAGTATGACATACATCGTGAGTGGATTAAAATTTCTAAAATTAAAAGGAATAATAGTGCAGAGCTAATTTATTTAATCCCACGAATCTGTTAAAAATGCTTTTAATATTACAACGAAGGGTTGAAGGTTCAGAAAGTAAGTTTTTCGTCATTCAAAAAGGTAGTGTCGTGGAGTTCTAAAACAGTCTATATATACATATATATCCTGACAAAAGTATAACAATACCATCTATGTGATTGTGAAATAATGAAAACTGTGGTTGAAATATTGATTTCCTCTTTTGTGCATACGTACGAAAAGTAAAGTTTATTTCTACAGTAGAGAGATTTAATATGTTCAAAACATTGCCAAGAGATGTCGTAATAGGTACTAATATTTAACAAGAACTTATCAAAAATAAAATATTATTCATGGTAGTTAAAATATCAACAGGTCAATTATGCCTGTTCAGATTATAAATATTCCAAATTGATGTCCATATTACACGTTTTTAAGAAATCTATTTAACTAATACCATTAATTCGTTTCATTCTGCTTACTTTAAAAGAGGAGTGAATTATTTAGACTCTGAGTTATTTAGGTCTTAATGATTCAAATTTAATGTGAACACAATACGACTTTTTTCAAGGGGTAATAAATACGAAAAACTAAATCTTCTGGGCATTTTACTATATCATCGAAAAAGTTTTGTAATAGTTTGTGGTCAGTATAATTAGAATTTTTTCGATGAAATATGTGCAAAGTCAACTATATAAGTTGTACCGACAATGTAATGCAAAATATACAAATATTTTTACAATATCTCTCGTGCTGACTTTGAATTTGACGTTCAGAATCTTTTTTGCTATTCAGCACTTCTTCCCCGTGTTAAAGATGTTTATTTAATGGAAGAAAGCACGTTTTTAAAATATTGGCAATTGTTTCTGGTCAACGTATTCCGTAAAATTCTTATTTGATAGAGAATTATTCAATTTTTACATACTTCATTTGGTAAATTTGGTGCATTTGATTGGTCAATTTTAATCTATGTTCTGTATATGAACAACCAAAGGGGTTTTGGTCTCACCTCGCCTTGCCTCGCTTTTTTAAATATCAACCTCGCCTCGCCTCGACCGAGGCAGAATGCTGACTAGCCTCGCCTCGCCTCGGTTGGGTTAGCTATCATCCTCGCCTGGTGCCTCGTAACCGAGGACCGAGACGAGGCGAGGTCACCTCGTAGCCTCGGTGAAACACTAGTCCAATCTACCGATTTGATTTGATAGTATTGAAAAAACATTCTAATTTCAATTTATTGCCGTTTTGATGGCCAAAACTGTGTTTAACTTCTTCTCCCAGATTAAGAGGATAGTCATTTTCCAACCACTGTCATAATTAAATAATTTGTCGTTCATGACAAAAATTTTTAAAACTTTTGTGAAATTGGTTTTTGTAATCTGTAGAAACTATGGACTTCAGCTTCCTGAATCTGATGCTACATAGTTTGGACTAAATAGATCGGATTTCGTATGAGTATACGCACTAAATGATAATATGACATAAATATTTTTGCACTTATTTATACTTTTCTGTACAGAAAATTGTCCTAAGTCAGTATCTCATGCGGTATCGTATCATGTAACTTGTACGGCTTGTAATCCGTTTAACTGTGATGAATTTGAGTGAAAAAATATTTGAGTAAGTATTTTCCATTAACAATAAACATTTTTATCCTTTAAAAATTTGTTCACTTTAAATCCTTTTTCAAAAGGTAGATCTTTCTTTATGCTTCATGAGAAATGGCTCTATTTGTGTCAATTATATGGTAAAAAATATGTTAGGGAACTCTTCATAATAACTATTTACCAAAAATTCAATAGTTTTCAGATAACGGTCGAATAGTTTTCAATCGATCTGATAGTTTTGAGATTATTTGGTCTAAGAGAAGATAAAGGACAAAGTAAATTCAAGAAAACTTGAGTTCTAAGACATCCGTGGTGTCCGATTTCCAAAAAATCTCAAAAACTAGATGGTGTTGAAAGTTAAAATTTTACATTAAAGTATACTAATCTCGAGAGAAACTATTAAATAAAACAAATATTTGAGATTTTCGTAACAATAATTTTATTTTGATTAGTTTCGGATAGTGATGAGCAAAACCAAGACAGTCTTGGTATCGATCTCGGTCTTGCTTATCCGGTCTTGGCCTTGGTCTTGCTCAAATATTTGTAGTCTTGGTTTTGGTCTTACGTATTCAGTCTTGGTCTTGGTCTTGCTCATTTAGTCTGTTACTTACTACTTAGGTCGTTTTGGAAATTTTTCAAGGCTTTTTATAGGTATAAATTATATCATTCTTACGATATCATTCTTTCTTCGTTACTCATTTTTCACAAAAATACAGTTTATTTTATACTTCAAAATCGGTAGCAAAATATACAGTATTAAAATGCTCTAATTTTCTTAGATGCCTTAAGACCTTATCATATCATCCCAAGAAATTGGTATAAATAGTTTAGACAATAACGAAAACTCGAAAATCTACCCTTCCAATTCTTCAACGCATAAATTGACCTTTTTCTGTAAGAAAAAAAGTACAAAGTACTCGAAGAAAGTAAAACTATAAAAAAAAATTAGCTTAGATCCTCTTTTTAACCCGACTTCAAAAAAGAGGATGGTTCTCAATTCGTCTGTATTTTTTTTTTAATGTGTGTCACCTCAGAACTCCGTCATTTATGGACCGATTTTGAATTTTTTGTTTTAAAGGGTTTGATTTCCCATTGGTCCCATTGTCACCAAATCGCATTCTGATGAGGGGATCCCCGGGAAATCGAGGAAAAGCCTCATTTTATATGTGATAACCGATTTCTGGGAAATTTTATATTTTTTTGAAAGGGTATACTCATTCATAATGGGAAAATAAGAAAATGTTTTCTTATTTTCCGAAAAACCGACTTCAAAAATATTTTTTACAAAAAAGAAAACCGACCCCGAAAAAAAATTTTTTACAAAAAAAAACCAAAATGCTTGTAAAAAAAAATGAAAATCTGTTATAAAAAAATGCACTAAAAATTAAAAAAAAAAAAATGGATAAAAAAAAAAGTGTTAAAAATTAGCTGGTCGTTTAGTAGGTCTACCCATATTTAGACAAATAAAATCAGTAATAGAACTTCAAAGTCACTAAAAAGCGAGAAATAAAACCTATTTTGACAAAATGAAAACAAAAAATGCACTAAAAAGTAAAAACGATAAAAGTGTCGGTACGCATAGGTACAAACGATTACGAGTGGGTACAAACGATTTGTCGGTGAAACAAACCGGTACAAACGATAAAAGTGTCGGTACGCATGGGTACAAACGATTACGAATGGGTACAAACGATTTGTCGGTGTTACAAACCAGTACAAACGATATTATTGACGGTACGAATGAGTACAAACGATTTGCCGGTGTTACAAACCGGTACAAACAATATTATTGTCGGCAAAACTGGGTACAAACGATTTCGAGTGGGTACAAACGATTTGTCGGTGGAACAAACGATATAAGTGTCGGTACGCATGGGTACAAACGAATTTGAGTGGGTACAAACGATTTGTCGGTGGTACAAACGATAAAAGTGTCGGTACGCATGGGTACAAACGATTACGAATGGGTACAAAAGATTTGTCGTGGTTAAAAACCGGTACAAACAATATTACTTTCGGCAAGACTGGGTACAAACGACTTCGAGTGAGTACAAACGATTTGTCGGTGGTACAAACGATATAAGTGTCGGTACGCATGGGTACAAACGATTTTACGGTGAAACAAACCAGTACAAACGATAAAAGTGTCGGTACGCATGGGTACAAACGATTACAAATGGGTACAAACGAATTATCGGGGTTACAAACCGGTACAAACAATATTATTGTCGGCAAGACTGGGTACAAACGATTTCGAGTGGGTACAAACGATTTGTCGGTGGTACAAACGATATTCGTGTCGGTACGCATGGGTAAAAACGATTATGAGTGGGTACAAACGATTTGTCGGTGGTACAAACGATATAAGTGTCGGTACGCATGGGTACAAACGATTACGAATGAATACAAACGAATTATCGGGGTTACAAACCGGTACAAACAATATTATTGTCGGCAAGACTGGGTACAAACGATTTCGAGTGGGTACAAACGATTTGTCGGTGGTACAAACGATATTCGTGTCGGTACGCATGGGTACAAACGATTATGAGTGGGTTTTGCCGACAATTATATTGTTTGTACCGCTTTGTTTCACCGACAAATCGTTTGTACCCATTCGTAATCGTTTGTACCCTTGCGCACCGACACTTTTATTGTTTGTACCGTCTTGTGACACCGAAAAATCGTTTGTACCCACTCGTTACCGTTTGTACCCATGCGTACCAACACTTATATCGTTTGTACCACCGACATTTCGTTTGTAACCACTCGTAATCGTTTGTACCCAGTTTTGCCGACAATGATATTGTTTGTACCGGTTTGTAACACCGACAAATCGTTTGTACCCATTCGTAATCGTTTGTACCCATGCGTACCGTCAATTTTATCGTTTGTACTGTTTTGTTACACCGACAAATCGATTGTACTCATTCGTAATCGTTTGTACCCATGCGTACCGACACTTTTATCGTTTGTACCAGTTTGTTTCACCGACAAATCGTTTGTACCCCCTCGTAATCGTTTGTGCCTATGCGTACCGACACTTTTATCGTTTGTATCACCGACAAATCGTTTGTACCCACTCATAATCGTTTGTACCCATGCGTACCGACACTAATATTGTTTGTTCTACCGACAAATGGTTTGTACCCACTCGAAATCGTTTGTACCCAGTCTTGCCGACAATAATATTGTTTTTACCTGTTTGTAACACCGAAAAATCGTTTGTACCCATTCGTAATCGTTTGTACCCATTCGTAATCGTTTGTGCCCATGCGTACCGACACTTTTATCGTTTGTACCACCGACAAATCGTTTGTACCCACTCATAATCGTTTGTACCCATGCGTACCGACACTGATATCGTTTGTAACACCGACAAATCGTTTGTACCCATGCGTACTGTCAATTATATCGTTTGTACTGGTTTGTAACACCGACAAATGGTTTGTACCCATGCGTACCGACACTTTTATCGCTTGTACCGGTTTGTTTCACCGACAAATCGTTTGTACCCACTCGTAAACGTTTGTACCCATGCGTACCGACACTTTTATCGTTTGTACCACCGACAAATCGTTTGTACCCACTCATAATCGTTTGTACCCATGCGTACTGACACTAATATCGTTTGTACCACCGACAAATCGTTTGTACCCACTCGAATTCGTTTGTACCCAGTTTTGCCGACAATTATATCATTTGTACCGGTTTGTAACACCGACAAATTGTTTGTACCCATGCGTACCGTCAATTTTATCGTTTGTACTGGTTTCTTACACCGACAAATCGTTTGTACCCATTCGTAATCGTTTTTACCCATGCGTACCGACACTTTTATCGTTTGTACCGGTTTGTTTCACCGACAAATCGTTTGTACCCATTCGTAATCATTTGTACCCATGCGTACCGTCAATTATATCGTTTGTACTGGTTTGTAACACCGACAAATCGTTTGTACCCATTCGTAATCGTTTGTACCCATGCGTATCGACACTTATATCGTTTGTACCCGTTTTTAATCGTCGAGTACTTAAACACAATAAAAATGAATTCTGCTTACGACCAAACGTGCAGAAACTATTGTCTCTACCAAAACGATACCACATATAATTTATTCCTAAATGAGATACGAAAAAAAATAAACAAATAAAAAAAAATTTTTTTTAATTTTTTAAAATTAAAAAAAAATTTTTTTATTTTAAATTTTTTATATTTTTTTTTAACATCGGTACAAACAGGTACAAACGATTCTCTTCACAATGGCATCAACGAAAATCATTTATCTCAACACGAGTTGCGGAGCAATTTTACCCATCCCTTTAGGGTACAAACGAAAATCAAGGTGGTACAATCCGGTACAAACCGAGTACAATCGAATAAAATTAAAAAAAATCTTCTACCGTTAAGTGGGTTGCCAACTTCACATAGGTAAGAATATGCAATTATTTTTTTACTTTTTAGTGCATTTTTTGTTATAGAATATTTGATTTTTGAAGTCGGGTTTCCATTTTGTCAAAATATATTTTATTCAGTACCAGTTTACCAGTACCTTTTTTTATATTTGATGTTTAAATTTAGTGGAGTAAGCTGGAAATCTTAAACACAGAAAATGTTTTGTTCCAACAAAAACATATATTGAAGTCACGACAAATATTCTCATATAGCCTATTTACAACGGAAGTTATAATTTTTAGTTTAGTCTTGCACTTTGGTCTTGGTCTTGCATTCTCGTTCTTGATGTCAGTCTTGTTCTTGTTCATTCGGTCTTGGTCTTGCTAATGGATGTATGATCTTGGCGATTTTGCAAGTCCAAGACCAAGACAGATTTTGCTCATCACTAGTTTCGGAACACCGCTCCTTCATTAGAAAATATATAATAATGAAATTATCAAATATCTAATGAAGGAACAGTGCTCCGAAACTAGCGTAAATAAAATTATTGTTACGAAATTATCAAATTTTTTAAATTTAATAATTATAATGGATTTTTGACAAATACCGACCCATTATTAAAGACACACTATTTTTTGAGATTTGTCATTTTGATTGTTTGTTTGTATTTTTGTTAATATAAAAAACGAAAACTTGATTGGTCGAAATTGGAAAACTAGGCCAACGTGGTTTAGCATAAGATTCACGTGTTCAGTGAGTTTACTATAGATAAATAGACCTAATCTCATAATGAGATTTTGCCGTTTTAATGCGATGTATCCTACAGGAATTGAGACCAACTTTTGTTCAGTTTCTAGATAAAAGTTTAATTTCCTTGCTTGTCAATTATTCTAAATATACGTGTTTATGTCGATTTTAATACAGATCAAAGGATCGAAATTCACAATCGATTAACAAAACCGGTAAATATTTATCTATTTTAAATTTAATATGTAGGTATTTATTTTCAATACACTTTTTAATTATTTATTTCCAATAATGTTTATTGTTAAAATATCAATTTTCCAACACAAAAAATAAATACCTTGTCTCATCCTGTTCGAATATAACAATCTACCTGTTATATTTCTTCGTCTACATACTTCGATTGGCATTATAACCTCCGCCAGTAAAGAATAATAAAGGTATTCTTATAAAGATATTTCTTTTATTTTTTTGTGAGACATTTTTTCATTTTTATTTTCTTATCAACATCTTTGTGTAAAATTTCCACTGAATAAATAAAATGAATATTGTATTTTTTTCTGAAGCATTTATATACATATATAGACGTTTTTTGTGTGCTCTATAGTATGGTTACATGTGTGCTCTTATGTCCATATGCTCTTAAAAATATATACAACTAAAAATATAAATACCTACGTATTTTAGAAAATAATACAGTTATAATATTTTTGTTACATTTATATATTTTACGTTGACCACTTGTTTGTTTTTTTTTTATATGTCCTTTTGTTTGTTTTACGTACTAAATGTTTGAAAAGTATCTTCTTAAAATAATTTGTCGCATTGTAAATAATTTTTTTCATTTAAAATCTTTGAATTCACCGATTTTTGACATGTGTTCCGTCTTACCGGAAGTGGGACTTCAAATGCTACTTTTCTTTTTCCGAGACCTTGTCTAATGGTTTTTCCTTTATATATAATCTTTAATTAAAGCAAAGAACTTAAGTTTTTTTGTTTGATTTTACAAAGAATTACTTGAAAGCAAAAGTTTTGAAAATAATCTTAAATAAGTTTCTATTATAAAAACATTTTTAAAAACAAGCTTTTTATAGTAAAACTAATTTCCTACAAATTTACTTCTTATGCGTTTTTCGATTTTTACAATATCAAGAGAGATATATCATATTTTGTGTTTTCCCCGCCTTCTAAACCCTCCCCTCCTCTTGTCGATTCTTGTCATGCTTACCATAAAAATGCATTGTCATCAGAACTGAATCAACATCTAAAAATTCAACTCCGTAGGATAAGAGGAAGTGGTTCTAATTCAGCTTGCAAGATTTGACCCGAACATACATACATATATACATACATACATTGCAAGTTGAAAAAATAATAAATAAAAGCTTGCACAAAATGAGTTTTACGCCACTTTTTTTGTTTCTGGAAAAATTTGGTAGTTAGAAAAGCTTTAATATTGTTCTTTTGAGTTTTCTTTAGAAGATTCCGTCGTAACATGTCTGAATAGAACGTGCTCCACGGAAATTTACCATTTTCCTTCCCAATCAACTCTTTTAATGTTTAAAGTACTTTTTTAAAAGAGGTGAAATTTCAAAAAGGTTTCCTGCTCCATTTTTGGCGAAAATATATCAAAAATAGCAATCTGTTATAAAAAAAATGACCCAAAAAAATAAACAAAATTATTTTATTCATAAGAATCTTATATTTTATTTCATTTTAATTTATTTTTATTTTTTAAATAATAGGGTTTTACCTCCGTTTCTGAGACACCACTGCCTATAACATAGGCCACCCACATCATTATTTTTAAACCTTTATTAATTTTTTAAACTATACATTTTTCTTTATTTGATGTGAGTGGAGGATCAGGAATTCATATGCAGACTAGGAATTGGTAGGTTGTGCGGCTGCAGCCGACTTTGATAGGAACTATGCCGATATTCATCTGGAGTTCATGAAGGGAAACTGCAGAAAACCTTCATAAGCATAGCCGGTAACTTCGTTCTTGTCCATACGCCGACAGTTTAGTCAATCAACCGCCCCATTAATTTTTTTGATTGACAAACTGCCGATGTTGGGATCCGAACTCATAACCTTCCGGTTCCAAGTAGAGCGCCTTAACAAGCGCGGCTACTTGGCCGGTTATATATATTTTATAATAGAAAGATTTTACACACAGTTAAATGTTTAAGGATGTTCCAGCATTCCACCACTTTTCGCCAGATTTTGCTCATTTTTTATCACAGACTAAAAATAACGTTTTCTAATAAATCTCGAAGTTTCAGAATTTTTGACCGTTTAGAAGCATCTAAAACTTCATGCCCGCCCAACTATTATCTGTGGTATTAGAAAAATTACTCGAGAGAGGTTAAAAAAACACTAGGAGAGTAAAGATAAATATTTATTATATAAATTTAAAAAAAAATCGTGTGTTACCGTTTTGTTTTCGAATTTTAAAAGTTAAAATTTTTTTTTTTTTCAAAATAACATTATTTTGTATATGTGGATTTGTCTATGTGTTGTATATGTGTGTTTATGTATTTGTGCTATAATAAAATCAAACCGGTTTTTTGTCTTGATTATACAACACAGTGCTGGAACGTCCTGAATTAAGTAGCCCAATCTGTAGCAATGAATAAAAACCTAACTGCCAAGCGATAATCTAAATAACCCATTTGGATAGGAATAGCCCAATCTGGCATCTTTGTCTGTGACATGTCAATATACAGGGCTAATAATTTTAACTATTTCTTAAATTTAATTGTATTTGTCTATAAAGTGAGTTTTTTTAAAATTTGAGTACCTATCTCTTATCACAAGCTTTTATTTAAGCTTACTATGATGTAAACAAATTTTAGATCGATTTTTACCTACTTCAAATTATCGTATCATCTTGAAACTTGTGCAAATGTGCAAATTCTTATAAAGGGCTGATCTCATGATGGAGTTCGACGAAAGTCAGACAAGATACCCGTTAGTGTTTCAAATGCTGGCACAAAATTTCTTACGCATATCTTACATAGATAGCAAGTAAGCAGGAGCTGCTTCAACTTATTTCTTTAGAATACATAAATCACTTTCTAGCGGTTAAAATTTAAGTCTGATTAAAATGAAATGTCGTATATGATTTTAGTATTTGCAAGGCTAATTTTATTAATAAATAACATACGTCAAGGGGAAAGGGGGCATAAAGAAAGAAGAAAACACAAAATATAAAATCTCTTAATATTATAACAATCGAAAAATACATAAGGAATAAAGTAGTAGAAAATCTTGTTTGCCACATTCACCACCTCATCATTTTTGCTCAAACTCTAAAGTGTACAGAGATATTGAGGAATTTAATTTTCGATCTTAATCCGTCAATATTTCTGTAAATATTAGTGTAACAGAAAAAATGATAAGAAACAAAATTACATTAAAACTTAGTACCTACAACTTTACTACTGATAAACTTTTCGATTTTTCAAATATTAAGGGAAATATGTCAAATTTTGTGGTTCCCCCTTCCTTTAAACCTCCCTTTCCCCTTGTCCGATTTTACCCATTAACGAACTTGACCTTTGAATATCAAAAGCGCCTCAAATACCAAATTTCATGCCAGTCAGATCTTAATATATATAATTCTTCTGCCTGTGTGTATGTGACTGACTCCTCCTAAACGGATGGACCGATTTTGATGAAATTTTGTGCGTGTGTTTCAGTGGATTCGAGAATGGTTTAGATTCACAATTCAGTCAAAAAAATTTTAATTTTCAAAAAAAGTTGGTGATTTTCGACATCTACTAGGTAGGATCGATGAACATTTGAAGAAATTTTTGCAATATTTTGAAGTCAGTACGATTCAAATAGCTCTATTTCCTTTAAGGAAATTTGCTAAAAATGATGTACACCCACTATCTACTTTTTACATACAAGGTAAAGTAACGATTGTTAAGTCTTTGCATGATGGGATTAAGTTTTATTCGTCAAATAATAATTTGTTTTGTTGAAAAAGTCTCTATATTTATTATATTTATATAGAATAATGTTACATATCTATAATTTCTATGTTCATTCGTCCACATCTCATCATCATTTATGTTGTCGATTCTATATAGTCTAGGAGAAATTGGCACATGAGTGCCGGAAACTATTCGACCAAAACTTGTTCGTCCCATTAACCCCATGTATAGTACTGATTGTAGAAGAATGGATGTTTTCATGCGGTAACTTGATACCATTTTTTTACAACAGCAAAAAAAAAAAGTTTAATTAAATTATTCTCCTCTTTTTAGACTAAATACAAACAAAAACTGTCTCGCACCATTTTGAAAATTAATTATGTTTTTTTTTTTTTGGTTATACACCTTTTAAGGTTGTCATGAAAGTGGTTGGGGTAAATTAACCAAAACTAATGGTAAAGTTCGTTCTCAAAATACGTGAATTCTAACCACGTTAGAAGATTTTTTATACTAATTATTAATTATTAATAAAATAATTATCAAAAAAAAATTATAAAAATTTCAAAAACTTTTTTTAATAATAATTTAATTATTATTTTTAATTTTTATTAATTATTTAATTTTAATTACATTGACGTTGCCAAACCTACTGTGACAATCTAAAATAAAAGTAGCTTTAGTACCATTTTTCGATCTATAAATTTGATTATCTCAGAAACCAAAAACTGTTTTGAAATTTGGTTCAGGTATTTATAAGACTTTGATTATTATGACAGTTTTTCATAATCCTGATATTTCTGGTGGTCGAGATATAGACTTTTGTATTCCTGTTTTTACCGACGAGTCCATTCAAGCTATGTAAAAATCTCTTAAAAATCGTAACTTTAACATTTTTTTACTCAAAAACTGAAAACCGGATCAAGTTCAAACTCTGGCAGGATATTCTTTATTCTTGAAATAATAATCAGTCAAATTTTGAAGAACCTCTCATTAAATTGAATTTTCTCCATAACAACCTTAATGTTTAAATAACCACGATTTTGATTACTTTTGAACCACTAAAAATAAAAGATTCTAAGCGGTATAGAAATGATTTATTTTATTCCTTAAATTATTTATCTACTATATAAAAATGAATATTTGATCGTCTTCTATGCGTGACTACACCATCCGATCACCATCTGTTGTGGGTGCACCTGGAAAAGTTTCTGACCAAAAAAAATCCAAAATTCCAAACCGTTCCAAAGTTTTTTGACAGATCAGTAAGATAATTTATAATTACTATAGAATATTCACAAAATTTTGGAAATAAATTATTTCTAAAATCTATAGATTTGCCAATCTCAACGTGAAGCGTTACAAAACGCGAAGTCTTAAGCAACGCAAAGCCTTACATTACGCCAAGCGTTAGTAATATGAATCGTTAGTTAACGCGAAGTGGTCTTTTTTGTACATGTGCATCTTCTTAGAAAGAGAAAGAGGATGTGCAACGCTTGCCGGGTACAGCTAGTATCGAATAAATTTATAAATGTAAGTAAAATTGTACATTTCTTGAAAAGGATATATTTTCCACGAAATGAATGCGCTTGTTGTAATCTCATCCGTTTTTAGAAACTACGTAAAATATTTGTCCATGTCATGAGTATCTTATTATGCTCTTACTCAAAACTTGTATTATTTCATTATGAGAATGAATAGTATATTATTTGCTTGAAAAGATCAACTACACAAAATTTTGCACTTCGTGAAATGATTAAATTTGAACAATACTGACAAAAAGTACATCTGGTCGTCCATCTATCATCTTTTATCTGATGATGGGCCGGAAATATCTGTCAATATGTCCGAATCATTTCAATTTTTTAATACTGACAGTAAAATCTTTAATCTTTGTTATTGATCTAATAATGTTAAATGTAATCCTGTCAGTAAGTTTGTAGTTAAGCATAGATCTTTCCATTCTTCTCTGGCAAGTTCTTAATTTTTTATAGTTTGAAATGGTCATAGCAGATGTTTGAGTGCCATATGTTAAGATCGGATAATATTGAAGAGACCTGTACAAATCAGTTTGATCGAATGGTTTCCGATACATACGTATTGATTTTTCCTGGACTAATAACTTAATTTGATCATTATGTTATTATTATTTTTTTATCTATATTATTGACCTTTACAATCTTCTATAATAACTATAACTATATCAATATCAATATTACTTATCAATTTTCTACCTGTGCTTTTAAAGAAATACTTTAAATGGATATTTAACGTATTGAAAAACCTTTTTATAAAAATTATATCTTGATAAATTACATTATTTATCGAACAATTTTATGTTAGATATGTTATACTAAAGTTTCTTTAGTAATTCATAAGGATAACTGTTTATTGTATATTTATTTGAAGTTTTTATTAGAAGCGAATTTATAATATAAAATTGAAGGATTGGTTCGATAAAACTTTGAGAATTAACTGAGAGGCCATCCATTTCAAATAAACAAATGATGATCGGTGATAAAATATTTTTGCACAAAATTGTATTATATTACGAGAATTGAGAATAAGCACACTATTTTGTCAGGGTGGACACATCTTTTATCCAGGATGGCCAATATCTGTCTTCGAAATTGTTAGGCAGAAGAAACATTTATGGACAAAATGTTCGTTTTAAAAATTGAAAACATTTGTTTGCAACTATTTTTCATAAACTGAACTGTTTTTCCACAATTTAAGCTCAAAAAATTGTAATTACTCTTGATTACAAAAGAATATATGTATATAGTACCATTATATACTACTTTGTTTGTTATTGCATTTGTGCATGTGTAAAATTCGATATGCAGGAGCTGCTTCAAGTTAGCGACTTTTTTAGAATACATAAATCACTCTCTAGAGGTCATAATCTGATATGATTTTAGTATTCGCTAAATTTAAATTTATTAATAGCCAAAGCCTAAAATACAACGATATATAACGACTTATAGTGTGCAATTATAGTCTATAGCTACTATGGAAATGACAATCAAAATTGACATTTGAGAATAGAAACAAAATTTTAATAAAATAATTTTATAGTTATTTAAGTATAGTTCCTGTGGAAATGAAAAATCTACAAAAATTTTAACCGACTCCAAAAACAGAAGGAGGAGATTCTATGTGCGACTGTTTGTTTGTTTTTACTATGTGTGTTCCCGGATTTTTCCATCAGTTGTAGATCGATTTTGAATATTCTTTTTTTGTTTGAAAGGGTATACTCTCGAGGTGATCTCATTGTCACCAAGTCATAATCTAATGAAGGGTTGACATACCAAAAATAATAATTTATTACAAGTAATGTAACAACAAACTGAGTTAATTGTTTGAATACCCAGTGTTTACTGAGTTGTATATCAATGATTGAATTGTTAACAATTCTGCGTATTCGAATTGTTAACAATTCAATTTTGGAAACAAAAATTTGGTATATTTCCCTTAATATTTGAAAAATCGACAAATTTATCAGGAGTTAAGTTGTAGGTACTAAATTTTTCTGTAATTTTGTTTCTTATCAGTTTTCTGTTACACTAATATTGACAGAAATATTCACAATTAAAGACTGAAAGTTAAAATTCTAAATATCTCTGTACACATTAGAGTATGGATAAAATGATAAGTAATGAATTATAGTAAACTTGATTTTCTACAACGTTACTCTTTATACATTTTTCCAATATTGTTCCAATATTAAGAGAGATATTTTATGTTTTCTTATATCTTTATGCCCTCCTTTCCCCATGATGTATGCCATTTAGTAATAAAATTGGCCTTGAAAATATTAAAATGATATCAGATACGACATTTGATTTTGATCAGACCTAAATTGTTGATCAGACTGTGAGTTTTATGTATTCTAAGGAAATTCGCTAAGTTGACGCAGTTCCTATGTAACGAATTTTTCCAAACTCTAATGTGTACAGAGATATTTAGAATTTTACCTTTCAATCTTAAATTGTAAATATTTCCGTAAATATTACTATAAAAGAAAAATGATAAAGAATAAAATTACAGTAAAATTTAGTACTGTCTTTGAAACCGTAAGAGTTAGGAAAAATTTTAATGTCAAAAAATGTTCCTTTTGTAAAAATAAATAACGTGTGTTTGAAGCTTGTCTTCCTAAACATAATAGTTTCGTCACAAGTTTAGCTCAAACATCTGAATTTACCATTGATAAAAAATGAAACCATATAAAATGTATTCAGTACCTTTTACACTACTTTGTATTTTGATACATTTGTGCATGTGTAAACTAAAATGAACAGTTCACGCATTGATAATGAACTCAGTATATACCAGATATTAAAGCAATTAACACAGTTAGTTGTTTCTTTTTACTTGTTAGTTAACTTTAAACCATTTTTTATTAATATTAATAGTCGTTCACTGGACATTAAACTTTGCAAACCTCTGTTAGCTTTGGGTTTGAAATATTTTCTGAAATAAAAGAAATAAAGTATTTATCGCAAACCTTTTTACAGTTCAAATTATCGGATAAATGAATGCTTCTTTTCAAGTACTTAAATATTTGAACATTTTTTATAAAAAAATGTTTAGAAAATAGATTGTCTAACGTACTATAGGTAGTATTATAGTACTTACTAGTAGTAGTAGTAATTTATTGTTTTGAATAATATTCATTCAATATTTTACTAGCATATAGTATTTTGGCATATATTTAGCCAAACATATCATACAAATTCAGAAAAATTTCAATTTTTTAACAAGATTGTAAAATTTATAACAAAAATTTACATGACTCATGATTAACATGATTAAAGTCAGAATTTTAATCAGGAGTAATCAGGAGAAATCTTTACTTTACTTTAGGTTTTCATTTTGCAAGCAGGCATCCAGATATTGGTAAATATAATAATAATTATAATAATAATGGGGTTTAACCACCGTTTTTGAGACACGACAGTCTATAACAGAGGCCACCCACATCATTATTTTCCAACCTTTATTAATTTTTACTTTTACATTTTTATGATGTGAGTGGAGGATCAGGAATTGATATTGGTAAATATAATTTACTTTTTTCGTGGACTCCATTAGCTGAATGAGAATGTCCATTATGCTGGTGTGTATGTCGTTTTTTGTTAGGATCTGGGATCTTATAGGGTCGAAGACCCGGCATTCTATAAGAAAGTGCGTTAGGGTGTCGTTATTCTGCCCACACATGCTACAAGTTTCATTTGAAGTTTTATGTGGTTAATGTACACACAGACTTGTTCGTTTTTAGACATTTTGAGCTGACTAACTGCCCTGATCTTGTCAAAACTAATCTTAAACTTTAGATATTCTTCTCCGTCTGCACTCCTTTTAATGTTTTTTGGTACAGGATACAAAAACTTAAGTTAAGTACCCTTTCCCAATCTTGTAGATTAAGTTTGTGCACGTAGCTTTTTTCGAACTCATTGTTTCGTTTCGTAGCCTAGTTAAGATATTGTTCGTTCTAATCGTTTTCCTCTCCAAGAAATTTAAAATATTTTTTAAATGACGATGAGTACTTATTATTCTAGGCAGTATAGATTTTATCAGTAGTAGTAGTAGTATAAAAGATTGGATATGTACGGATCCAGAGCAGCACCGACATAGGTTTCCATAACATAATGTAAATTTTTAATTATTCGTTAACCTTGTGTTGTCTAAATACCATAAAGTATAACGTTGGACACAACAAGGTTATACGTTATGGTAAGGTCGCATAAAATTTTAGAAAAAACCCTTCCGAATAATATCTGTTTATTTAAATGTTTTTATTTAACTTCAATTTAGGTAAACTAATTAATAATCCACGTACATTGTATTCAAAATTCTGTATAGTAAAAAGAAAACTTATTCTTGATTCATTTTTCAATAAATAAGTGCTTTTATTGATCTCTAACTAAAGCCCGCTTAAAAATATCTCCAAAACATCTGTAAGAATTGCAACCAAATCAATTTTAATACCATATAGGACAAAATAAATCCTATTAAATTTTTATAAAAAACTTATATTTAATTGTTTTTGATGCCTTTCGGTTATGTTATGCTAATGGGGGTGACTACCGTTTACGTTATTTGACAGTTAAGTAATATTTCTGAACATTAGTAATAAGTGTTATCAAAATGGTTCGATCTTCATCCAAGATGTGTATAATTTTTCATATCAAACATTGATGTCAAAGTCATGTTACCGGTGTTCACGCATATTACCAGATCCCGACCTAAACGACATAAGAAAAGGAAAAATTGGGTTGGTCATATTTTGAGGCTTGCAGAAGAAGGAGAAGATGCTCGGAATGTAAAATATAAAAGGGTGAGTTAGTATTATCTATTTACACTTATCTTATTTCCTAGTTAAAATAAAGTTATTCCTAATTAAAAATGTACAAAATAAAGATATTTTTGAAACTGTCATAACTTCAATTTTTGGCAATATTTTGCCATAATATCACCATTATAGCAAAATAACAGAGTGTAGTTTAAAGGTGATATTTATTAGCTCTATGTTTTCAAAAAATCGACAATTAGAGTTACGACAGTTTACCTCTCGCCTACATAATTATGGTATTAGGTTGTCTGCATAAAAAGTGATTCAGACTCATGATTGTCACGCTTTAAAGTACCAATATTTGAATATTCTCAAGAAGAAATGAGAATTCAGAGGTGGGGGGAACGCAAAACTTGGAACGAGTGGGTGAAGGATTTTTCAAAAAAACTAATTTATCACTATTTGAAGTGAATGTTGAATTTTCACTGAAAAATAACACAAATAAAAAAAATGAATCCTACATCCTCCAATATCTGCACAATAATGATATAGTAATAGAGATAAATTTTTCATTTTTTATGCATTAATAGGGAATATGCATGAAAATTTTTTTCACATTTATTTTCAGAATATGAAAATACTGTTAATACTGTAATAATATTTAAAAACGAAATTAAAATCCGACAAATATCAAGGAAGCTATAAGCTTTTAAAAATTATTATCTGTCTCTTTCTTGCAAAAATACTAAAAACGGAGTTTTACGTGTATTTTACATTGTGAAAGTGTAATATTACGTCACATAACATATCAAGTGGGCTATCACTCTCTTTGTCTAATCGGGAATTCCAATCATTCATATCTCGCTTATTTTAAAAGTTATTTAAAAACTAATTTTACCTTGATATTTGTCAAGTAAACATGCTTCAATTCAAGTGAAAAAAAATTTTCATGCATATTCCCTATTGAAAAGATGTAGATGTCTTTGTCTCATTTGTTTTAGATGGACTCAATTTTTAACCGACTTCAAAAAGGAGGATGGTTCTCAATTCGTCTGTATTTTTTTTTTCAAAGGCAAGTGTATTGTCTACATACAGTCTCAATTCCCCATACATATCTGAATTATTATGTATAATATGTTTATAATCTAGGGAATTTTCTATTACTTTGCAATGTAATTGCTTTTGTATCAGAAATGCGTACGTACGTGATCTACATAATGTTTACTGTATTATGAATAGAATATAAAGTTACTTTTTTTCTTGTTGTAACAGACGAAATGTGTTGAAAGTGGTAAAGCTATTTGTGGTAAAAACAACAAATGTTATTAAAATTATTTCATTTTATTTTTATTGTTTAAGTAAGGGCAAATCTATTTCCATCAGTTATTTTTTTATTTGTTGATATATATTAATGTGTCTGGTTTCACGCTAATAGATGGGACGTTAAGTGTGCTGTTTTACGGATATAAAAATTTGTGTCCAGTTTTACCGAGCGTATTAACTAAGTACGGGTAGTATATAAAACGCAAAGGATGCCCATAGATAATTTAATAAAGCAGGAGATGTATCATACGCCTTACAATAATGTACATACAACGCCAAAAATCGAGCAAAAAATTTAAAATTTAAGAATTGATTTGTGTCTTATTCGGATTTCGAATAAAAGTTAAAGAGTTAAAATGAACAACTTTTACCTGAAGAATTGTTTTGAAAACTGTAAATAAAATCGACTGTACATGGAATGGCGTTGACAAGTAATTACAAGCTTTCAACTTTTGTCATAGATAATGATTTTATATATATATATATATATATATATATATATATATATATATATATATATATATATATATATAAACGGAAGCAGTGTTTTCACTCAAATATAGAATCTCAACCTCAGCAAGTCGAACATGTGTCCATCAAAACCTCTGGAAGTCTAAACCGTTATAAATCGTATTATTTTGTGTCTGTTTATGCTATAATCTTAAGCGATGCTACAGCCCCAATAGTTTCTACGAAAATTAGCTAATAATTACAAACTTTCCATGTGGAACAAACTCCATGTTGAACAAAAACCGCGAGTCACTACGGGTACATGTTCAGATCATGGGTAATGGATATCCCAAAATTAGTTATAATAATATAATAAAATTTAGAGTTTAAAAAAAATTTTAAAAAAAAATTCTAAATTTTAGTTTTTTAGTCTTAAAACAAAATTATTAGTGTTGTAGTTGCATTCTTCATTATTATTCCCACGAGTAATGGAATCAATCCAATTCAAACCAAGGAAAGTTTATATCGAATATAGTACATGAAATTTATGTCAAAATATTGTTTTTCTAAATTTTAACAGTTTTTTATTCAAATTTGTTTGATGACATTTCCATAGAAACCATAAACAATACTATCACATTATAAATTGTTATATAAAACTAATAGATATGAAAATTTGTATTTTGGCTATTAATAATTTTAATTTTAATTTTGTATTTTATTTTATTTTTTTAATTGTATATTATTTTATTGTCACCAGTTCTAAATACATCTGCATCATTTTAGATTAGTCAGACTTCCGGAAGTAGGTGAAAACTCACTTACAAAATTCCATTACATTCATACAGTCATATAGATAAGCTAATAAAAGCATGATAATATGTTAAATTAAATACTGATATGAAATTAACTCGTCAACCAGGAATCGAACCTCGGGCCTCTGGATAACTAGTCCAGTATGCTTCCGCTACATCAAAGACGAATGTGACGTAATAGCCAACTTTTTCCTATTATTCTAATTTTTTTATATTTTTTTTATTTAGACAGTATTACTTCTGTTGAAGTGATTTATTTATTTAATATTTGTTTATTTGTGTATACTTTCGCGTCAACATAACGATGTTTGTCCAAATTCCTTTCGGTTACGTATGACAAACTGTAGAAGACTTAAGCGTATACTCCGACAGTCAATTTTTAATTAAATTAAATACTGATATGAAAAAATTAACTCGTCAACCAACAATATGTTAATATGTTATTTTACTTGTGACTAAATTACATAGTTTACAGTAGTTTTACGGAAAAATAAGGCAATAATTGAAACAAGCGCTTAACTTTAACAAAATAACCATTATGTATAATAGATTCCACAATTTTTTAATTTTTTATAATAATATATTTTTCACCTTTTCACAACGAAAAACAAAATATTCACGTAGTAAGTAACCTGTAAACCTATAATATATCGTTTCGCTTTTCGAGATTCAAGATGGGTATAATAGTAAGTGGAATAATAACAATGTAATATATATAATAATAATGATTAATCTCTTGTAATAGCGATGTTCAAGTACTTTAGAGTATCACGTATTTATAAGAACAGGGTAGGTAGGACGTTTATAGACGAGTAGAGGTGAGTAGGTAACTATTACCAACGATGATTCTCCTCTCTCTGACTATACCAATATTATTATTACCCAAGTTATTTACGATCCACGACATCATCTCTGTACGTATCTCATACCTATACCTTATGCATTCGAGGTATACTCTATCAGAATTATGGTAATTTATTTGAACAGTGTTTTTGGTTATAATTGAAAATATATATTCTATATATGTTCGAAAGATTTTAGTATAGTGATGTGCTTAATTGATGCTGTTTTTCAATAAATTTATAGAATTAATAAAACATACACTTTTAGAGATAAATTCATTTAGATATTCAATTTAAATGAATAACCACACCACTAATTTATTCATTTTGGATTAGTATAGTTATTTAGAACAACCAATAAAAATGAAACAAAGTGGTTCTACTTATTTCGTAATTGATATATATATGACTGAAATTAGAGTTCAAAATCTTTTCCATATCGATTATGTTTAAATGTTGTTTATGTTTATTGGTTATCTGCTCGAAGGATTATTTTATTATTTTTGGATGTTGGCTCTCCCAAACGGTGTTAAAACCGAATTTTGTTAATAATAATTTGTTATACCGTATTTTAGCTCATCAATATTATTGTAAATTGTCGATTAAGTCTGTTTATAGATCGTTAAATGCAAATTTATTATTACTTGCTATCCACATTATTGTTTATCTATATTATCTATTTAGTATTATTATTTTTCTGTTTTCATATTTGTTATTTTGTCATGTATTATTATAAATCTAAAATGTATCAATCACCTGTAAGCTAATTGCAAATACAGAATATTATTTATTTATTTTTTATTATTTCGTAATTGATAAAATTTCTAGTAAAAATTTTATAGTAAAAGAAAAATTTTGAATGTTCAACGTAGAGCAGAAGCGATTGATATCTTGAATTAGAAGCGGTCATTAACAATTTTTAATCGCGATATATAAATAATTAAACACCAAATATTTATTCCCTAAAAGAATTAATCAAACTATCCGCGACAAAATAACCAAGCGTAATCATAACGGACAAAAAACACTAGAATCGCAATAGTAGTTTGTACTTAGAACTATGTTATTAGTTACATCGATAATTTATCACCACCAACTATTAGAAACCTCATAAGCTCTACAAGACATAGCCAACCTTCACCAACTCAACCCGTATAGCTGTGGATTATAACGATTATCTATTGCTATATACCCAATACCAAAAACCTTAGAGCCTCCACAAGACATGGTTACGTCCACCAACTCGACCCACAGAACTCACACGGTTTCCTCGGTTTTTTTGTCACGGTTATTTTGTCGTTCGGATTTTTTCGTTCAGTTATTTAATCAATTTGAAATTTTTTTGATTGTAATGTCGCGGCCACGACTGCTTCTGAGGTTTTGTAAACCAAAATTTTCCTGAATTTTCGATTTACATAATATATACAACTTCAGATTTTTTCGATTTTTCCTCGGAAAAACAATATTATAATTATAAAAAGTGTTTAAATAAGCCATGTAAAAAGAAAAGTTAAATGAAAACTATCAGTAAGAGGATTTCGAAATAACAACAGCTTTACTGTTCATATAGCCCAAGGTGGGCCTTAGGTCGCATTACGTCATGTTAATCTTAAATAGCCATAATTAAGTGCTAAACTCTTAGGTGTTTGTTATAAAACATTACGAAAAAAATTTTGTTTAATTGATCCGTAGACGTCCGTTGTTGGCTAGGATGCTAGTGACTACATCAAATACCCGCCTTTATATATATTTCTGAAATATATATAAAAGTATAAATATATAAAATTTCGTATAATTGTGTATTTCCAAAGCCAACATTATAAAAAAAGGGGGAGTGGGTGTGTCTTGGACACGGCCGTGTGTTTTACTTGAACGGGTAACTAGTGTACGTAAGGGGTAATATTTTCTTTGAGCGTATTATATGTACACTGAGAGGGAAAAATACTTATATCAAGTAAATTTTCTTGCCATATATATTAATCTCGCGACAAGATTTTATATCATGTAAATTGTATAATGTCATATATCGATGGGTTTGATTTAAAAGAGTATATTTTCTTGTTTTAAAAGCTTGTTTTAAAATTTTTACTATTAATTTATTCTTTATTTTTCGCTGAAAATGTTTCTTTGTCTGTTCATTTCATGATTTTCATTTCTTAATTCCGGAGTTAACAAGTGAAGGAGTAGTAAGTTAAGGGGAAATTGGTGCTTGGAGAAAGAAGAAACACCAAATATAAAATATCTCACTTAAAGTAAAAAATTAGCATAAATAATGCAATGTCGAAATATCTGCAATAGTAGCAATAATCTCAATAGCAATCTCTCTTTATATTGGAAAAATCGAAAAACACATAAGCAGTAAAAATGTAGAAAATTAGTTTTATTATAATTCAGTTCCTTATCGACATCAAAATGGTGGCACCGGCACCGATTCACTCTTTCATGTGGTTTGGGTATCACTAGTTTCCTATTGAGAAGCCCTTTCCAACCGTATACGATATCTTCACTTTGACTGAGATTTTTGACAAGTTAAGGCTCACATTCCATTATTTTTTAAAAATTTTTTACTTTAACGCCATATATATCTTTTCTAAAACTGTTTTTCACTAATGTTTCATTTACATAAATCGATAGATCTTGGCAATAGCTGTCGATTGAAACTAAAACGAACGCCCTAGCTTGTCTGAGTCTAATGTTATACCAAACGGAAATTATGTGACGCAACAAAACGATCTCAAAATGGCGGCGCTTCACCCTCCACCGTGCGTGATTCGTTGAAGTCCTAACTAAGCATAACAAATTTTTTGAACCTTTAGCAATCTTGTGGTGTCATTATATTTTTGATATAGCTGATAGTTTTGTAGCTGTAACACCAAACTTTATCCCCCGATTTTGTTATCATCAGTTTTTTTGAATTATCCCCCTATATATAAAATTTATAAACGTATTCACGTCAAAATCAATGGAGAGAATCTTCAGGAAATCTTGAAAACAGTCGAGTTCAACTTTCTCGCCAAAAATATGTTTCAAACTCTAGCGTTATAATAGTTAATTATGAAACTTAGCAGACACACACAAACCACTGAACATAATTTATACTTCTGACAATGGGGGATCAAACGTAAAGGTCCAATTAAAACTCAACATCAATTTTCAAGATTTAACACATAATCTCTATGTACACTCACTTTTGTAGCCTGTATATAGTGAAAAATAAAATCCAAATTCTAATGATTCTGTAAAATTAAAATTAAAGAGCGTAGTGAAACAAAATATCATCGTCAAAAGATTACAAAATAATGTTTTGAAAAGGAAATAATTACTAATTCACTTATGTTCATCCATTATATTTATAACAAGTAATGGGAGTTTTGATAATACATTAAATGCGAATTTACACTGTACCTATGTACAGAATTAGTTCAAAGAAAGTACTATAATATGGTTATTTATTAATTATTCCGTCGTTTTAAATATGTTATTGATTTTAATCTAAACAAAATTAAAATAATCTTGACACACTGGACGATTCAGCGTACTAACGTCACCATTTAAATTAGACATTTTACTCTTTAACATAGGTATTTTTAGCGAATTTCCTCCAAAGGAAATGCAGCTATTGTTTTTGCACCAATGTTGGAATTTCGTAAAAATTTCTTCAAATGTCCATCGATCCTACCTATTATATGGTAAAAATTGTAAACATATGTATATATACATATAAATATATATATATATATATCTCAATATATTTACATATATATATATATATATATATATATATATATATATATATATATATATATCCCCCTCCCTCTAACCATTAACGAACTTGAACTTTAGAATACCAAAAGCGACTCAAATACAATTGGAATAAAACTGTGACCGCTAGAGAGTCCACAGATATTTAAAAACAATACATATATATCTAATATATAAAATTCTCGTGTCGCGGTGTTTGTAGTTAAACTCCTCCGAAACGGCTTGATCTACGTTTATGGTACCTATAGTCACGTGATCCGATTTAACACCCGATATATATATATATATATATATATATATATATATATATATATATACATATAAACGTAAATTAAAGAGCGTAGTGAAATATATACTAGCTGTATAATATATACTAGCTGACCCGGCGAACTTCGTACCGCCTGATAATTAATAAATATTGTGTTTAGTAATTAGCCGAGTCTTCTGTCTATCTGTCTAATCTATCTATGCATCTATCTATCTCGCTATTTATCTATCTCTCTATCTATCTATCTATTGATCTATCTATCTTTCTATCTATTTATCTCTCTGTCTATCTATCTATCTATCTATCTCGCTATTTATCTATTTATCTATCTTTAAAATAAACCATATTTTGACAAAATGGAAACCCGACTTCAAAAATAAAATATTCTATAACAAAAAATGCACTAAAAAGTAAAAATATAATTGCATATTCTTGTGCCAATTTTAGTTCACCTAAGCAAAAATTTTTAAATATATATGTACATTTATTGTTATTTTTGGAGGCGGTGTCAGCATAAAGAAATTCACATAATTTTTGGACACCGCCTCCAAAAATAACAATAATTGTACATATATATTTAAAAATTTTTGCTTAGGTGAACTAAAATTGGCACAAGAATATGCAATTATTTTTTTACTTTTTAGTGCATTTTTTGTTATAGAATATTTTATTTTTGAAGTCGGGTTTCCATTTTGTCAAAATATGGTTTATTTCTCGCTTTTTAGTGACTTTGAAGTTCTATAACTAGTTTATTTGTCTAAATATGGGTAGACCTACTAAACGTCTTACTAATTTTTAGTGAATGTTTTTATGTTTTTTTTAACACATTTTTTTTTTACCCGTTTTTTTTTTTTTTTTAATTTTAAGAGCATTTTTTTATAACAGATTTTCAATTTTATTTACATGCATTTTGTTTTTTTTTTTGTAAAAATTTTTTTTTTTGGGGTCGGTTTTTTTTTGTAAAAAAATTTTTTGAAGTCGGTTTTTAAAAAATTTTTCTTATTTTCCCATTATGAATGAGTATACCCTTTCAAAAAAAAAAAAAAATTTCGCAGAAATCGGTGATCACATATAAAATGAGGATTTTTCTCGATTTTCCGGGGATCCCCTCATCAGAATGCGATTTGGTGCCAATGGGACCAATGGGAAACCAAACCCTTTAAAACAAAAAAAAAAATTCAAAATCGGTTCATAAATGTCGGAGTTCTGAGGTGACACAGAAAAAAAAAAAATACAGACGATTTGAGAACCATCCTCCTTTTTTGAAGTCGGGTTAAAAATAGATATCTAGCTATAAAAAATAGGGGTTGGTGATAGATGGGTGAAAACATAGGGTTGTATGTATTTTTTAATGCCACATATTTTATACAAAAAAAAAAAAAATTTCCAAAAAATAGGTCCACCCCAAAAAATAGTTTGGGGTATGAAAAGTAGATTACGACCGATTCTCAGACCTACTGAATATACATATTACATTTCATAAACGTAGATCAAGGTATGAAACCTATATTAATTTTACTTCAGTTTAATTTACTTCTTATGCAAACGACTTCAACACACCACTTGTGAGAGGATAAAAAGTTATATTCACGTAACAAAAAATAAAAAAAAATGTTTGTGGTGGACCACTGGACTACCCTTATCATTTAGGGGTATGAAAAATAGATTACGACCTATTCTGAGACCTACCGAATATACATATAAAATTTCATAAACGTAGATCATGCCGTTTCGGAGAAGTTTAACTACAAACACCGCGACACGAGAATTTTATATATTAGATGTATAATATATATAAATATATATATATATATATATATATGTATATATATATATATATATATATATATATATATATATATATATATATATATTATACATTTATGTATATATATATATATATATATATATATATATATATATAGTCTGTAGTCTGTCAAATAACTCAAGATTATCATGAGATGTTCTCATCCAAACAAGGCAAGTACTTGTTCAACCCATTTTTGGTCAATCACCAAAATATTAACGTGCATTGTTTTAAATGAGACATCCTGTATAGACATTTACTTGGATAGAGAAGTAATTCCCGTTATTAGAATGTATAATAATGTATAAGAATGTATTGACGTTAAGGCAATTTGTCACTTCGATCTGATTTTGCTTAAGATGCAACTATGAATAACTGAACCGTGTAATTGGACGGCTATTCAACGTTAACTTGACTAAACATTTTAGGAGGGATATCTATATTGGGATGTGAGGTAACTACTCTCGAAAGTAACAAACTCATATAAGGTATTGTTGAATGTATAGATAGGTAAAGTATATTTAAACGTTACTTAAACAGTATCACATAAATCTTATCGTGTACATATTCCTATACACAGAACTAAAACAATATCTTATATCTTATACAGGGAATTTTAAGAAAAGTAATTTTCAAAGACATTCAAATATAAAAGCTGACGCATTTTTTTTCTTTTACCTTTTTTAACCCGACTTCAAAAAGGAGGATGGTTCTCAATTCGTCTGTTTTTTTTTTTTTAATGTTTGTCACCTCAGAACTCCGTCATTTATGAACCGATTTTGAATTTTTTTGTTTTTGTTTTAAAGGGTTTGATTCACCAAATCGCATTCTGATGAGAGGATCCCCGGGAAATCGAGAAAAATCCTCATTTTATATGTGATAACCGATTTCTGCGAATTTTTTTTTTTTTTTGAAAGGGTATACTCATTTATAATGGAAAAATAAGAAAAATTTTTAAAAAACCGACTTCAAAAAATTTTTTTACAAAATAGAAACCGACCCCAAAAAAAAAACCCAATTCCTTGTAAAAAAAACTGAAAATCTGTTATGAAAAAATGCACTAAAAATTAAAAAAAAAAAAAAGAAAACGGATAAAAAAAAAGTGTTAATAAAGAAATGCACTTGCAAAAAAGTTAGTAGGTCGTTTAGTTGGTCTACCCATATTTAGACAAATAAAATAAGTTATAGAACTTCAAAGTCACTAAAAAGCGAGAAATAAACCTTTTTTTGACAAAATGGAAACCCGACTTCAAAAATGAAATATTCTATAACAAAAAATGCACTACAAAGTAAAAAAATAATTGCATATTCTTGTGCCAATTTTAGTTCACCTAAGCAAAAATTTTTTAAATATATATGTACAATTATTGTTATTTTAGGAGGCGGTGTCAGCATAGCAAAATTCACATAACTTTTGGACACCGACTCCAAACATAATAATATTTGTACATATATATTTAAAAATTTTTGCTTAGGTGAACTAAAATTGGCACAATAATATGCAATTATTTTTTAGTACATTTTTTGTTATAGAATATTTGATTTTTGAAGTCGGGTTTCCATTTTGACAAAATAAGGTTTATTTTTTTACCTTTGTATACAGATGACAACGCATTATGTATATAGACGTTATATGGTCGATCTAAAAATTGATGTTTTCACCAGATCTTTTCGTTTTAGGTTCTCCAGAAGCTAACATTGCCTGTCTGGTTGGTATTTGTCAGTTTGCATCTGTTTTATAATGAAACTTTATTTCACTAGAACTTGCAAGAATTAGCCCCACCCAAAGTGAAAATTTATTCGTGGAAGTACTTTAACTATGGAAGTGGAATTTTTGTTTTGTTTTTCTGGATTTTCGCATAAAAAATAGTTTTTATGAAAATGTGTACATAGATTCTTATCTATTTTGTAACTTTCTTATTTACAATACTTTTAGACCATGAGCTTACCAGATTAAGAATTCAATTGTTTGCCCTTTTTAAATTACAGCATATTCTGGAAAATAAAGAAAAACTGAAAAATAAAGAAAATATAAAGAAATAAAGAAAAAATTGTAATTGGCAAGTGACAAACACCTAAAACCTTAAAGTACATGTCAATACAAACATATGTGTCGAAAATTCCTATGGGGGGGGGGGTACAACCAGTCTCCACTCTATTAATACTCACGTACTTTAAGCCTTCCCGGAATCCTGGAAGCACGGTGCTGGTTTTTATTTGCATACTGTTGAAAATAAATTTGAAATGCTTGAAGCCTTGTTTCGAACATAACTATTTTAGCTGTTTGAAAATAAACAATTTTTAACTTCTGTAATAGAGGCCATTGGCAAATTGACATGATGGTAATTTTTAATGTTCCAAACAGGTAGATATGACGAATGTAAAATTTATTTTATACAATCCCCTGTACTATTTTGAATATATTCCCTAAATATAACATATATATTACACTATATTCCTTATATGTACCATCTGCTTGCCTATATTCTTACATGTATATATATACATATATATATATATATATATATATATATATATATATATATATATATATATATATATATATATATATATATATAATATTCTATATTATTTGTATAGAAGTGTTTTCACAGAATGTTTCAAAAGAATAATTATAATCTCAACACGATCGACAGGTTTCAACATAAAATTTCAGAAATTTGGTACAATTTCTAGATTTATCTAAACAAAGCTATTCATAAAATTTACCTTTTAAGAAGTGATTATCAGAACATACAAGCTTTTGGCTAAAGCACTTTTTATATAGAGAAAGTATAGTTTTTTTATTAAATTCGTAAATGGTAAACAATCTGTATTCATCTGTACTATAAAACACTGGCATTATAAAGCCCTCAGTTGCCGTTGATTCCCCAATCCAGCAGTCTAAAGCTTTCAATTTTTCTTTGATAAATAAGTTTATTGATAATATTTATGGTTTGCTGAAACTAAAGAAGATTCTTCTAGAACCATACTATTTGAAACTGCTCGTGGCATAAATCGCTTTTGCCGAATAATCACAAATATAATAGGGTCTCTAATTTTTTCCACATACAGTTGACCATTTTGTGTATCAATCAATTTGTTTGTTGAAATTAAAATTTTTTCAAAATATTGAAGTAAGAAAGATTTTGCTGCACAATTATTAATGCAGTATCAAAGTTGGAAATATCAAAAGGATAGTATTAATTTTTCTTGTAGATCCCATATTCGAAACCAACTTCACACATTTGCTATTGGAAAATGTAGCGAAAAATTTAACAGTGACACAGCAAATAAAACGCATGTCAAATAAGTATTCCAAGAAAATTTATAACGTATGCGCTGTTTTTCGCAACAGAAAACCAGTTGTGATATTTAAAAGAAATTAAACTTTTAAATATGCAACGTATCGTATCATTTTCACAAACAATCTACAAATAGGAGAATCTGATAGGATCTGATTTGAGCTCACACAAGATTTTTATTACTATTCCAGTATTATTAATATTATTAAAATAATCAAAGAAAACTCTAGGTTTTTTAATTTAAATTTCAAGTTTTTTTCTCATCCACCAGATTAGGTGAGTAAGACTCGTATCAAATTAGCAACGAGTAACTTATCTTCGATTCCATATCCCAGAGACGATTAGCTAATTTATACGGATAATGGCAAAATATCAAATATATAAAATTCTCGTGTCGCGGTGTTTGTAGTTAAACTCCTCCGAAACGGCTTGACCGATTCTCATGAAATTTTGTGTGCATATTGGGTAGGTCTGAGAATCGGACAACATCTATTTTTCATCCCCCTAATTGTTAAGGGTATTCCACCCCTAATTTATTTATTTAAATTTTTAGATAAATTTTATTTTTTATGATACAGCATTAAAAAATACATACAACCCTAAATTTTCAACCCTCTACGATTAACCCCTATTTTTTATTTGTTAATTATAAACTTTAATATTTTTGGCAAGATTTTTATTTTTATTTTGTCATGACTTCTATATATATAATTATCGTGTCACAATGTTAGTTATTATACTCCTCCAAAACGGCTTGATCTACGTTTATGAAATTTTATATGTATATTCGGTAGGTCTGAGAATAGGTTGTAAACTATTTTTCATAACCCTAAGTGATAAGAGTGATCCACCCCAAACTATTTTTTGGGGTGGACCTATTTTTTGGAATTTTTTTTAATTTTTTTAGCTTAAAATATGTGGCATTAAAAAGTACATACAACCCTAAATTTTCACCCTTCTATCACCAACCCCTATTTTTTTTATAGATAGATAGATAGATAGAAAGATAGATAGATAAATAGATAAATAGCGAGATAGATAGATAGAAAGATAAATAGCGAGATAGATAGATAGATAGATAGAAAGATAGATAGATAAATAGATACATAAATAGCGAGATAGATAGACAGATAGATAAGTAGATAGATAGATAGATAGATAGGAAGATAGATACATAGACAGATAGATAGATAGATAGATAGAAGACTCGGCTACTAACTAAACACAACATTTATTAATTATAAGGCGGTACGAAGTTCGCCGGGTCAGCTAGTGTATTTATAAAATACAAATAATTCATGTAGGTAAATTTTGAAATTTTGCTTAACATGCGTTTAAATCCTTACGCAGAGCGTTGATAAGACTAGGAACAACACGTTTTGATAAGATACCTATCCAGCTAACCATGATCTAACCTGCCAGTAGTTTAAGATTCCTGTAAAGATATTTCTATGTACGACCGTCGTTATGTAAGACCAAACAACTTAGTAGTATACAAAGATAGTATGCTCGCTCCAGTTATAACATCATTCTATATATAATAATAGACTTGTATTGAACATTATTTTAATTTATTAATATTAATTTAGTTATTTATTACATTAAAATCTATATTATGGAACGTACAAGAAATATCTATCTCACAGAACGTATAATAATAGTTTTTTTGAATTATATTGAAAATGTTAAATCGATTTTCACGTATCTAAATTAATATTTGATATTGGTAACCATATCTATCTGTTGTTATATGTTAAAATATAATATTTCAATCTTATTACAGATATAATGATCAAAATTAATTATAAAATCAAACCCTAATATAAAAAAGAAAACCTTAATAAATTTGTATAAAAATTAACAGCTGTTATGTGTGTGTACGTCATTTTATTAACCCGACTTCAAAAAGGAGGATGGTTCTCAATTCGTGTGTATTAATTTTTTTTTAATGTGTGTCACCTCAGCACTCCGTCATTTATGAACCGATTTTGAATTTTTGTTTTGTTTTAAAGAGTTTGGTTTCCCATTGGTCCCATTGGCACCAAATCGCATTCTGATGAGGGGATCCCCGGGAAATCGAGGAAAATCCTTATTCCGACTTAAAAAAAATTTAAAAAAAAAAAAAAACCAACCTCAAAAAAAAAATTTTTACAAAAAAAAAACAAAATGCATGTAAAAAAAACTGAAAATCTGTTATGAAAAAATGCACTAAAAAAAAAAAAAACAACGGATAAAAAAAATGTGTTATAAGAAGAAATGCACTAAAAAGTGAGTAGGTCGTTTAGTTGGTCTACCCATATGTAGACAAATAAAATAACTTATAGAACTTCAAAGTCACTAAAAAGCGAGAAATAAAACCTATTTTGACAAAATGGAAACCCGACTTCAAAAATCAAATATTCTATAACAAAAAATGCACTAAAAAGTAAAAAAATAATTGCATATTCTTGTGCCAATTTTACAATAATTGTTATTTTTGGAGTCGGTGTCAGCATAGAGAAATTCACATAACTTTTGGACACCGCCTCCAAAAATAACAATAGTTGTACATATATATTTAGAAATTTTTGCTTAGGTGAACTTTTCAGTCTAAGGCCTACACGAATGTAAATATCTAAATAATTTTGAGTCGGCGCCAAACACACATACTATTACAAAATGTAATATTTACTTTTAATCGAAAATCTGATTCACCCTATTGCTATTTTTTGCTTTTCAGTGACTTTCTTCTTTCGTCGATTCTTTTTTTTGTTATAAAGTTTGTATTATTTATTTTTTTGTGACTTTTAGAACTACATATGTGTGTCACGTTTCAACTGAATCGGTTCACAAATGAAAAATCAGTGGTGAACAATCAACCATTCCCTATTTTTCTACCCTAAGGGGCAAAAATTTTTTTTCAAATTTATTGGTACCAATTTCGAAGAATACCCTCTATCCAATAAAAAAAGAAGTATCGAAATCGGACTAATCTGTAAAAACTTCTGCGTGGCCATACATTAAAAAAAATAAAGCGGTTGACTTGAGAACCTCCTACGTTTTTTTTGTCGGTTAAAAAAACATTCAAATTGCGCAAAAATATTGAGTGCTTTCGAATAGTGTTTACACACAGAACATATAATATAATCGATTATGATATTTTTTCTTCAGTGGAAGCGCTGGGAATTTTTTTTTTTTACCAAAATTTGAATTTTTTTTTTAAATTTATATGGGACCAACTTTGAAATATACCCTCTCCAACAAAACAAGAATTATCAAAATCAGACTACTCTATAAATAGTTATGAGTGTTCAAACTTTAAAACAAATATATACAGGTTGAATTGAGTACCTCCTTCTTTCGTCGGTAATAAACGATACACAAGAAATCATAATATTAATATAAAGTAAGTAAAAAAAAACTGTCTATAAAAGATTGGTACTTGTAATTAATTAAAAGAATCATATAATACTCGTACATAGAGAACACAGAAGAAAATAGATTCTTCCTTCAATACTTAACGTCTTATATTATTTAATTCTAGGTACTTTTGGCCAGTGAAGTCAGTCAGCCACCAGTGTTAGTTAAGAGAAGAGTAAAGGAGTTACACTGTGCTATCAAACTTCCAAACAACTTTTTAATTAAACTTCCTGTTCATTATATTCTGTTTCGTTTTTATTTTGTCTTTTTTTTTTGCATTTTTTACTTTTTTTACATCATTTGACTTCAAATGTGAAATGAAATAATGATGAAGAATTATATTCACTTAACAACAAAAAGAAAGAGGTAAGTATTACTGCAGGCTAAACAAATTTATGCTGTTTGTTTTTTTTTATATATGTATAGAGGTATGTGTTTTTAATCTTTGAATTCTAACAAAAACACAAAATGAATAATTATTTATTTAATTTTATTATATAATATTTATAAGATAAAAACATTATGATGAATTTCTTGTTCTATTTATTTTTTCTGTATAGCAGCAGTTAAAATAAGTTATCTGTTTGGAGTTTAGGTTAATTGACATGTCTTAGTGTATTTCCGGGACGGATATGAAGAAACATTAGAATTAATGAACTTTTTTATTAATTTATAATTAATTATGTTTATGATGATATTATTAGAAGTATCATTTCCAAATAATAATTGTAATTATAATAACTTTAGATGGAACAAATATAGTTAACAAATAACCATTTTATAATCGTTTTAAAAAATGGATTTTCAAAGATAAGATTGCAATTTTGAAAAAAATAAAGTCTAGAAAAAATTAATTTTTAAGAGAGAATTAAGTTTTTTTCGTTTTGATCAATAAATAGGAATTAATTGTTCTTTATATAAAAATAAACTAGTTGATCTTCAAATAACCTTGAAGGCCAAGGTTAAAGTGAAGCTGAAGATCACCATAAGATATTCCCATGCGTATAAAATATTTTCGTATACATTCTGTTATACGTGTCATTTTTTCCATAAACGATTCCTTGAAGAAATATTCAGGTGTATATTATAAATAAGAAGTTTAAAATAAGACATCTTGTATGTTTAAAATGGGTTTGATAGCATACTCTACAGATAAAAATTTAAGGAATGAGACGGAGTTTCAAAATATGTAATTCGAAGGAAATAAGAACCGCCAGCCAAAAATTTTCAAAGAAACTGAAAATATAAAACATTCTACTTATTTCTAAACAAAATTAGACAAAGCTTAGAAGTTTTTCCACGAGCATTGCTAGATCATGGAAATTTAAGACAACGGCAGCAATCCAGGAATCCAGAAATCTCATTATCTTCTAGGCATATACTCCAGTCAGACTCGCTTCATATCCCAGTATTTACTAACTAAATTACTTACAAAATAATTTATACTAACTAAATTACTTACCTTTCGCTTCTAGATTTATCTGATTCATAACTTACCATTATTTATCTGCAAAATAAAAAAAAAAACCAAAGGGTAAGGGTCAACCCCAGTCAGGCGGGAAAGTATTAGTTTCTCATTCTTCTTCAAAGTGCGGTTTAACTGGTTTTTCAAAACATTTATCTTTAGCATTTTATTAAAGAGTGCTACTAAGAGAATTTTATTAAAAGTGCTATTCGTCAAATAATTTCGAAGACATAAAATTTCAAAGTCGTCCCTTCTACCTAGATCAGTTTTTTGTATTATAAATACTTATTTCGACTACAATGTAGTCATCATCAGTATAAATTAGCAATGATGACTACACTGTAGTCGAAATACGTATTTATAATACAAAAAACTGATCTAGGTAAAGGGGGCGAATTTGAAATTTTATTTCAAAAACCTAGAGTTCTCACTAATTATGATTCGATAATATAATGTTTAATTTCGAAGACACTTAATTGCTATAAAGAAAAGCAGTTCCTGAATATTTATGCTATTTATAAGTATTTACTTTTTGCATAATATAGATAGTATTCCATTTCACCCCAATCTACGACCAATAAAACTGTATGTATAGAATGTGAGTAGCAGTGATAAACAAATACAATAAAAAACAAAATGTAACAATTTTCTATGCTAATTTTTTCAATATCCATGTTTATAAAAAATGTACTTATGATGAATATTCCAAGGGACATACACATGTATGGCGTATGCTTACTCATGCGTATGCTACCTACTACAGCAATAGTAACTACATACGCTTGAGCTGACATTGTGGTAGAACTCAAACAAAAGATGTATTATTTTAAAAAGTACCACTCTTTGTTCTTAAGTTTTTCTTCTATCCCTTATCCCTTATCGTTTACCCTCTAGCTGGAAACCGGTAACGGACGGAGACATGGAATGATTTCCCTTGCCACGAACTCAAACTTATTTTGTTACTTCTAGAACACACCAACAAATGTTAGTTCGCTGAATCTTCTCAGTTTTGAGTTATCGTATTGAAGGGCGGGCAGGTAGGTATACAGAAATAGATTTATTAGATTCGGAGTTTTATATTTCGGACCGTTAAAAACTTATAACATCATAATGTATGTGCAGAAAATGTCCCAGTCTAGAGTTTTAATATAAGTAGATAGCATAATAAAACTGAGATATCTAGTGCACGGTAGTGCGACAGTTCCGTTTAAGGTTTTTTTTTTCTTTCTATAGAATACATAATACAATTATAATTCATATTTTGATTCATACTCAAGAGAGCTTATCCAGTAAACAATTCAAATTTGTAAAAATTTTCTATAAAATTTGAAACCAATTTCGAGAAAATCCAAAATAAACTCAATTTAGGCCCACATGCTACACTAAATCGTTATGAAATTTGAATGTTCACAGAAGGTATATTCACAGAAAACACCCATAACTCGTATCCACTGTGCGGATACTACGTTGGTAAGTATAGTATATATAGGTCAAATTGTAGTTATAAATTGCATCCCATCAGAATCATCGATTATTCAATAAAATAAAATGATTTACTTCTAATTATTGTGATTACAAATTTTAAGAATTAAGAACTGCAACCCCGTACTAACATAGGTTCACCAAGTACGTATAGTAAAAAAAAATTTAATAAAACTTTTTGATTTAATTTCCTCTATTATTTATATTAAATATTTTATCATTTACAAATTTTACACGAAATTTACAAATAGGTTTTATTTATACTTTTATAGATAAATTACAAGTCTATGTTTATGTTCTTTACTTACAACGGCATATTTTATGTATATTTTACAACATAAATATTTTATTTAGCTACCATATTATTTGTTTTTAATTAACAATAATACTTTGAACATTATTACTTGAAAAAATGTATTTTGTACAAGATCATTAAATATTAGGGAGACATTTTCGTTTAAAAAATTATAAATAAAATTCTAATTGATTAAAATTATTTATGTATAAATTATAGTTAAATTAGCACCATCGTCAAAATTAGATACATATTAGTTTCAATAAAGTGAAAAACGTCAAATAATTACGTTCTTTTTTTTTTAATACCTGCGGTAATGAAACTTTTCACATTTATATCATATATTTTAATTTCTATAAAATTAATTATTAACCTTTTCAATTGAATAAAAGACAATTCTAATATATAAAGGAAATTTAATACAATGATATTAAATAACAAATTGAAAAGTAACGGGAAAAAAACACAAAATTTAATAAAAACTTAGTTTATAAATAAAGCTAATGTTTGATGCTACAATATGGACCACAAAAGTATGTTTTTTAGTTGATTTGGGTTTTATTCATTCGTTTTTGGAATAATGTTTTGTATAAAAGTTGTATTTATTTATAATGTACTAACTTTTTCCAAAACATTCTTTCGAAAAGCGAATAAATAAGGCACAGATCCATTATAAAATGTAGATTAAAGAAATTTTGATTATTTTTGTGGCTATGTGTACCCTTGTTTTATGATATCATGAACAGAAGGTTATCTGAATAGTCACTTGAATTTTACTTCATTGAAATCTTAGATGAACCTTGCATTATGAGAAGGGATCGATTTTCTTTTTCGTTATATACCTAGGGGATTACCAGTATCAAATCCTCAACAACAACAAAAATGTGATTTTTGGTAAAATTTGACCAAAAACACTTTAGACAAAGTTTTGTGACAAATTTTTATGTTCGTAGCCTTAATTATCAATATTAGTCAATAAGATAATTAAGGCTAGTTCTAAGCCTTAGTTATCTAAGCTTAGGTTCTAAGGTTAGTTCTAATTATTAATATTTACATTTTAATTATCAATTTTACGACTTAATTATCAATATTAGTCAATAAGATAATTAAGGCTAGTTCTAAGGCTTAGTTATCTATGCTTAGGTTCTAAGGTTAGTTCTAATTATGAATATTTACATTTTAAATATCAATATTACGACAAAAACTATTTCCACACATTTTCCAAGATGGCGGCTAAATGGTATGAGTTAGAAATCCGCAACCTCATTTTTAAACTTATATTTGGCCTTCCCAAAACAACAACAAAAATCGTGTTTTACCCGAAATGCAAGGTTGTAACATTTCAATTTGTAGCATTCGTGTATTGGAAGATTGTGAGTAAATCAGTCGGTTTAACGAATATTTTAGAATAGATAGAGTTTGCACCATTTCAAGGATCTTTTGTGGAAGAAAAATGTTTTATAAAATCTTTTTCCAATTTAAAAAATTAAAAAAATTGTGGTAATTTACAGCACAAAATGTAAAAAAGAGATAGTTTGACAGATACAGCTTTATTCGAAGTGAATTAACGCTTTTTAGATCAAATTAGTATATTTTTTAATTTATATGACAAAAAAGTCATAAATGTTCAAGGTTATACTGTTTTTTAATAAATTAATGACCTAATCGAAATTTTAGAATTAAAGTTTGTATTGAAGAAATTGTTTTGATTATGCGTAAATACAAATGTTAAAAAAAATTTTAAATACATTTAGTTTTTTTTTTTATTTCACAATTTCTTTATGAGTTGAAAAGCATAATACATTTTAAAAGAGTACAAGTAGTTTTGCTTCTAAAAGCACAAATATTAACTTTTGTTTTTTTTTGTACAAAATTAACAGTAGTTTTAAGTTTAATCATTTTCAGTTTTAAAATTAAAATTTATCAATTCCTATATTACAGATCATTTCTTACAAGAAATTTAATACTAATTTGCATCTGCTAGAGGTATCTGTAACAAATTTTCATTGACGATGTTCAAAATTTTATATTGAATGGGTCGTCATTTGACGAGTATCCATTATAATTATTAAATAAAACAAATATTTGAAATTTTCGTAAAATCACTTTATTTCTCTAGTTCTTTCTTCAGAAATAAAAATGAAATACATTTTCTTTTTTTTATGTGTTTTTACGAACATTTCAAATATTTGTTTTATTTAATGTTCAAAATGTTATCAAAAGAAATACGTTCCAATAGAATTGGACAATTTTAATCTGCCTAAAACGAAATATTTCTCTGCAACGGTTTGTTTAATTTATATAAGCGGCACTTTATATTTTATAATACTATTCTTTTTTTTTCATATTTATTTACATATTTAACTGTAAATAGGTTTAACAAAATTTTACATTTACAATTTTAGTATTAAAGGAGCTTGGTTTTTCATTTTTATAACATGAAGGCTTGTATGGTCAGAAATTTTTTCACGGAAATTTGTTTCGAAAGGCTTTTATTTACATTTATATTTATATATGTTCTTTCTCTTAACAGTATTATAACTAAACTACACATACATAATAATTGCGGAATAAAAATGATTTTTACGAAAATATAAAGATCATTTCTATAGTTACATATTTGTTTCATCTATGTTATATTATTATACTTTCTAAATTATAATTGTTGACATGTTAGCAATAGAACTGGTCAAATACCTGTGATGTTTGATAAATTGAAAAACTACCTTTGCCCCCCTTCCTCCCCGTTTTCAAAAATAAACCGTAAAGAAATGAGGCAGATCAATTTCTTGAATTTGTTACAATCACATTTCAATGGCAATAATGATTTTCTCTGTTTCATATATTCAGGACTATGTAAACTATTTTCTTCGGTCGGATTTTGTGGGTTAGTTGGAGGGGTTAATCCTGCGAAAACCACTTTGGGACAACCGCCTCCAATCGCATTTGTACAGCCGAAAGAATCTTTGTTTCCTTGCTTCAACCGTTCAGTAGCTTGAAAAACTTGTTGAGATTAATTTTTAGGCAGAAATAGCGGAAAATAATGTGAATCGAAGTGAATGTGGTACCACAAAATCAGGTCACTTTGTGATGCCCCATTATTTTTGGCTATGTTTGGCTAAATTATTGAAGCTAGGAAATAATAGTTCAAATAAATAATGTCAGGATTTTCTACAAAATTGCTTCCAACTACATTTTCAAGAAACTGAACGGTTGGGGAGATATCAAGAAAACAAAGATTATTACGCCTGCAAAAAGAAATGCCCCTTAAAGAATGAGGATTAATCATTGTTATCGTCGCACAAGTTCCGGTCAACGTTAAAATTTTTTAAAGTGTACTAACCTATACTAATAATAGGTTATATATCTTGAAAACATATAAATAGTAGCTTACACAGACACGAGTGATGATAGAAAATGGTCCAAAACCATATTGTAATTTTTTAATGAATAATACGCAGAAATCCACAAAGACTCCAATCATATAGCTCTGGCTTACCGGACTAGTGCTCCGTCAACTTAATTTTCGATGACATTCGAAATTTCATTTAAGCACCAAACATTAAGGTGAACATTTTAAAATGACAATGTAACGTCAATTAATCACAAACCGGCATTTAAGTGCTTCGTCGATTTAAAAAAATTAATTATTTTATATTTTCAAAATTAATTACTGTTATATTATTACTGTAATACATAGTACTGATATACAGACCGTTTTCAAAAGCATTTCTAATAGAGAATCAATGTTAAATAAATAAATAAAATATATACTATAAAACCATTCATACTGAAACTGAATGTCTGGACCGGAATATTGGGTGACCATATTATAGCACCATTCTTCATTGACGGATCTATAGATTCTCAAAAATATTTGAGTTTGTTACGATATATTATTTGGCCAACTGTTAGAACTCTTTTTAATTTAGAACTAGCCGTGCACAAAATTCCGTGATAGTAAGGCTCTTCCTTGATAGTGGTTTTGGAACCTTCAAGTGGTCAGCCAGATCACCAGATCTATCTCCTAACGACTTTATTTTTTAGGATTATCTCAAAACCCAGATCTATTCGTGGAATAGGTCTGAAAATTTGCAACAATTACGGCAAAGAATTGTTGACAATTGTGCGAATATTTCTCCTCTAGTGCTAGAAAATACCCGGGTAGATTTCTAAAATCGACTCGGATATTGTTTAGCAAATAATGGAGGAATATTCGAACCGTTTAACTTTTTTTTTTATCGGAATTATATATTTTTTTTCTTTTTGGGGTTTTCAAACATTCCACATACAAATAATAAATGAGATTCAAAAAGGAATTTTCAATTGTTAGAAGTAATAGCTAAGCTTAAGAAGACAACAATGAACATATTTAACTCACTCTCAATACATGTTAATGCATACTGAGTACAGCAAGCATACACAACAGACACACTAAAGAATACCCCCACTATTTTTATTTCTTTATTAAGCATCTTGTGTATAGTTATTATAGTAAATAATATTTAATATTGATTCTCTATTAGCAATGCTTTCCAACACGTACGGTATACTGATATATATATATATATATATATATATATATATATATATATATATATATATATATATATATATATATATATATATTTGTGTGTGTAAGTGAATAATTAATATATTTTATAAGGAATAAATATACAAAAAGAAGAACAAAGGTAGCTTTAAACTCTTATTAACTCTTTAATAGTCTAATAATAAAAGTTATACATTAAAGTTAAATAATATAATCGTCTTCCGTGTATAATAAGTATTCTGAATATGTACACAATGGGTTACATAATAATTATTTAATATAATGATCAAAAATAATAAATGCTATTTTATTTATAATAATAATAATATTCATAATAGACATTATTACAATTTTTTTGTTTATTTTTATTAGTTTTTTTTTGTTTTCATAATATTTTTTTTTAAACACAGCCTCTTCTATTTTCTAAAAATTATCGTTAATTACTTTTAATGATAAATTTTCTTAATTTGTTTTTTTTTTCGTGTACTGATAAAGTTTATTGCCAATTTAATTTTTTTGGTTGAAGAAGTATTTTATATCTACCATAAAGCTTTTTAGCAATCATTTATATGTTTTAAATAATAGATAGTGAGTGTTTAGTAATTTGCAAGTAGGTATTTAAAAACAATGAGCTCCTTTGACTTGATAAGATATTTACTGCATATTGTTAACTTAAAGAGATCTCTTGTCCTACTTAAGTTACAATTTCGTTCTTTTAGGTAACCAGTCGATGTTACTAAGACTATTTATTTAGTAAGAGTGCACACCATATAAAATGAACTTCAATAACTGAATGGAAATTCTTAATTGTTTTTGTAAACCTGCGTCTATCCATCTATTATGAGTATGGTTGCCCGTATGGTTATGTTATACAAAAGTAGGTGACAAGCGTTAGTTTTATTAGTAAAACATAACCGAATATGCAACCATAGGCAACAATGAATGGATAGACACAACTTTTAAAAAACATTTAAAAATAGGTCAATAGTCAAAAAGAACATCAAGATAGTGAATAATTAAATGCATTCCACCTATATAACACAATGGAGGCTAAAATGTAGAGCTCTGGTTCGGTGAGCCAGCCGACGTGGGTTCGATTCTCATTCAAGATATGTATGATTTTTTATATAAAATATTTGCTGCCAAAGAATGACATCATTGATCATGAATGAATGAAATTAAAAAAAAAATTAAATATTTACATTTTTTTGTTATACAATGAGATTATATTTAGTGTGGGTACATAGTTGATAGCTTGTACCGAATTCAATCTTCAAATTCAATAAAACTTACCAAAAGCCGTGGAAACTCTAATCTCTATCACCATTATAGATTTCTTCTTCCAACGCGTCAGAACATTTTTCGCCACCTTTATGCAATAAAATCGTTTTCGAGAGCTTTCTTGAAATGAGAGAAAGTAATATCTGATTAATTTGATATTGAAGAGTTTAGAGAAGTCAAAAGTAATACTCTGAAGACACCATTTCAATTCAATTTCAATTTTTCAGCCATTTCAATTTTTCGGTATTTTAGTAACGAAAATATCGAATGTATTAAATAGGCTAGTCCATTAACAAGAATAGGAAGTAAGAATGATTTAATGTAAAAATTTGCGTAAATAGTCAATATACAAATTCAACGTACTTGTATTTTGGTTAAAGAATATCGAATGTTGATTGTCAACAGGCTTCAATTAGTTGAAACACTTATTCTTCTGTCAGCGATAAACGCTCAAACATATACTGGTTTAAACTTTAATAGCGTAATCTTCAGTTGTGTCTACTTTTATAGGGCCTACAAAAGGGGAACATTGAACAGCAACATTGTGCAGCAACCTAGGATGTTGCTATGTGTGTATAGCTGTTGCAGCAACAAAAAATATGTCCTTGAACGGTTTCAGTAAAAATCAAAATTATTTGATATTTTGTAGGAGTTAAATGTTCATATACAAATTGGCCATATTATCTGAAATGTTATGATTTCCTAATATTTTATTATGTTTTATTACCTATATTGGTTACAATTTACATTTTATTACAATTTACATTACATATTATATATATATATATATATATATATATATATATATATATATATATATATATATATACATATACACTTTATTATTTGTATAGAATATAGATATTATCCCAACACTAGTTTTACTAGAGATACATACATATAAATAAACTATACAAATTAAATGAGATAGATAGAGGATGAGAAATGATTGAATTTTTATAACTAGCGTCATAAAATAATAATATAATGTTCCATAATTTTGGTTGCACGTCTGTATAGAAAATATTTTGTAGGCGGAGTTCAATGTTGCTGCAACAATGTTCTGCTTCTGTTTCATACTTTAGGGAATCTAAGCCAATCAAAAAATTATAAACGTATATGTAGCCAGATGCTTCTACTTGTCTAAAATCACTATTAATTTACAAAAGAAGCAAATGGTGAATATTTAATTGGGTGCGTTATCCCGTTAGAAGGTTCTGCCCAAATTAATAATTTGTGCCATTCACCGTGTTTGGTGGCGTTCTGGCGGTTGTTGATAACCGCGAGTTTCTTAAGATCATCTTCAACTAGAGCAGTCCAACAGATTCTTAGGCGTTCTATAGGTCTATTGAGGTACATTTTGCCTTCGAAAACCTCTTAAACTATTCTGTTTGGATCCATTCTTATGGTGCCGTTTGTATTTGATCCATGCCCGAGCCATTTTAATAGGTTTTGTCAATTCCGCGAAAGATAGTACCTTAAATAGGGTCTCGAGTTCTGTGTTGGTTCGTAGATTCAATAGAAAATTTTTGCTATTATAATTTATACACTATCAACAAACTAAAAAAAAGATCGAAATTTAATTATCATAATAATACGAGAGTCAATCATACTTATAAAAGCTTTTTACACACATCTATCAAATTTATCTATTCTCGTTGCACTTCCTTGAACAAACGTGTATTAGGTAGATGCATACTTAAATGATCCTTGAAAAAACGTATATCACTAACTCGAGTTTTATTTAACTTTTAACATAAAAATATTGCAACATTATAAAAATATATTTCTTTACTTTCATTGTAGTTAGTTATAAAATGAGAATTTAACATCACAAAAAAACTCTACAATATCATATAATACTATAATATCCAGCCTATACGAAAGTTAGGCCTATACAAGTAATGTAACAACTAACTGAGTTAATTATTTGAATACCCAGTATATACTGAGTTGTATATCAATGTTTGAATTGTTAATATTTCTGCACATTCAATGTTTATAAAGTCGTCGTTCGAATGCAGTCAAACGTAGATGTGCAAATTTTTGTTAAAAAAACAGTGAATAGTGTCTTTGTTGCGAAAAATTCAATTCAAATAATATTTGCAAGTTTACAACAATAAAAATAGTGTCATTGACATTGACGTGCAGAGTCATCAAAAATTTATTTTTTATAAAATAAAAATTGCAATGTGTTCATTATATTATACTAAGTGTAATTCAATATTGTGTAATCTATTGTAATGCAAGATTCCAGTGACGGTTCAAAACATATTTTAAGATATCGTCCAATATATCTACCGATCGAGGGAAAATCCGTGCTTGATGAAGTTATAGATGCTGAAAGCGCTAGTGCTAATGCACCTGCCATAAAACTCAAAGACAATATAAGCAATTATATGAGCCAAACTGAAAAGTTTGAGATTGAGAAACAAAATGCTATCCGAAGACTAAGTGTATCTTCTCAATCATCTGTGCCAGACAGTCTAGAAATGGCTTCAATAACGCCAACAAAAGAAAATCCTTCTAGTTCTAAGGTACAAGAAAATAATATCTCCGAAATAAATTCCAGAAAAAATAATCATCCAGAATGGCAAGGTAATGACTTTACCATTGTTGAATCAAGAAAAAAGAAAAGAAGTCCAGATGCAGAAGAGAGGAGAGTACGGCAGAAAGGAACTCCTCAAGGTCCAGTACTAATTACGAACCGCTTTGAAGTTCTGCAAAATCTTCCTCAACCGCCAGAAAATAAAACTTCAACAGCCGTTAGCGAGAAAAAAGATCAAGTACAACCAATTTTCGTGTGTAATGTACTCAACTTCACAGAATTTGAAAAGGACTTGACATCAACTGGCTTTAAAAATAAGTATATGTGCAAGGTTCTGAACAACCAGATTAAGATTACTCCTGTCGATATTCCAACTTACAGGGATATAATAAAATACTTCAACCTTAGGAGCGTGAGTTATTACACTCATAGGCTGAAGCAAGAGAGGCCCTTCCGCGTCGTTCTAAGAAACGTTCACCATACCACAACTCAGGAGGATATAACAACCGACCTTGTGGATCTTGGTTATGTTGTGGAAAACGTGGCAAATATTAAACATGCCAAAACTAAAGCACCTCTACCAATGTTTTTCATTGATTTAAAGCTAAATGAAAACAACAAACAAATTTACGTGACAAAACTTGGTAACAAAATCGTCAAGTTTGAGCCACCAAATAAAAAACGAGAAGTGCCTCAATGCAAAAAGTGCCAAAGATTCGGACATACCCAGAATAATTGTGGACGCACATATCGTTGCGTTAAGTGTACCGAAAACCATCGCACCAGTGCGTGTAATAAAAATCGTGATGTGCCAGCGGTTTGTGTGAACTGTGGTGAAAATCACCCAGCAAATTATAGGGGTTGTGAAGTGTATAAAAAACTCCTTCATAAAAGATTTCCCACACTGAGAAAAAAACAAGCAGAAGACTCTAACTCTCGTGCTCCAACTCCCAACTACATCAAACAAAATTTTAGTTTTGCACAAGCAGTTCGTAACCAAAAACCCACTATTAGTGTTGATGCCGCCACTGATAACGAAAAAAGTAATGACGATTTTATTATATTTATGAAACAATCATTTATTGAATTAAAAGATATGTTTCGTGATGTTATGAAACAAAATACCATAATGGTCAATCTCTTGACTGCCCTTGTTTCTAAAATGAAATAATGGTCCATTCAATAAATGTTGTCTTATGGAATGCAAATGGTTTAATAAACCGCCGTTTAGAATTTGAAACTTTCCTCGAACACCGTAACATAGATGTTGCGCTTATATCTGAAACCCGATTTACGGACAGAAACTATCTCGCTATACGAAACTTTACTGTCTACGACACGAAACATCCAAGTGGTCGATCTCAAGGTGGAACCGCTATTATAATAAAAAATAGCCTGAAACATCATGTAACAGTTAACAACTGTACCGAATATCTTCAAGCTACAAGTGTAGTGGTAGAAGATTGGATTGGTCCATTGACGTTTTCTGCCGTTTACTGTCCCCCAAGACATGCAATAAGTCAGGTAAATTTTCAAGATTTTTTTGACACTCTTGGCCATAGATTCATTTCTGGCGGAGACTATAATGCCAAGCATACCCACTGGGGCTCACGACTCATAAACCCCAAGGGTAGGAACTTGTATAAAGCTATAGAATCTAAAGGTCTAGACCATATTTCAACTGGAGAACCTACATATTGGCCATCGGATCCTAATAAAATTCCAGATCTATTAGATATATTTATAACTAAAAATATGTCACGTAGATACTTAAAAATCACTTCCTGCGATGAATTATCTTCAGATCACTCCCCTGTGCTACTCACCATAAATACGCAACTTATTGAAAAAGATATACCTCCATGTCTTTTCAATAAATATACAGACTGGGATTATTTTAGAGACTACATGGACACAAATATAGTTCTACAAAAGCCTATAAAAACAGAAGAGGAACTTGAAATAGCGGTAGTAGATTTTACACAAACTTTACAATCAGCTGCATTTAAATCAACGCCTACAATTTGTAACAAGAGCAGAGTTAACACTACTCAATCCGATGCTGTACGGAATTTAATTCTAGAAAAGCGGAGATTGAGAAGAAATTGGCAGCAAACAAGGTACGCTAGAGATAAAAACGCATTCAACAGGGCTGCTCAAAACTTAAAACGACTGTTGGAGAAACTAAAACAAGAAGCTATCCAAGACTACCTCAAAAATTTATCACCAACAGATGCTGCAGACTATTCACTCTGGAAAGCTACTAGGCGCTGTAAACAACCTCAAAAGCCTATACCACCTCTTCGTCGTGTTAATGGCAGCTGGGCTAAAAGTTCTAAAGAAAAAGCTGATTTGTTTTCTCACAGTTTATCCGAAATATTTCAGCCAAATCCTGGAGAAAACTTAAATGAAGAAGAAGCCCTTTTTCTGGATGCTCCCTTACAGTTATCCCTCCCTATTGTTTCCTTTTCACCTAAAGAAATCAAATCGGTCATTTGGAATATCAATAATAAAAAGGCTCCCGGCTATGATCTTGTAACTGCCCGAATTCTTCGAGAGTTGCCAAAAAAAGGTATTATCATGATGTGTACTATCTTTAATTCCATCCTGCGCCTAAAATATTTTCCTCAAATCTGGAAAGTATCGCAGATTATCATGATACTTAAACCAGGTAAGCCTATAAATGATGTTACATCCTATAGACCAATAAGCCTCCTACCGTTACTATCTAAAATTTTCGAAAAATTATTTCTAAGGAGGTTTTTACCAATTTTGGAAGAATCCAATCTTGTTCCTGATCATCAATTCGGTTTTAGATCCAAACATTCAACGATCGAACAAGTTCACCGAGTTGTCAGTGGCATTAACAATGCTTTTCAAGAGAAAAAATATTGTACGGCAGCGTTTCTTGACATCAGTCAAGCTTTCGACAAAGTATGGTATCCTGGATTATTATATAAATTGAAAAAGAACATTCCAGATTCGTATTATCTCATTTTAAAATCATATTTAACTGACAGATATTATCAAGTAAGATTTCAAAATGAACTATCTGATATACATCCTATTTTTGCCGGAGTTCCCCAGGGAAGCGTTTTAGCTCCAATTTTGTATCTTATTTATACACTAGATCTGCCAGTGAACGATGAAAACATTACTGCTACTTTTGCAGATGATACTGCAATCCTAGTATCAGATTCGGATCCAAATGTAGCATCGGAAAAACTTCAATTAAGTTTAAACCAAATTCAGCAATGGCTGCATAAGTGGCGGATTCGTGCTAATACAAATAAATCGGTCCAAGTTACCTTCACATTACGCAGGGGAATCTGTCCACCAGTAACCTTAAATAACGCGATACTTCCACAAAACGAAGATGTCAAATATCTGGGTATGCATCTGGATAAACGTTTAACTTGGCGAAAGCATATATGGGCCAAAAGAAAACAATTAAATATTCAATTCAATAAATATTTCTGGTTGCTTAATCGTAACTCTAAATTATCCCTCGAAAATAAGTTATTAGTGTATAAAAGCATTTTGAAACCTATATGGACATACGGTATTCAATTGTGGGGTACTGCAAGTGTGAGTAACATTGAGATTTTACAGCGTTTTCAGTCTAAAGTGCTGCGTGCGATAAGTGATTCACCATGGTACGTTCGAAACGATGACCTACATCGTAGTTTAAATGTGTCTACAGTGCGTGAAGAAATAGTGCGATTTAGTGAAAACTATATGTATCGTTTAGAAATGCATCCAAATGTGTATGTGCTTAATCTTCTTGACAATAGTAAGACCTTAAACAGACTAAATAAACTTAATATCTTAGAATTAAAATATAGATTTATTTGACATTTTAGTGATAAATGTACTTAAATAATTTTAGTATATAATTCTTCATTCTTGTGTCTTCCATTGGGTAGACACAATTCACGATTTTTATCTTGTGATCACTCTATTCATAGTTCTTATTAGAACTGATAATAGTTAAAATTAGGATGCTAAAAAAAAAAAAAAATGTTTATAAAATATGAATTATTTGTAAATGTTTGTTGTGTCACAATTTTTAAAAATATATCTCATGACTTTAAAAAGCTATCCGAGGAACTTTGATAACAAATTATTAGAAAACTATTAAGTTTATGCAAAAAAATTTCAAACAAAAGTTGTTCTAGAACACACACAAAAATTTTCAGGTCGTTATCTATTTTTGTTCTTCGAGTTATCGTGTTCACAGACGGACGGCCATGCGGAAATGGCCGAATTAGACCATTTTATAAATACTTTTGTGAAGCATTTTTGTCAAGGATTAATATTTTCAAGCGTTACAAATTCGAGACTAAACTTAATATACCTTGTATAATTACATGTACTGGGTATAAAAACAATATTATTTATTTCAGTGACGATATTTTAAAATCAAGAAAATTAATAAAGTATCCGATCAAAATGTTGGGGTCAAGAAATGCTAGAAAAAAAATCTTACCAGCTTAATCATCACAAGAAAAATTTCATCGAAAAATCCTGGATAAAAAAATTCTAAACAAAGAGGAAAACGGAGGTTCGCCATGCTTTGTGAAGATTCTGAATTATTTGGAAGTAGATGGGATTAAATTATCCTTATATAATCGATAGTTCTTCGGAAGGATTTGGTGGACGTTGATTTTGTCTTGTGAAGGTTCTAGATTTTAGATGGTAGGTGGCATCAAATATCGTCATAATCCAACGGGTCAAGTTGGTGGAGAAATGGCCATACATTGTGGAGGTTCTGAGGCATTTCTTTGTTGTTGACATTAAATTATCATTATAATCCACAATCCTATTTGTCAAGTGGGTAGAGATTGACCATGCTCTGTGTAAGATTTGGGATTAATGGTAATTCATATAGTTAACGTTTCATTTAATGTTCAGAATATTTTTGTTGAGATTAACTTCACTTAGATATTTATGTTTGGGATATTTTGGCCTTGGATATTTTTGCCCAGTATTATATTTTTTTTGCGAAGTACTATATTTTTTTATTATTATATCTGTTTTTGTATTATAAATAGGTATTTCGACTACAAAGTAGTCATCATCAGTATAAATTAGCTAGTCGTAATTTACTCTTTGACAATTAGAAATATATAGAAAATCGAAATAAATAGACAAATTAAAATATACTAAATTTTATTGAAATTACTCTTGTTAAAATAACTTTCATTCAATTTACTCTTGTTAACATCACTCTTATTAAAATTACTCTTATATTGTCTCAGGATATGTTATTCGTTGCTAATTTGGTGACAGTTTCGCCTTAATGTTACAAGAGTAAATTGAATGAAAGTAATTTTAACAAGAATAATTTCAATAAAATTTATTATATTTTAATTTATTTGTTAAATTTTTATTTTTGTCTATTGATTTCGATTTTCTATCTATTTCTAATTGTTAAAGAGTAAATTACAACTAGCTAATTTATACTGATTACGACTACTTTGTAGTCGAAATACGTATTTATAATACAAAAAAATTTTATTTCAAAAACCTAGAGTTCTCATTAATCATTTGGTAATATAATATTTAAAAACATGGTCGTCAAAGGAGCCGCAAATTTTTTCATTAATAAAGAAAGGCATATCAAGTAGATTCTATTTGGAAATAGCGTTCCCTTTTTAAAAATTTCGTATACAATAAATATATTATTTTAAAGGAAATACATTTAAAACAGTATCTATTTATTTGAATATATTTGAAAAATTGTTGATCGCCGAGTGTTTTATTGAATTAAATAAATATGTCCAAAAAATATTTATCTCCAATCAAATGATATTTGGTCATTTGAACACCATGCCATTTTAAAGTTTTCTTTACATTTTAAGTGGATGTTCTTCTCATTATGCCAGTAAATAAATTGATTGTTTTTTAATTACAATTTTCGGAAAAATCTTATCAATGTAAATAATTCAAAAAAATTTTTATCTATCGTTTAACTCAAATCTATCTATCGTTGTGGGAAAATAAACAGATAAAATTTTTCATGTATTTCAAAACGAAATATTTATGATTTAAATTGTGAAATAGTTGTATGCGATGTATGCAATCAATTAATTTTAAAAGCCTTTAATGTTAAAATATGAAAACAATAATAACGCATTTTGGAAAATGTTTGAAATTTTAAATAAATAAACAATTTTTAAATGCAAAAAACAATTTTATCATCCATGAATTTTCAATTTATGAATTTGCATAAAATACGATTTTTTCAATTCATAATTATTGTAAAAAATTTATTTATTTTTAAAATTCATAATAAATTATTTAATAAAAATAAAAACTATTTTTATGATAGAGAAATAAACATTTTCTTAGCTGTCTAATCATCAAATGTAAAAATTTAATTCGTTGTGGATCAAAGGTAGCAGCTTCTAACCTTCATCAAATGTTAAATTAATGAAATAAATTGTTCACTTTATAGGGAGAGGAAGTTGTAATTTTATTTTCGAATTTCAAAGAAATTTTAGTGATATTATATCAACTGAAAAAAACTGATCTTAATATAATTAGGAAATCTACTTTTGAATACTTTGTAAAAGCATTTAAAGCTGTTATTACCGAACCGATTTTATTCATCCATGACCTTAATCTGAAAATGATTCCTCTAAAACCTTCTAAATATGACTTGTTTGTAGTTCAGTTTGTAGATACATAAGCCTCAGATTGAAATTTTTCATTCTTGATCTGATGAAATTCTCTGAGTTTGAGGTTATGTTTAAAACTGTCATGGTCTAGAAGCTTACGAATTTATGGTATAAACAGTCCATGGGAAATCTCTTTGCCTGTGGGAGTTTTTGTTCAAGTGGCCAAAAATTAAAAAATAACTGCAGTTCAGATAGTTTCATCGAGAGCTGCTTTGCGTAAGGCTTCAGAGGGATGCGTTATCAAATTTTGCTATGATTCTTTTCAAAATACATCTTTAAAAATATAAATGACAAATTTTGGGGACTTTTGAGAAAGGCTTATCAAAATTCAAATATCAAAAAACAAAGTTTGTGAAGTCAGTCCAATAATTATCATGAAAGAGGATATATAAATATAAATTAAAAATGTGAAAAAGATAATGTAGCCGCTCGAATCTCAGATTTCCGTTTTACCGGGCACATCGTCCCTCACTATTACACCACGGCTACTCAGTGATCAAATTACATTCTTTTATTCACATTATATATATATATATATATATATATATATATATATATATATATATATATATATATATATATATACATATATTGTGAACTTTATTATGTCAGAATTCAGACTACAAATTAAAATGTTCATTGTCTATTCATCTTTTTCACATTTTTAGTATACAGTCTGTTTTCAAGAGCATTTCTAATAGTAAATAAATAAATAAAATATTTACTATAAAACCATACATACACAAACTTACAAACTTACGTCATACTCACAAACATCTGACTGTTTGTGGTATGATGTAAATTGATGTTTTTTTGATCCCATTTAAGATTGGGGATTTAGTGATGCCTACTGAATTTATAATATTATTATTTATTACGTAAGCACACACTACAGACTACAGAGTACCCCACCAGTTCTATTTCTTTATGAAGCATTGTGTAGTTATCATAGTTAATAATATTTAACACTAATTCTCTATTAGCAAAGCTGTCCAAAACAGACGGTATAACTTGAATTGATTAATTCCTAATAGTGAATCGTATTAGATTTGATTTTCATTCGGTATACTGACATAATAAAGTTTACAGAAAATTTTGTTATTTATATATAAATATGTTCAAGATTTATCACTCCAGAAAGCAAAATCAATAATCGATAAGTATTATATAATTAACAAAAACAATTAATCAATCCATGTTACCGACAAACACGATTTGCTTCATCTGTAGAACATGTACCATGGGATGGTGCTAAAAATAATTTACCATCGCCACAAACACATAATTGAAATATTTGTGTTGATGAACCACTATTGGTACTGGTACTGCCACCACTCCCACTTGACGATGCTGTACCTGACGACGTGGCAGAGGATGACGATGAAGATGCAATACGTGCTGATGATGACGACGATGATGTATCCATTCTAGAATTACTATTACGTATAATTGATGTGATTGTTGCTGTTGGTAAATTTGGCATAAATACATTGGCTGCTTCTAATCGTACAGCACCAGCAACAGATTGTAATTTCATATCTGTTAAACATTGTGCTTTAATTGCACCAGCACGTGATTCAATTGCAATTGATACAGGTGCTCGTAATTCTAAAGAACGTGTCGGTGATTCTAATCTGTAAATGAACAAAAAGAAAAATTAGAATCAAAAGTGATCGCAGCTGAACTATTTTAGCAGAGACAGTATAAAAAGTTTAGTATAATTACGTGTTTTGGGTGTCACACAACCCAAAACGGTGATTAACTTAATTTTGAAATTAAACTCCAATTTATTTGTTTTTTAAAATCATCTCTAGTTTATATCCAACCAAAAAACAAAATATGACAAGAGAAAGTTTTCGCATACAAAAAGCTGTCAATGAAACTTGCATAGACTTCACTACTATTGAAGACGAACATTTTTGTTTTCGCTGGGATATGACTACTTTTTGTTTGCGAAAACTAGGGCCTTGTCATATTTTTGTTTTTGGTCAGATATCATGACTTTTTGCTCACTGTATGATAAAAATTTTAGTTTGGTCCAAAAAATATTTTGTCTGGACGAAAATTTTACTTAGTTTGGTTTAATATCATGAATAAATGAGAGTAATATAATTAACCAATCACAGAATCATTATATATTAAATTATATATTCAAGCAAAACTGTCCTGTAGAAAACACTTTCCATAAGATAATTATGGTAATTTTAATTATAAAAATTATCATTTTCAAAGTAAAAATATCCGCTTTTCTGTGTGGTTTCAACCTAAGACCTACCTTCATACCAAATAACAACTTTCTAGGACAACTAGAAGAATCCTAGAGTATTGATAATGAGTGAGTCAACCAGTTCCCAAATTGTCGATTTTTTAAATATCTTGTAATATTGAAATTTGGTACGTACCATCAGATGGTGGATCTCACGCTATGTTTTAATTTGAGTCTCATATCTTTTTGTTTTCCGAAGTATAGAGGCCTAAAAATCGTCTCAAATCCTTCCTGTAAAACTTAGTACAGTAGTCGGCTATGTTTAAACTTTGACTGACGCACTACCGTGCTATGTGATAGAACTGAAGATTCGTGTATACAAAACTATTATTGGACTGGTTATAACTCACAGAGCGGAAGCATGGAGCCTTCAAACGGTTATTTGGCATTCAAAAGGTCATAGTTTGAAGTATCACATTGCTAAGTGCGATCCATGACATCCATACGACCAACTTTCCGGTATTGTCGAAAAATTAATAATATTCACAATAGTAATCATTGATGAATAGTAATTTTATTTTTAATAAATAATAAAAAAGTTGTAATTCATCGAAAAAACTAAATTTAAATTTTTATGATACCTTAATTTTCCATAGCGAAGTACTTTAAAAGAAAAGTCAAAAATATCAATATTATTCGTTTAATGCACTTTTTTGCAATTGATATTGACAATATATTGTTTTATTATACCCAGTATTATGTAAATATACATGGTATATTAAGTTTAGTTCGGACTTTGTAAGGCTTATGTAGCAAATTTTCTTAATCATAGGAATATCCAAATATGGATGGCATAAATGAACTAATGAACAATATTGACGAAAGAAAGATGTTCGAAAATATGGTCAGTAGCAGATAAATTTGAGTAAACTTTGTTTATAAATCTTTAGTAATGATAAATTTTTCCATTATACTAACAATAAGTGCATCTCAGTTTTATATTCTATCCTCTCTATAACCCGACCTACCCTTTGGCATTAACTCTAATGTTATTCGTTGGTAAAAATCTTATTAAAATTACTCTTATATTGTCTCAGGATATGTTATTCGTTGCTAATTTGAAACTGTCACCAAATTAGCAACGAATAACATATCCTGAGACAATATAAGAGTAATTTTAATAAGAGTGATGTTAACAAGAGTTAATTTGAATGAAAGAAATTTTAACAAGAGTAATTTCAATAAAATTTATTATATTTTAATTTATTTTGTTCAATTTTTTTATTAATTTTTATTTTTGTCAATTGATTTCGATTTTCTATCTATTTCTAATTGTCAAAGAGTAAATTACGACTAGCTAATCTATATCGATGATGACTACTTTGTAGTCGAAATACGTATTTATAATACAAAAACTGATCTAGGTATTGGGGCGAATTTGAAATTTTCTTTGTGATTAGCACATTATTTCAGATGAAAAATCTATAGAGATTGAAAGAGAGTATTATTGATTGTATCTCGAATATTTATCGAAAATCATCTAATTTTCGACGCTCTAGCTGACTGTCATCTCGTCTCATTTGTCTCGCATCTCGCAACGTCACTACTGATTTTATTGAAAAAGTATTTCGTAAAGTCATAATGTTTGTACTTTGTACTAATGTATGTTCCTGATAATTTTTTGGTATAATTTGTAAATCTTAGGCAGTCGAAGTGTTTTCTTCTCAGATTTCTTCATTTGTAGCATACAATACATAAAAAATACTAGGAAGGTTCGGCGATTAATGTATTGAAGTTAAATATTGCAAAATATGATTTTGACATTGTTCATGAAAGTTATTAGTTTACTTTAAATGAAATTTGGTAATTTTTACAAAGTTGGGTGAGAATAATTACCGGCTATAAATTTTATTTTTTATAGTATGTATGCGCACATTTTATAAAAAAATTAATTTATTAAAAAAAATAACATTATTATTTAGATTCTTTTTCATCATAATAGTTGTAAAGTTACAAAATAAAAATTTATTTAACTAAAAGAAAAAAGCAGTTTACACAAAGTATTGCTAGTGAGAGAACATTTTTTTTATCTTTTAAATAACCATACTATGACTACTTCTGGCTTCAATTCGTGATAGTTTGTTGTGTATATATGTCGCAGATGCATTGTCGAATCCGATGTTTAGAAAACCGCTAGTTGTTTTACATAACAACTCCGTTATGTAAAACAACTGAACGACGTTCAGATGGGTTGCGATATGTTTTACAAAACTTGTACCCACGTTTTGACGTAATGCAGAATAGCTTATCTGTACTCACAAAAAGCGTTTTGATATAGGAAAATATATAGACCGCCTTTTAGTGCTGGACCTTAAAACACGCAAACCCGACCAACTCGGGGTATGACCGATGAAGTGAAAGATTTTAGTATTCGGTTGTAATAGTTACCTTATTTATTTTCAATAATTTTTCACACTATATCTCAAATTTATAGAACTCCTTTTAGTGCGGGGCCCAAAAACACGCAAACCTAATCAAGTCGGGGTATGACCGATGAAGTGAAAGATTATAGTACTCGGTTGTAATTGTTACCTTATTTAATTTCAAGAATTTTCGACACTACATTTCAAATATATAGAACTTGTTAGGAAAAAGGACCTTTAGTAATGGGAATTCCATTAGCCCATTTACAATAATTAAAGCTATGAATTTTAGACTTAAACAATATAAACTGAATATAAACTAAAATCTACAATCTGACGTTTCATTTCACGCTGTTTTACATAACGTCTAATCGTTGACCCGCTGCATTGATAAACACGAAACTTTTAAGCAATATTGCGTGTTAAAGTTCAGTAATTATGTAAAACAGCTAAACGTCGTTCAGTTGTTTTACATAACGGAGTTGTTATGTAAAACAACTAGCGATTTTGTAAAATAGCAGATTCGATCCATCTGCGAAATATACATAAGAATGCTCTGATAATAATAATTTTTATTTTATTAGTAAGATATTTCTTTTTTCATTTTTATAATAAAAAATTATTTTACTCAATGCTAATATTTGTGTGTTTAAAATATTTTCATGTAGTATGTATGTCCCTCGTACAAAACTATCTTTTATGCCCATTCTTACCATTTTTTATTAAAGTGTGGCTTTATTAAGTAATACTTATATTTAAGACTTTCTTAATTATTTTGTTGGTTGCATCGCTATCATAAAAGTAATACTTACTTAAGGCATACTTAAGATTCAACGCATATAAACAAACATAATTCTTGTGACTTATTAGTTACTTTATAGTAACATTTTATAGTGGAGCGCCGTAAGATTTATACCTCGGAATCCAGGGCCAGTCAATGAATCAGCATAAAAACTGTTGGACTGCATTGTTAAAAGCTCAAATAAAAAAGTTAAAAGAAAACATAGTCGCTTTTACCCTGTGGGTGGGCGCCATCCCTTCTCGGGGATGAAATATGTTTTATTAATAATAAGTATGGGAATAGTTAGATTGACTAATTCTAAGCAACTTTCGTTCTATAAAGTTTTTACTGAAAATCAATGCTTTTCGACCTATTCGAGAGTGAAAACGTAAATTTTTCTACAAAAAAAAAAAACACGTTTTCACACGGTTTTCCTTGAATAACTCTGAAAATAAGTATTTTATGAAAAAAATTATTTGGAGTTAAAATGTATCTTATAAAAAAACAAACAAAAAATAGTGGGTTTAAAATATCACTAGACCCAATACTAACGAAGTAATAGCTTGTTAAAGGTTGGTTCTTCTTCGTCAAACGCCAAAATCGAAAGTTTCAACGTGAAATATCCAAAAAACAATGCATTTTTTGGGGAAAACTCATAGATTTTCTACCGATTTGGCCAATTCACGAACGTGACTTTACTTTTTAGTTCTAGAATACAAACACAAAGTTTTAGCTGGTTATCTCTTTTAATTTGTGATTTATCGTATCTACGGACAAACAGACAAGCTAACAAACAAACGAACATGCGGAAATGAACAAATTAGGTCATTTTAGGAACACTTATACTAAAATTTTTTTTCTGCGATCAATATTTTCGACCGTTACCAATTAGGGACTACAGTTCAATTTCCTTGTATATATTATACTAGCTGACCCGACACACGTTGTCCTGTCCTAACTATGAATTTTGAATTTTAATTGGTATAATTAATAAAAATAATAACTATTTCAAAAACTTATTGTTTATTATTCTAATGCTTTATGAGACACAACATTCTTAGTTTTATTTTCTAGCGACTTCATCAAGCGATATAATACGGTCGTGAATAACGCAACCAATTCGTTGTACTGATGGAAAAACATTTGGAGTTGTTCCACAATTGGTCTTTTCACCGAAGTGTTGTGTGCACAACGCTGATCGACTTGTCTTGCTGAATCGCCCATAAAATAAATTCACTATCCCGCGTTCGCAATAAGGAACCTGTTAGATGATATATTTGACCCTGAATCTGCAAAGGTAAACAGATAATAAATATATGTAATATAGAATATTGTATAGCGAATTGTTTGTACCACCATGTGGCTCTCCCATATTTTGACATTTCAAAATTAAAACAAAATTTTAATTAAATTTTAATGAAATATACACACAAAATTTAATCCAAATCGGATGGATCGATCGTTTAGGAGAAGTTCGGTGACAAACACACGTACAGAAGAATTATATATATTAAGAAGATATACAAACACAATGGTAAACGTGTCTCTAGGCATAAAAAGTAAGTGTACCGTTGAATTAGCAACGGGTTTTAACTAGCGGTATATACATGTATACCTCAAAATTTTTTAACGTATATTATATATTTTTAATTTATATTATATTCTTTACATTTAGTTTATAATGTAAATGGATACTTTCTATACAGATCCGTATATATTACATGTTTAGCGAATTTCCTGAAAGGAAAGAGAGCTATTGGTCTCGTACCGACTTTTTACCGAAAAATTTTTGCAAATGTACATCGATCCTACCTAGTAGATGTCGAAAATCACCATCTGTAAAATTTATATAAATATATATATCTATGGACATTACTGACACACACAAACATATATATATATATATATATATATATATATATATATATATATTTATATATAAATATATATATATATGTGTGTGTGTGTCAGTAATCACTCTAGTGGTCACAGTTTTGATCTGATTGGAATGAAATTTGGTATTTGAGGCGCTTTTGGTATTCAAAAGGTCAAGTTCGGTAATGGGTAAAATCAAACAACGGGAAAGGGGAGTTTAGAGGGAGGGGGAGACACAAAATTTGACATATCTCCCTTAACATTCAAAAAAATTATGAGATAAAGTTATAGGCACTTTTTGTTAGCGTAATTTTGTTTCTTATCATTTTTTCTGTTACACTAATATTTACAGAAATATTGACGTTTAAGATTGAAAATAAAATTACTCAATATCTCTGTACACATTAGAGTTTGAGCAAAAATGATAAGGTGATGAATTGTAGCAAACATGATTATCTACAACTTTATTCCTATTGCATTTTTTGATTGTTATAACATTAATAGAGATAGTTTATATTTTGTGTTTTCTTCTTTCTTTATGCCCCATTTCTTCTTGACGTATGCCATTTATTAATAAAATTGGCCTTGCAAATACTAAAATCATATACGAAATTTCATTTTGATCAGTCTAAAATTGTGACCACTAGAAAGTGATTTATGTATTTTAAGGAAATTCGCTAAGTTGAAGCAGCTCCTGCGTAACGAATTTTTAATGCAAGATACTGGTTAATGATAGTCAGATTAGCTAGTAGCTGCCATCTGTAAAATGATACCTTTGACATAAAATTCGAAATTGAAGACACGTGGAATGAACCACAGCTCCATAGTCTTTGTGATAAGAACTCTAAAAAATCGACTTTCCGCCTCTCTTCTCTAAAAAATTATCCTTTTTCCAATCGTGTGACCGTGAGAACTTTTGATCAGGAGCTAAAAAGGAATAACATCGATTCCAGCGAGTTTCATGGAGGGCGGCTTTTCATAAGATATATGCGAGGTCCTTGGCCCCTGAAACATAGGAAACTTTGAAACTCGGCAATGAATAGCACATCTGTATTGAAATAGCCTTAGGATACTCTGGCAGACATAAGCATTCAGATCCGCGAAAAACTCAAATTACCACAACTTAATGTACTAGTCTACCGTGTTATCTCAGCTTTATGAGACAATGTTGCACGCATGCATTACTAAGAGAGCATCCAACACTGACAATGATGGAACATTACTAATTCGTATTTTACATGTAAAAAATAAGTAAAAAATATTGCATCCTTCACAGATAACCAACCTAGTCCCTGCAAGAAGTGACACTGTATTTACACGAGACAATTTTGTGCCTTAGTTTTAGCAAAAGGAACTATGCTTACATGTGCAAAGAAAGAATTGTATGAATGATGTTTAGAAAAGACTTAAAAGGTCGGCAAAATGGGCGTAGTTAGGCTATTTGTAAAGCTTCGACATATCTTTCACTACTACAAGTACCGTAAAAGGTGCATAGCCGTCTTATTTGGTATAGCCCGTCTCTGATAAAAAAATTCAAGATATTTCAAACATGGATACAAACACAAATTGTTTACTATACTATCTTTAAAAGAAACTGGTATAAGTAAAGACGATTCACCCTTATGAAACCACCATATAACTAACAGACCCCCCCCCCCCTATACCCGACTGTAAAATACTTTAGGTATATGGACGGAAATTCATGCATGCATGTACGTAAAAATATTTATACAGAATGATATAAAAGTTTTAGTGATAATAGCAAACAAAACTATTTACGTTTATACATACTGAGAATTTTTAAATTGTAATGTCTCTTTCATTTGACCATCTAAAAAATTCTATAGTTTAATAGTTCCTTGCAAAAATAGTTTTACGTCAATATTATTGTTTAACTCACTGTGTTCGCAATGGGGCTCCGATCCTTGACATAATGTCAAAAGAAGCACCCTTCTAGCATGAATATAATTAAATAAGTTAATTTTGAAAAGTTTTTTCCATTTTCAGGGGGTTGCGTTGGGAAAATTAAAGTTTTCTTGTTTTCCGTAAGTTTGAAGTTATTCCGCGTCATGCAAAAAACCGCATCCTCCTAACATTTCTAAAAGCGGGTTAAAATTTCTCTCTGAGTGAAATTGTCATTAAGTATGTTCCCACTATTACTAGAGTCAAATTAGCTTCAAAAATGGATTTTAAGCAGGATGCTCGGAACTGCAATTTTTTTTAAATCGATTTATTTTGCTGTCCTGAAAATGACCCTAAGTTTTAATGTTCCGACTCGTGACGGAACAGGGTCAAAATTGAATTTGTTTATAACAAAAAGCGTTTTTTCTTAATATCTTTTTTAAATCTAAAAATTTAAAAAATGACAATGAATATTATTAAATTCTATAAAAAAGAAAAGAAATGAGCCCACGAACATTAAAATTGGTTTATTGTAATTCGAGAAAAAAATCCCCAAAGTTTGAAAAACGCAAAAAATTTAAATTTAAAAAAAATTCTAAAAATTATTTCATTTTTTTTAAACCATGGAAGTATGCCTTTTATATGTTAAAAATAATGTGCCAAATTTTGGCCCTTAAAAAAACTAGGTCCCCTACAATTTATAAAATACCATATCACCTACTTTTATGTATAAAAAGGGTACAATTGATGCTAGATTAATAAATCTTTTTTTAAATGAAAGATCTTAAAAATACCTATAAAATAAATAAATAAATTATTTTTTTAACTGTATTTATATCCATTATTTTTCAATTTGTTTATAACGCACTATAAACAAATTTAAAAAAAAAACACAAAGCCCACCAAAATGCAAAGAAGTTCTACAACAATAACCCAGAAGGCTCCAGACAAGTAGAACGACCAAGAATACGATGGGTGGACGATGTTATACTAGATCTACGCCAAATTGGATCCGGGAACTGAAAAGCCCTTAGCACAGGACAGAAAGGCCTGAAAGACCCTTTTAAGTGGGGCCAAGATTCTTCCTGAAACTTAGAGCCAAAGATTTATCTATCTTTAAAACACATAATCAAATTTTTTTCGCAGGCGCAAGTTATAAATATTATTCCTTTTTCAACTGTTTTGCAACAAATTTTAAGCACAATAGCATTGAAGTGAAAAAAAAATGTTTAAAAAAAGCATCAAAATGAAGTACGTGTTTTACTCACATATACCTATAAGTTGTAGTGGCAAATGTATAAAAATCCATGATATAAATTGGTGGCACATCATGTACAATATATAAATATAAGACACATATTATAATATGAAGTAGTTACTATAATATTTTTAATATTACACACAACACAACTACAAAAATACGTACGAACATATATAATATGAATAGATATAATTTTATTTTACTTTTTTTTTTTTTAAAGAAATAAAGTTTTGTAAAAATATTATAATATTAAGATGATGGGTAAACTACAAAAGTTTGTTAATTTATAATTTGGTAAACAAGTTTTGAGTTGATACTACTCTTGCTACTACTATAGTATTTATTATATAACTAGCATAGTACTATAGTACAAAAATACTATACATACTTGAATCTGATACTATATATATATATATATATATATATATATATAGTATAAGTAGGTATAGTATTTTTGTACTATATATATATATATATACATATATATATATATATATATATATATATATATATATATATATATATATATATATATACATATACATATACATATATATGTAATATATATATATATATATATATATATATATATATATATATATATACTGCATACACTTATTATTTGTTACTGTACTGTGTAACATCTTTTTATATCATAAACTTCGTTATATGTATCATAGTATTATTATTATTATATTGAGATTAAATATATTTGTGTAAGGTGATTCATCCTATACACCAGCGTCAGACTGAGCCTGAGAGTGCCCGCACACTACAAAATTTTAATCGGCTAGTTTAATCGGTTCATTATGACATTAGACATGTAGTTATATGAGAGTAGGCACACCTGCCGATTTGCCTCGAACAGTTGCCCCGATAGACAGTTTGTATCATGCTGGCCCTCTAAGAAGTTCGGGTGGCACTATGACTTTAAGGGCTTGCCGTCTACCTAACTAAATGATAGTAATCAACGAGCATTTGATTTTTGAAAGTTTTTAATTTCAAAAACGTACAATTTTTATGTAAAAAGTTCCAATTATTTATAATTGAAGTCAGTCAATTTTTCATTTTTTTTAATAGAGAAGAAATTTTCGGTAGATTGGCAATAAATTGTTTGTAAAAGCTGCTATCTTAATTATCTTTGATAAGATCGGACTCTATGTTTAGGATAATCAACAGAAGTCCAGCAATTCTTGCCCCAGTAGAGAACGGAGCATCGTCGTGAGCTTGAGCATCACCGGGAAAATTGTCTCTCACAAGTTACTTGTGTAAACGAGATTGTGTGGATTACACAGTAAGTCACATTTAAGTTGGAGTACGTACTAATGTACTTGTTATATTGGGATACAAGTTTTTTTCGAAACAAACAAATAGCGTTCTGCGCTGTTTGATCTAAGCTACTTTCGCCTATCTTTTCCTGCTCCTCTCCCTTCTTCGTGTATTTTATAACAGTTTTGTGGGTATGTTGGAAGTCTCGCATGCCTACGTAGGTCGAGGCCCGGCTGACACAAAAACTACCCTGATACTATGGTTAATCCGACGCTGTTAGAGATGCGCGCAATTTGGTACTTATAAATAGATGATTTACTTGAGCCGCACTACTAGGTTACTGAACAGTTACCTTGAATGAATTTTATTACATACTATCTGAAATACTCGGCGTTGTCCAGGCTTAAAAATTCCTTATAGAGAGTGCATTAGAATTTTGCATTAGAATTTTTTTGGGAAAAGACAGGTGATTTATGCAATAAGTTCTTCTTTAATTTAAAAAGCTCTTTTCAACGATATCCTACACACCTAAGTAGGAATTCAATTTTTTCACCCCCTTTGAATATGTATAGGCATCCCTCCCCCTTAACAATGGTTATATAGATTAAAAAGTATCAAAAATATTGTATCGGTTATTTTTCCCAATTCACTTTTTTGCCATTATTTCAATGTATAGTCACCACGACTTTTCTATAGTTTTATAATTAATTAATAAGTTATTATTTCTTGTGTCGTTTGTTTTTGTGTATTTTAAAGATAAATAGTTTTTTCACTTAAAAATTTTCCCTATCTCGCACAGTTTAACAGGTAGCGTAAAACATGTGGTACGGATATATGGAACAAAGAATTAATACATCCTATATATATTTCTGTAGAATTATATGTTGTTTGGAGAAAAACGCATCAAAATCGGTTAAGCCGTGTTAACGTGGCGCAAACCAATATTTCTGGCGTAATTAAAAAATTTATGTCCCGCATTTAGACATAACTATTGGACATATGTAACAAATTTCAATCAAAAGTTGTTTGTTTTATACTTATTATCTCCTTAAAGTAAAAAAATAATAATATTAAAAACAACATTTGGGTATTTAATTTAATTTTTAGATGTAATACACCTAGATTTAGTGCTTTCCAATTCAAATTAAAATATATTCTTCCGCAGTGTAAGCAAAAACTGTTCAAACATAAGTCGGTTTACATTATTGAAAAGATTGATTCGACTGAAACAGTATCCATAGCTGATCTATTTGTGGAATTTAATAATCTACAGTTTATGGCATAACTACGAAAACTTAAATTCAATCTATTTTTCCCTAAAAAAAATACGCCGCTTAAATTTTAATTACTTTTAGAACATTTAAATAGATATATCTACAATATTACAGTATTTATCGAATTATTAAAATTATAGTTTTATTGGGTTAATAGGGAATATGCATGAAAATTTTTTTTCACTTGAATTGAAGCATGTTTACTTGACAAATATCAAGGTAAAATTACTTTTTAAATAACTTTAAAAATAAGCGAGATATGAATGATTGAAATTCCCGATTAGACAAAGAGGGTGATAGCCCTCTTGATATGTTATGTGACGTCATATTACACTTTCACCATTTAAAATACACGTAAAACTCCGTTTTTAGTATTTTTGCAAGAAAGAGACAGATAATAATCCTTAAAAGCTTATAGCTTCCTTGATATTTGTCGCATTTTAATTTCGTTTTCAAATACTATTACAGTATTAACAGTATTATCATATTCTGAAAACAAATGTGAAAAAAAATTTTCATGCATATTCCCTATTGTTAAGAATTTTCTTGTATAGCTCAAATAATAGTAATAATGAAATGAATAAATCACTTTGTATAAATATTTTATAATATATAAAAACTCCTGTGGAGTTTTAGACTCTATATATTTCTTATAATATTTATTATTTACTAACAAAATTATTCATAAAATTATTTTATATGTATATACACAACATAAAATAGTGAACAAGCCAAGTGCTAGGTATTTATTTACTTTGTTTGAAATGATAGATAGTGTGCGGTTTGGTGACAATTTTATATGAATGTAAAATTTAATAGTATATTATAATCCTTCTAATGTAATATAATAATATAATATTGGAATTTTACTTCCGTTTCTGAGACTCCACGCTCTATAACAGAGGCCACCCACTATATAATGACGAATTTAGAACCATACATTAATGATGTAGGGGGAGGACAAGGAATTTGTATGTGGGCTAGGAATTGGTAGGTTGTGCAGTTCCAGCCAAATTTGATAGGAACTATGCCAATATTTATGTGGAGTTGGTTGGTGACAGAAAACTACAGAAACCTTGCTCAAGCATAGCTGGTTACTTCGTTCTTGTCCCTTCGCCGACAGTTCATTGTAACATCCGCCGCCGAAATTTGAACTAGCAAGCTCTTAGTTCCAAACAGACTTTGACAGCGCAACCAACTGGTTCTACTAATCTATAAATTTTAATTTTTGGATGTTTGTTTCTCAGTCACATATAAATGGGTGAACCGATTTTGATGCGGCTTTCCCTGGATGTTTATTTTACCAAATAACATGTACGCTATAAAATTTTTTTGTTCCATGAATCCATGTATGGTATAACATGGTATATGGTATAACCTATCTTTTTAAATGGAACAGCATAGATATAATGTTTTAATGCAAAAAACGATTATCTCATAAAAACAAACAACTTTTTTTTGGTACATCATTCATTCATCGAATAGTCTTGGCGTAAATCCGGCGTGCAAAAGAGAAAAGAATATGTCGATTCTTACTCTCGTTAGCAGTATTTTAAATATATAAATATATATTTATATGTATGTATATATATATATATATATATATATATATATATATATATATATATATATATATATATATATATGTATATATATATATATGTATATATGTATATATATATATATATATATATATATATATATATATATATATATATATATATATATATATATATATATATATATATATGTATATATACCGATTTTGATGCGATGTATTGGGTGTATTTTAAAAAACAAGCTGTATGTAAAACATTATCTAAAAAAATCGACACATAGTATATTGAATGTAAAGATAATTTTATATAAACACTATAAAATTCTACGAATAAGTTTAATCATTAAAATTAAAATGAATCAATTATTACTCGCTTATTACTTAATAAGTTCGCTCATCGAAGCGGAAGCGTAACGACTAGTTATTATATGTAAGAAAGAAATTTATCTAATTGCATTAATTCTCATACAGAAAATATTTCATTTATTATTAGGTATTATTAAACCAGGATCAATTAAAAAAATTATTTAGAAAACGCTGGTAAATATTTTACCGATATTTGTCATAGATGACGAAGTGAATTATATTTTACCCATTTAAATTTTTCTTTTACCTCTCACAGTTTAGAACCTATTTCATTTAACTGGTTAAAAAATATAAAACCAAAAAAGTGCCAAAAACATAAAAAATAAAATAATATTCGAAATATATTATATATTATATCCACAAGTGGTATTCTTTCCTCAAAATTTACCAGTGGATTGGTACCGAATTCATTTGCTTGTCGAAATCTTAAGAACAAAAGTTGTAAGTTTTTGTTATAACGAACCTTTTTTATTCCATATATTATTTCGATAGTTTGAAAAAAGAACGCTTTTGGAGTCGATGATACAAAATGTTTCTGTAGAATGCAATCAGCTTGCTTATATCAAAGTAATTAGTTTACCTAAAAATTTTGTTCGTTGGTGAAGTACCTATTTGGTGTTTATACAAAGGAAATAAAAACAATTCATAATATTAACTGATCTCAACTAATCGAAATTTAAAAACCCAAATGGTTACTACCACGTCAGCCTTGAAAGTATTATTTATAGACTTTGAGAAAACTTTTTTATATTTTTTACTTTTTACAAGTTAGGAATTTTCAGCAGAAATAATATATACGCAAGACTGGGTAAGCACTTATGTACCCATTATGACAAGACTTTATTATCAAAGATGTACATTTTTATGTAAAAAATTCCAATTAACTATACTTGAACCTAGCTAAACAACATTATTTTTAAAGAGGAGGCATTTAAACTAGATTGCCAATAAATCCGTAAAGGCTGCTATCGTACTTCTAAGATCCGATTTTATGTTTAGCATAATAAACGAGTCCAGCAGTTCTTGCCCCAGTAGAGAACGAAGCATCGTCTTGAGCTTCACTGTGGAAAATTGTCTCTCGCAAGTTAATTGTGTAAACGAGATTGTGTGGAGTATAAGTTGTAGTACGTAATAATGTGTTTTGTATATTGGGACAAACTAAAGCGTTCTGAGCTCTTTGATCTAAACCGTCTTCGTAGATCTATTCCTGCTGTTTCTCCTCCTTATTTCTCCTTGTATAAACGATTTTACGTGTAGGTAGGAAGCAAACGCCACCCTGACTGTATTTCTGTACATGCAGCAGAACACTTTTGTTTTTATTTCTGTTAGACTCAATAATTAAAGTAGAATGTATTTTCTTAAAAACTATAGATATTGGACGATTACTTTGTTATTGTCGCTCGAAACTAAAAACACCAATAATTAAAAAAAAAAATCCAACAAAATATTTGCATCAACAAAGAATTTAAAAAGTTTTATAACAAAATTTTTTATTTTAAAAATTTCTTTTGAAAAAATTTTCAAGAGAAATGTAATTAATTATTCGTCCATACAAAGGTACAAAATTTCTCAATAACAAATTAATAAATAGGTAAATGTTAATGTTTTCTTTAGAAAAGGGAACAAAATTTATCAAGAAAAGTAATATATAATTTTTTTTAAACTAATTTTCACGCAACAGCCAATTTATTTATTTACTTTATTTACAAGTTTTCACAGATTTTCATCATGATAAATTATTTGGTGGTGAACTTTATATTATGGTAATTTTATTAAATATAAGGGTAAATTTATTAATACTATACACATGTTCACTGAATTTTTATGCATAATTTTATGTTTAGACAAATTCCTTGACATTTATTGGTCTATTTGAGCATTAATTTTTATCCTTATAAATAAAAACAAACACGTAATAATGTGATGTTTATACGCATACAATTATCTGATTAATGTATGTTCATATATGGTATGGAGGCTACATATTAGAGTCAAGTTAGCTTCAAAAAGCCCGGTTTCAGGCAGGTTGCTTGGAACCGCAATTTTAAATCGTCATTTAAACATTGGATGTATGAGATAACTGTATAAACTATATAGATACAGAAATATTGTGTCTCTTTTTGATAAATTTAATCAAGCTGTATTTTAATTATAAAAATATTATTTTCTGATTAAACACCGACAGATATTAAACTGGTTTTCTTTAAGAAATAAAGAATATTGGTCGGAAAATTTTTTTGAGTTTATTGTTAGATAGGAAAGTGTTTAAGCTTTCGATTTGGTCATATGACACCTAAAAAATATTAATTGGTTTATAAGTAAATAAACAAATGGTAAAATATATGAACTCTCTAAAAAGTTAACGTATCGGAATGTTTTTTTTTTTAAATTAAAGGTCTATAAAAAATCTATAAGTTAAAAGAAAATAAAGTTTGTTTAAAAAATTTCTTAAATGTTTTTTTTGTTTAATTTGTTTTTTTTTTTTTTTTAAATAATGGGTAAAAATACAGTTAAAAAAATAATTTTCTTTTTCATTTTATAGATATTTTGAAGACCTTTCATTTCAAAAAAGGTTTATTCATCTAAAATGAAATGCACCCTTTTTATTTATAAAAATAAGTGACATGCTATTTTATTAATTGTCGGGGACCAAATTTTTCTTAAGGGCTAAAATTGGGTACATTATTTTTAAAATATAAAAGGCATACTATGCCATTGTTTAAAAAAAATGAAGTAATTTTTAGATTTTTTATTTTAATTTAAAATCTTTGCATTTTTCGAAATTTGGGACTTTTTCCTCGAATTCTAATAACTCTAATAATATACAGAATATATAGAATTGAATAATATTCTATGTCATTTTTAAAATTTTTAGTTTTAAAAAGATATTAAGAAAAACCCCTTTTTTGTTATAAACAAATTCAATTTTAACCCTGTTCCGTCACGAGTTGGACCGTAAAAATTTAGGGTCACATTTAGGACGTCGAGATGAATCGATTAAAATTGCGGTTCCATGCAACCTGAATGAAAAATGCTAATTTGACTCTACTAACAGTTCAATAATTTTGTATAAAGTTGGAAAGAAACCCATATTACGAGAAAAAGTATTATATGGTATAATAGGCATTAATTATATGGTATAATAGGTATTAATTAATAATTTCGAATAAAAGTTATTACTATATTTATAATGATCAATTTTTATCTGAATTATTTATTTGAAAACCGAATAAATAAGGCACAAATCAATTATAAAATTTTAAAAAAAAGTATTGTACAAGGTAGATTAGTTTGGTGCATTTGCTCTCTGTACGCGCTAATCTCAAAAACCATTAAACGGATTCTATTGTAGTTTTCAAAGTTGAATATAATTTAATTATTTGTAGTTTATATTGCTGCAAAGAAATATATATTTTATAAAGAAATTCTGTATATTTCAAAGTCTATTCCTAATTCTGCGGTCAACGGAATTGGATGCGATGTCCCCAGAGAACGTGTGTGTTAAAAAAACCGTTAAATTACTATTTGCGAACTATAAATAGTAATAAGACTTTGCAAAATTTATGTATGAAAGCGAAAGGCGGTGAACAATATACTGTGAGACTCTGTGGCCTTGGTATTCGTGAACCATTGGAAGAAGTTACTTAACTTCAAAACAAGTTAAAACAAAAATTAAGGAAAGGTCTTCGCTGGCATTTTTGCAGTACATTAATGTTAAAGAAAGTCTTAGTCTTTACAGTAGATTGGATCATTACCAGGGTGGAGCAAAATATCTAAATGTTGTGGATAGAGATGTAAGGTACCTCATAGCAAACTTTCGAATGCATGGATTAAATGGAATAGTCGAAAAATGGTGAGCGTATATGTGTTTTATGTGGCGATATTGATTGTGTTGGAGCATTTGATTGAAGACTGTGAAGGCACATCCAGTGAACTTAGACAAATTCTTAATAGTATGGAATTGAACTTTGAAAACATTTTAAACGTACACGACGTAAACATTGTATCTATTGTGGGGAAATATTAAAAATATATCTTTGATAGACGTCAGTCTTATTTATAAATCCTACCCTGGATTGTTGTCTGCCCCAACTTTTTTAACAACTTTTGGGTTTAATTTATTAATATGTAATTTCGATTTTCTCCACTGCTTTTTATACAGAATAATGTAACACTTTGATTTGATTTGATTTATTTATTTATTTATTTATTAGCGAACTTCGTCCAAAGGAAATGCAGCTATTGTTTTTGCACCAATGTTGGAATTTCGTAAAAATTTCTTCAAATGTCCATCGATCCTACCTATTAGATGTTAAAAATCACTATCGCAAAAATTTGTATATATGTGTATATGTATATATTTATATATATATACATATATATATATATATATATATATATATATATATATATATATATATATATATATATATATATATATATATGTATATATATATATATATATATATATATATACAACATATGTACCTTTTTTAAATGTCTGTGGACTCTCTAGCGGTCACAGTTTTATTCCGATTGGAATGAAATTGGGTATTTGGGTCGCTTTTGGTATTCTAAAGGTCAAGTTCGGGTAAAATCGGGTAATGGGTAAAATCGGATGAGGGAAAATTGAGTTTATAGGGAGGGGAAAAAACAAAATTTGATTGCCTCCCTTAATATTTGAAAAATCGAAAAATTTATCAGGAGTTAAGTTGTAGGTACTAAGTTTTACTGCAATTTTGTTTCTTATCATTTTTCTGACACTCATATTTACAGAAATATTTACAATTAAAGATTGAAAGTTAAAATTCTAAATATCTCTGTTCACATTAGAGTTTGAGAAAAATGAATTTTAATGAATTAATGAGTAATGAATTGTAGCAAACTTGATTTTCTACAACTTTACTTCTTATACATTTTTCGATTATTCTAATATTATGAGAGATATGAAATATTTTATGTTTGTTTGACACAAATACATCTATTAATCTATTTTATTATAAAAAATTTTGATTGTCGTTTCCATAGTAACTATAAACTATAATCGTTATACATCGATTTATTTTGGCTATGAATAAATTTGTAGAAAGCCTGAAGCAATTCACACTAAAAACTTTTTAGTGTGAAAAACGAAAGACACACATAAAACTTGTCATTATGACAAAAAGTACTGTAGGAGTAATTAGACGGCCTTGCCACTCTTGAGTTGAAAGACAGAAACAAGTTTAATCATCGAAAACTCTGATGATTGTACCGAATCCGTACTTCAGATTCACTGATATGAATAATGGCACTGTCTACTAGGGAGTCTTACACATAAAACTTGTCATTATGACAAAAAGTACTGTAGGAGTAATTAGACGGCCTTGCCACTCTTGAGTTGAAAGACAGAAACAAGTTTAATCATCGAAAACTCTGATGATTGTACCGAATCCGTACTTCAGATTCACTGATATGAATAATGGCACTGTCTACTAGGGAGTCTTGCAAAAGCTCATTGTCTCTACTTACATTTTCGGCGAAAAAACATAAAAACATTCATAAAGACACATGATAATATCATTGAAGAGGAATAGAGAAAATTCATCGTCTGTGTAAAATTTAATATATTCAGATATCTAATATGAAATTGTTAAATACTTTACCAAACCCCTAATATAAACATGCTCACACTAAATAACTAATAGCCATTTAAATCACATATACAGGGTGTTTCTTATGGTTTTTCCCCCAAAAAATTTTTAACAAACGAATAATAAGGAAACCTATATATTTGTTAACTCATGATCCAATTAGCTTTCATTGGACACTCTATAAGATGCTTTTGAATTTTTTTTCCGTATCTCAATTTATCTCCGGAAATTAACCCACATAATTGTCAATAATTGCGCCATCACACGTTTTCTTTGTACGGACGGACATCGAAGTGATTCTATAAGTATTCCGTATTGCAAATTTTAGTACGATACACTAAAAAGGGTAGAAGTCAAAAAGCAAGAACCTAACGTATTCTATTTGATGAAATGTAAACTGAGTAAAAGCTTTTATTTAGAAATCGACGTCAGCTGGAGTAAAACCACCAAGTTTTTTGGTGGTTAAAATTTGGCGACATTAGTATTGCACAGAGGTGACTAAGTTAGGTTAGATTAGGTTGTAGTCCTAATCTAAGTTGCTATCCTGTACGGGACACACTTAAACCATAAGGTCCATCGTGAGACCAAGGGATGTGAGTGGAGGACAAGGAATTCGTGTGTAGACTAGAAATTGGTAGGACATGTGGCTACAGCCGACTTTTGATAGGAACTATGCCGATATTCATCTGAAGTTCGTGAAGGAAACTGCAGAAAACCTCCAAAAGCATAACCGGTTACTTCGTTCTTGTCCATACGCTGACAATTTAGTCAATTAACCACCCCTTTTTTTTAAATAATTGACAAACTGCCGATGTTGGGAATCGTTTGTAGCGATACCCTACAAACCCATAACCTCAGTCCCAAGTAGAGCGCCTAAACAAGCGCAGCTACTTGACCGGTGACTAGTCTAGTTAAAATCTAGTACACTATAATAAACTAGGCGGGTATTCTTCTTATATCCGGTATATATAGTGTATGTTAGGATATATTAAGTTTAGTACCGATTTTGAAACGGTATCAACTATTGACCGCAGAAAAAAAATGTTTGGTTTAGGTTCATAATATTAACCTAATTTGTTCCGTTTCGCATATCCGTCTGCCGGCAGACAAGATAAACAAATAACTGAACTGAACTGAAAAAACAAATAAAGATAACGAGCTAAAATTTTTATTTGTGTTGTTACATTCATTGACCCTTTCGATTTTCTCTTTTTCAGAAACACCAAGTATACAAATGTATAATTGTAGTTACACATAATATAAATAAAAATACTTAAAGTAAATTTCATTTGCATACCATTTCCAAATACTCTAATTTAGTGAAATACATTTTATTAATAACTTGTAATCAGACCTATATTAAACCCATTAAATCATATCCCATTTAAATGTATATAAGTTGACTGTTGTTGGTATCCAAAACCTTTGCACTTTATATGTATGTAATAGCATTTGTTAGTTATAGTTTATGCTTTTCTTGCAGTCTCAATATGGCACACATAGAGAGATGATCCTTTCTTCTTCGTAATAACATAAACTAGGTTGGAAATACTTATTGTTATTTCTATATTAGAGTTCAAATTGTTTTATCAAATGTTCATTCAGTTATTAACAAAATACTCTTTTTAAGCTATTCTGATAGGTTAATCTGTATAGTTATGTACCAGCCAAGTAGCCGAGCGGTCTAAAGCGTCATGTCTGTTCAGTATGCAGTACTTGGAAACTGGGAGGTTATGAGTTCGAATCCCGACATCGGCAGTTTGCCAATTATTAAAAAAAAAGAAAAAAAAAGGGGCGGTTGATTGACTAAACTGTCGGCGTATGGAAAAGAACGAAGTAGTCGGCTATGCTTGAGAAGGTTTTCTGTAGTTTCCTTCACGAACTCCAGATGCATATCGGCATAGTTCCTATCAGAGTCGGCTGCAGCCGCATATCCAACCAATTCCTAGACTACTCACAAATTCCTTCCACAATAGACCTTATGGTCGAAGTGTAGCCCGTCCAGGGCAGCCTTTTCAATCTACCTCTATGTGACTGAACTCTTGTGAGATTCTAGTAATAACTAGTTCTACTAAAATTGTTAAACTATTGCTAGAGATTGTTAATAAAAATTGACACTAACAAAGCTTTTAATTGGCAACATGCACAATAGTCTTGAAAATAAATTTTTATAACCGGTATATGTAAAAAGACTAGAAGAAATTGATCGCAGACATATATGTTTGGCATAGGTGTTTATAAAATGGACTAATTCAGCCATTTCGGCATATTCGCCTGCCTGTGGACACGATTAATAAAAAACGATAAGAGATAACGAGCTGAAATAGTGTGTGTGTTTTCTAAAAGTAAGGTCAAGTTCCTATCTTTAAAGACAAAAAATGTGTGTTTAAGCAACTAACTCAGTTAGTTGTTTTTTTCACGTTTTTAAAGTGAAAATTTGCTCATGTATTGAGATATTTAAGGGAAAGCGTTTAGATCAATTTAATATCGCATGTAAAAAAAGCATGCAAACTTTCTTACATTTAACACACAGGTCGCACGCAGTGCTATGTTATGTCCTCTTCTATTTCACAAGCTTCGGACGCTCTACTTTCTCTCACGCGCATCATTTTTTGCTCCGATTTTTGAACTTCAAAGCCAGGTATTACTATTTCATGACCGGTTTATTGCAGGCAATACTATACGATCGCGTTTATCATTAAATTATCTATCTTCTGATATATATTTCGATTGGTTAACAGATCAGTGTAGTTACCTGTATTTACTTACCTGTTCAAACTTGCTTGCCAGGTAGTCATGACCCAAAATAAGTAGACACTATTACTCAGGCATATTCTTATAAACTATTAGTTTAAAAAAATTCGCTTAGTTAACAAGTGGGTGAAGAACAGAAAAAAAATTAATTAAAATTAATTTAATTCAAAATAGCCATGACAACATTTTCATAGGCACTGCATTTTAAGCGTATTCGCCTATTAATGAAACTTCATAAAAAATATGTTTCATAAGGTTAACAGATGGGTGAAGGTCGATCTCTGTTCGGCTCCTGTAGGTACTATTCTTGTAGATATGTTTAGTGAAGGCCAAAACAGATATTTTTGAAGCTCGTTTAATTTAAAAAAATTAAAATCAATATTAAAATTAAAATAGCCTTGATAAATGTACTTAAATGAATGTAATTTATAGGTTTTGCCAAACAATATATAGCCAGAGTAATATAAAAAAGTAGGGCAACCCAGTCGTCTTTTAAGTCATTTTACATAACCCTGAAAAAGTGCCGATAGTATTTCAATTCATTGACCGATAGCAGGCGACGGATATTTAATTTGATAAATATTTAAATTAAGTAGTCGATAAACAAATATGCATAACATGGATGTTAATAAAATAATTTAAATACACCTAGTAAAAATTGATATTTATAGGTCAATACCAATTCCTACCACCTGCCGGTCAATGTTTATATATCGCTGGCTTTATCTAATGCCCCCTACAGACGTGCAACATTGAATAGCAACCTAGCATGTTGCTCTGTGTGTATAGTGGTTGCAGCAACAAAAAACATGACCTTGAACGGTTGCTGCAAAAATAAAAATTATTTGATACTTTGTAGGAGGAGTTAAATGTTCATATAAAAATTGGCCATATTATCTGAAATGTTATGCTTTCCTAATATTTTATTATGTTTTATTACCTATATTGGTTACAATTTACATTATATATAATATATACATATATACTTAAGTTGGCTCCATATGGAAAACTTTTTTATTATAAGGTTTACGAAAAAAAGTCATCCTTTATAAAAATTTCTGCTTTCGAAAATATTAACATGCCGCTATTTACTTTTGACATCGAATGTACAGGCTGTGCAGAAATTGAAAAAGTTCCATAGGAATTTTTTTTCCACTTCAATTTTAAATTAAATTTTGCAAATCCTACTTATAAAACACGTTATCTGTTATTCTAATTAACCAGTCATCGTACTTCAAATGTTTATTTGCTGATTTGAAACATTTAATGAATGATATGTAACAAAATAATGAGTACAGAACATTTATTTTTCATACATTACATTACAAATACAATTATTATTGTTGACGTAATTAACAACGGTTATCTTCAGTTCGTTTTTGCCTGAACGTATCCACCTTCGCGTTCCATACATGTAATTGTTCTTTTACAAAATTCTTTAAATCCACTCCTACATATCTCGGGAGTGATTTCTTGAACTTTTTTCCATATAATCTGTTCTATATGGTCTACATTTAGAACAAAAATTTACAAAATTTAATTTAAAATTGAAGTGGTCAAAACATTCCTATCGAACTTTTTCAATTTTTAGACACCCTATACATTTGATGTAAAAAATGAATAGCTGAATATTAATATTTTTGAATGCAGAGATTTTTATAAAGAATAACTTTTTTTCGTAAACCTTATAATAAAAAAGTTTTCCATATGGAGCCAACTTAAGTAGACACACTGTATATATTTTATTATTTCTATAGAATTATTTGTATAGTTTTTACTAGAGATACATACATATAATTAAACTATACAAATTAAATGAGATAGATAGAGACATGATGAGAAATGATTGAATTTTTATGGCTAGAGTCATAAAATAATTAAATTAAATTTTATGATCCCACACTTTGGTTGCAGCGTCTGTACCGAAAATATTTTATAGGCGGAGTTCAATGTTGCTGCAACCATGTTCTGCGTCTATTCTGTACTTAAGTAAAGCATGGCAAATCTTATTAATATTATTCACAAAAGCACCGACATGAAGCGTCCTTACATTATTCAATATTCGTTGATAAAGCAGATAAAGATTAAATAAATTAATGCAATGAAACAACACGTGAAGTATAATATAAATAATAAAATGTATGTAAATATTAAGGTAAATATAATAATAATAATAATTCACAAACCTTAAATCATGGGCGGATTCTGCACGAACTAATGGTGTTTGTATACTTCCTTCAAACACAACACCACCTACACCCGTTACTTTTAATACTTCAGCACCTAACACTACTTCACGTCGATCAGCTGAGAATATAACAGCACCTCTATCGTCTGTTATTCGAAAACCTCTTGTTTGACATTCTAAGCGATCATTACCTATACAAACAATATCAAAATATAATTAGTCGATTTACCATATAGTAATAATATTTTGAATATAATACCATATATATTTATAATAGTAATAATATTTGTAGTATTTATTAGATGAAATAAGGTATGGAGCTTCATCATTGGATCAAAGAAGTTCTTATGACTTGGAAGAAAAGGGGTAAAACGGAGGTCTTCAAGATAAAATAAAAACAATCATTAATTTTTTCTCAGTTAAAAAAAAGACGTTTCCTCAGTTATATAATTTTAAATTTAGCTTTTGTGTGCACCTTCTTCACTATGCAATTTTACTGGAAAATTTGATGAGGCACTAGTCAATTGGATGTGGTTCGAAAATAATATTTTTCGAAAATTAGGGTAATTCTAATTTCTATGTTACAAATAACTAATAATATGTGCTTTGTCCCGAAATAATATAAATGGAATTATGGAAAAATTCGTTATGCAGGAGCTGTTTCAATTGAACAGAGCGAATTTCCTTGGAATACATAAATCACACTCTAGCGGTCATAATTTTGGTGTGATCAAAATGAAATATCATATCTGATATTATTTTAGTATTTGGAAGGCCAATTTTGTTTCTAAATTGCATAGGTCAAGGGGAAAGGGGGCATAGAGAAAGAAGAAAACATAAAATATCTCTAAAATGTATCAGGAGTAAAGTTGTAGAAAATCAAGTTTGCTACAATTCGTTACCTTATTATTTTTTTCCAAACTCTAATGTGTGCACAGATATTTAGAATTTTAACTTTCAATCTTAAATTGTGAATATTTCTGTAAATATTAGTGTAACAGAAAAATGATAAAAAACAAAATTGTAGTAAAACTAAGTACCTACAACTTTACTTATAAATTTTTCTATTTTTTTTAATATTAAGGGAGATATGCCAAATTTTGTGTTTCCCACTCCCGCTAAACCCTCCTTATCCCTCGCACGATTTTACCCAATCACGAACTTGACTTTTGGAATACCAAAAGCGCCTCAAATACCAAATTCCATTCCAATCGGTCTAAAACTGTGACCGTAGAGAGACCCCAGACATATAAATGTATATATAATATATATGTATAAGGTGGCGCATAAGTAACGGTATGCGCCATAAGTAAAAATAAATATATAGCATTTAATATTAAAATATCAAAATATATATCAAAAATTAAATCATAACGTTACTTATGCGCCACCCTATATAATGTATATGCATAATTATATAAAAATTTTAACGATTGTGATTTTTAACATTTAATAGGTAGGATCGATGGACATGAAGAAATATTTCTACGAAATTCCATCATCGGTACAGAAACTATAGCTGCATTTCCTTTGGAGGAAATTCGCTACAAAGTGAAGAATGCTGTATTTGTGTACGTATCGTATTACCAAAATTATCAAAAGTTTACATTCAATTATCACTAAAAATGACACACTGTGTTGCAGGTCATGACCTTTTGTTATTTTTGCCTTTTAACTGTAAGATAAGGTGATAACAAGTTTCTCAAAATTCTCAAAACAAGTTTCAATACATACTTTAGCCATTATATCTCTACTTTTTTCTATAACATTATTTTGGTTGGCCCTACATAGACTTGATCAAAATCTGATAATATCCAACTTCTAATATTTCAATTTTTTACCCTACTTGGCTTTAGAGAATTTACACTGTAGCCTTAGCCTCTTTACAAACATCCTTATCGGATTGAGGGTTGTCGAAAAAAACGGAGGGTACTACAAAGCTTGAAGATCTTTAATCTTACAATCTTTCAGGTCAAATTAGGAAGAAACTGTGTCCGTAATAATTTCAAAATTGTGGAAAACGCAACATTGAGTACACCGATAACTGGTATTCATAAATTCGTTATATAGATAAGATTATTTAAACAATAAAAATACGTAAATAACGAATTTTTTGCTTTAACTTTATATAAAATTAAAATACTAACCCAGTACCAGTCTATTTAATAAATAACCATTTCTATCTCTCGTTGACAATGTTAGATTTTTACTTGATTCAATTGTTATAGGTACACCTTTTCTTGATCGAATTGTACTTGCTATTAACGCATCCAATACCATTGCTTGTCCATTTAGTTGTATACCACCTGTTACAATACGTAATTGACCCATGCCTTCCTGTAATTAAACAAACGAAAAAATATTATTGCCAAATAGGTACCAAATGACAATTTGATAAACATTAATTACTTGGAAATTAATTACTTTAAGAAAATAAATATATTTAGACAATATAAAAGTGTATTTAATAATATTATTTAATTCAAGGTATTTGGGTATTTTTCTAAATGAGTCCGATTAAAGTAACACATATAGTAGTTACTACAGCTTTTAACATTACAAAAATTATATACAAGCCGAAAAATTGGCAATATGTAGTATTTTTTTGAGTAAAAGTTGGTAACTTCACCTATCCGGAATCAAAGATACTTATTCTAGCAAAACGAGGTTGAACTGTGTTTTTGGAAAAGTTCCTTCAGAATTTAACACCACTTGCAAAATTCAAAATATTTTGGAAATAATGTAGCTATTTGAAAAGTTTTTACTTATTTAAAAAAAAATATTTTTTGTATAAAACTGTGAAATCCCTGTGAAATTGTTCATTATTTAAAATATTTAAATTAAATAAAACCAGTTTTATCCCGTTCTCAAAAACGCAAGAGTAAATTTGCTAGCACTTAGTGATTTTATCATTCTTAGGTGTTGACAAACATATAAAACAGTAAAATCCCTGAAACGAAATTGTTCCTTACTAAAAGGTCTATATATCCAATAAACTGTAAATAAGATTTAAATATAGATAAACAATTTAAAGAGGCATTTTCCGGTCTATTGAATAGACTATTACGAAGATGTTTGTAATAAAAAACTTAGAAGAGGTTTAACTATTGATAATGATAATGAAATTTTTTTATGCAACTGTACGGTTGCTTTGAACTTATATAATTGTGCAAAAATAACTATAAAACTATTGTGATACACATATCCACGTGTATATTCGGTTGGTGTAACTTGTAAACAGTTTGTTAAGACGGTATGGATTTTAGATTTTATTCGCGGCATTATTTCCAACTAGTTAAAATTTAATTTGTTTATTTTTTTTATTTTGGTACAAATTGGCCGTTCGCCTTTTTTTAAGTTATGAAATTGAGTAATAAAAATATAGTCTGTAAGAATAATCGCTAGCAACAAGTTAAATAAAAAAATTGTAAAAATTCTAATTCAAACGTGCAGAATTAGACACGTTAATATTGTATCAGTTGAGTACAATATTATATTATATACGAAACTCAGTTGTGTTCAATTAATTAAAAATAACTTTTCATAATGACAATAGTGATTACACAACCAAGTGATAATATCAAGTACTCTTAACTTCCTTTAATTCCCCTCTTCTCGTTTTTATATAAGATTACGATCAAGTGAAGTGAATTTGTGGTTGATCCAGGTTTTGGTGAGTAAAATTTTCTTGGAATTATAAACCATCTTTCAAACTAAATACAGTCCACTTTCCTCTCTTCAGTTGCGTAGTATATTCAAGTATACGCAACAGATTTTTATATAGTATTTGCAGTGAAATGGAAGTTAAGGTAGTTGTCTTACAGTAATCGTGTTAAAAATGTTCAGCTCAGAACATACATCAATTGTATAAATAAACTGATATTGTTTACTATACATTTTTTACTTGAATGTATACCAGGTACATTGTTCGCTTGGATTATATAAAAATGTCTATTTTTGATGAAATAACTATTTTTGTATATACTTGTAATGTAGGTAAATCTTACAATTTTTGAAACCGATTAAATGGTAAATAATTTTTGAAATTTTAAACTAAGTTTGATACTTAGAATTTGAATAATTTATAAAAAATTCAGCAAATTTCCTTGACTACGCGTTTTACACGACAACTAACTTAAGTGATTGAATGAAGAAACTCATTTTTTAGTAGTGAAATGAAGAACGCGGAAAAGTTGTCGTCCTACAAATTCAATGGAATGGACTTTGAGTCTTCCATTCTCATGCTAAACACCGTGATCACTGGGAAAAAGTACCGCGGCAAGAGCTCGGGAAGGTACTGCTTCAGGGTGCAACAGAGAGGTTATCTCTCGATGCACTGAGGCTGAACAGGATGCAACTGCGGAGGGTTACCGGGTTCATTACCGGGCATTATCCCTTGCGGAAGCATCTGCACACAATGGGGCTCTATAACGGCTCCATTATGTGCAGATTGTGTGGCGAGGAGGAAGAAACATCCTGCCACATAATCTTTGACTGCGAACCACTGGGTTACAGCAGAGACAGAATATTCGGTGCATCTCACCCCGAATATATAAACCTTCAGGAGGACTTGATAAGCAAATATATCCAGGCTAATGCCAACATATGGGAGAAGCGAGTCTCGTCAGACTGAGGTAGAAGGGGGAGCACAATGGACCATGAGTTCGAAGTGCAATACTTTTTAGACCCCAAGATGTATTTATCTATCTATCTCTCATTCTCAATGTTCAAAGTACCAGCTTGTTGCTCATCATCCTGAAAAAACCCTTTGGTCTCCCGGATCATTATATAATTATTGTAAATGAATTAAACAAGACAAATCGTTGTCTGAAGTTTTTGTATTATTAATTAGCATTTTTCATATCGTTATGACCAGTCTTCAGTAATTCCATACATGAAACGACGAAAAAATTCTTCAATATACACAAACACTTGAATATACACAAAATTCGATTATAATATAGACTATTCTTAATTACAATAAAACATAAACATAAAAGACCAATAAATTATAGTTTATTTATTGTTTTGTTATCATTATTGTGTTATCAAATAATTAATGTTACAAACAATTACTAAACACAGAGGTTTACTATATATAATACTGTACTACAACATAGTCAGTTTGTGCTATGCTATGTGTATAGATAGACATTAAAAAGCATGTGTTAAAACCATTCATTGTCATTTGGTAGTTAAATAAGCATTAAAATCAGATAGTAAAGAGTTTAAACTTGTTCCCCTTTTTGTGTTATAATTTATCGGTTCAGTGAGTTTGAGTTGTGTGAGAGTGTTTGTATAAAAGGGTATGATGATGGTTTGAATATAACCGCACAGAGAAAAGGTGGTAGTGGTTATGGATAATAATACTTTGTTGTATATATGTAACACTGAGTAAATGCACTTTTGTTTGTTCGTCAGTGTTGATTGTTTTTGTTAAGTCTATAACTCGATATGGTATTTAATATTTTAAGACTGGTTGTGTTTCGCGGCTTTGAAATATTGAGGCCAAGCAATTAGCATATTATTATGAATATAGATACTCCATTTAGTGTTATTTATGAACTAATTTTTGAATACTTATGTGTAGCATGCAAGGAGAATATTTTTGTGTTTTTGTTGCATAGTCGTATTGGCAGCTTGGTGTACCGTTTTAAGCCCTGACTAAATAATTGGATCGATTATTCTATGTTACGCCATTAACCTCAATTGAAGCGCTCCTCAACTAGTCAAGGAACTAAGTTTCGCTTCAGCGCACCTGCGCGGCATTTATGTGTGAATGTATTTTAGTATTTGTGTGGCTGTGGCATGTATTTCCACTACACACATATCAATTTTAACACCTTGACCAGTTGGGGCGACGATGACTATCCTTAGGTTGGTGCCGTTATTAAACGTTTAGACCTATACGCAAACTCTGCCCAGTTATATAGAGGCGCAAGTGGTTTATAGAGGGCTATCTATCCTTCCTTCAGCTCACACGAGCTGTCATAGTGCTCAAATCAGCATCTACTTTCTAGGGTAATAAACACATGTCATCATTTTAGATATACAAATACGTGTTATCTGGAAAGCAATCATAATTCTTGACATAATAATAATAATAGTATTGTATTTAAACCATAGGTTATTACAGGTGGTTGGTACACAAAATAGAAAAGAAAAAAAAAATAGTAATAATGATAATTCTTGACATGTTCTGTCACTTGACTTTATGTCATATAATTTGTTTCGTACTTCGAAATTAATAATCTAATATGCAGTTACTTAAATATGGACATGAGGTTTGAAATAAAATTTTTTAGTTAAGAGGTTAGTTTGGGTGTTTGAGGTTAGTTTTTGGGTACAAAGGGAAACATTTTTTTTAAAATTATTGTGTGGCATTTAATTAAAATTCTTTCATTACTTTGATAATACCTACGTTAGTTGCATACGAGAAAATACCTATTTTTTTACCATTAAAAATGCATTAAGTTAACTGGAGAGACTCATTACTAATGCCTTTAAAGAAAAATTTTGTTTCATAATTTCCTTGTAGTAATTAGATTTTGGAAAAGTTGCATTCGTAAAAATCGTATTCATTCATCTTTTAGTGAATTTTTTTCCAAAATTTTGCACAAATGTTCATCGGACATATAATAGTTGTAAAAGTGACGTTAAAAACTAAAAGCCACAATTTTAGTCTGATAAAATTAAATTTGATACGTTGAAAAATTTGTCAAATGATCAAAAACGGTCAAGGGAAAAGGAGACGGCTTAGAAGGAGAGGGAAACGTCACAAGTATAACTCTAATATTTACCGAAATATTTGAAATTTACGCATAATACCCATAATAATGAATATAACCCCTATTCCTTTCTCTAAGAAAATTTGTCTACGTAACTCTTGCCTAAAGTCTACGTAACTCTTTCGTGACGAAGTTTTTGTTGTATGGGATCATTTATTGATACTTTACTCATGCATTATAATATAAAATTGATTTAAATATTGCTATGAAAAAATTAACTCATTCACCAGGAATCGAACCCAGATCTCTATATTTCTAGCCGAGTGGGGTAATCGTTACACCAAAATGACTCTGGTAAACAAATCAATTTTTTCATATCATTGACAGTATTACTTTGTTACAAACATTAACTAGTTATTCTAACATATTAATGAGTTGTGTATACTTAAGCATCACAATACAATACCAATATCAATTTCCATTAAGAATATGCCATTAAGGTTACGTAAGACATAGTATAAAAGAGCTAGCGTAAACTATATAGACTTGATTTTAGGTATTTGGCTTAGTACATATTTTTTTACAGTATACAAATTTAAATATTTTTAATTTAACTCAAATAAAAAGGATTATACAATATACAACCTGGATATACATTTTTAACAATATTCAGAGAAAATAATGGAAAATATTTATATATTAAAAAAATAAGACTACACAGTCGATTTTTCAATTGTTAGCATATTCCAATTGTTAAATATTACCTAAAGGTCTTATTATAATGAGTATATTAGAGAATATGTATAAACATGGCATGAGTTACTCACATACACTATTTATGACGACCACAACTTCAGAGTTTATTTCTGAATGCATGTGTGGACACTTGCCCTGAGTGCAAGCAGTATGGTCATACTTCATATTCATAAAATCATATCCTCATATTTGTAATATAAACAATACGAGTATTTGTACATACTGTTTAGTGTACCTTTTGAGTGTGTAGAGATAATTGATTGATATAATAAATAATTATTATTTAAATAAATAATAAATAAGTGTTAAAGATATAATTGATCTTTATTAAATTGAATTATGACATATTATATATATTTTTATGTAAATTATCAAAGTTGTTAACATTCAAAGCAACCGTGATAATAGAGAGAAGTTATAGTTGTTAAGCAACAGATAAAAATGATAAATAAAATTATAATAATAATTTAATGAAAATGCGATACCGCTACATACTTCCCCCCATCAACTAATAAAGAAAAACGACTAGAAAAAGGTTGTAACATAAAACAACCTTGTTCACTCGGAAAAAACTTTAAAAGTTGATGTACATCTTATAATTAAATACAAAGTTAATTAAGATAAGATTAACATTGAAAAAAGTATGCAGGTTTTAGCCTGTCAATCGAAATAGAGGTAGATTTGTTATTGATATCAATAACAAAAAATTTAGGAAATCTCTTGATAACAGAGAAAAGACCTCTATAATTACAAGATAGTGGAGGTTTGACATGATCCTCGCGTATAAAAACTTTTTTTGATGAATCTAAATCTTTGGGTAATAAACTATATTTTGACAAAATGGAAACCCGACTTCAAAAATAAAATATTCTATAACAAAAAATGCACTAAAAAGTAAAAAAATAATTGCATATTCTTGTGCCAATTTTAGTTCACCTAAGCAAAAATTTTTAAATATATATGTACAATTATTGTTATTTTTGGAGGCGGTGTCAGCATAGAGAAATTCACATAATTTTTGGACACCGCCTCCAAAAATAACAATAATTGTACATATATATTTAAAAATTTTTGCTTAGGTGAACTAAAATTGGCACAAGAATATGCAATTATTTTTTTACTTTTTAGTGCATTTTTTGTTATAGAATATTTTATTTTTGAAGTCGGGTTTCCATTTTGTCAAAATATAGTTTATTTCTCGCTTTTTAGTGACTCTTAAGTTCTATAACTAGTTTTATTTATCTAAATATGGGTAGACCTACTTAAACGACTAATTTTTAGTGATTTTTTTTATAACACATTTTTTTTTTACCCGGTTTTTTTTTTTTTTAATTTTAAGAGCATTTTTTTATAACAGATTTTCAATTTTATTTACATGCATTTTGTTTTTTTTTTGTAAAAATTTTTTTTTTTGGGGTCGGTTTTTTTTTTGTAAAACTTTTTTTTTTTACCCGTTTTTTTTTTTTTTTTTAATTTAAAAGAGCATTTTTTTATAACAGATTTTCAATTTTATTTACATGCATTTTGTTTTTTTTTTGTAAAAATTTTTTTTTTTGGGGTCGGTTTTTTTTTTGTAAAAAAATTTTTTGAAGTCGGTTTTTAAAAAAATTTTCTTATTTTCCCATTATGAATGAGTATACCCTTTCAAAAAAAAAAAAAAATTCGCAAAAATCGGTTATCACATATAAAATGAGTATTTTCCTCGATTTTCCGGGGATCGCCTCATCAGAATGCGATTTGGTGACAATGGGACCAATCGGGAATCAAACCCTTTAAATAAAAAAAAAAAATTCAAAATCGGTTCATAAATGACGGAGTTCTGAGGTAACAAACATAAAAAAAAAAAAAAATACAGACGAATTGAGAACCATCCTCCTTTTTTGCAGTCGGGTTAAAAATATATTTTTGTTGGTGAACTGTCTGGTAAAGAAAAATTTTGCGTTTATCATTCTATTTTTCAACTCTCGAGTAGATTGTTGAACAGAATGATATGTATCAACGTTTTCTGAAAAGAAATCATATGGTAATCGAAGAGGAATCCCATATAAAATTTCTGCAGAAGAAAGGTTAATATCCTCTTTGACCGAGGAGCGCAAATTTAGAAGTACCCAAGGTAAAATTTTGTACCAGTTATTATTTTTTTGACAGCAATTTAAAGAAATTTTGAGTGACCGGTTAAACCGTTCAATAATACCGTTGCTGTTAGGGTGATAAGCAGTAGTGGAAATATGCTTAATCCCTAGAGAAGACAAAAAATCTTTCCATATATGTGATTGAAATTGTTTACCTTGATCAGTATCAAGGTAAACAATTTCAATCACATATATGGAAAGATTTTTTGTCTTCTCTAGGGATTAAGCATATTTCCACTACTGCTTATCACCCTAACAGCAACGGTATTATTGAACGGTTTAACCGGTCACTCAAAATTTCTTTAAATTGCTGTCAAAAAAATAATAACTGGTACAAAATTTTACCTTGGGTACTTCTAAATTTGCGCTCCTCGGTCAAAGAGGATATTAACCTTTCTTCTGCAGAAATTTTATATGGGATTCCTCTTCGATTACCATATGATTTCTTTTCAGAAAACGTTGATACATATCATTCTGTTCAACAATCTACTCGAGAGTTGAAAAATAGAATGATAAACGCAAAATTTTTCTTTACCAGACAGTTCACCAACAAAAATATATTTTTAACCCGACTGCAAAAAAGGAGGATGGTTCTCAATTCGTCTGTATTTTTTTTTTTTTTTATGTTTGTTACCTCAGAACTCCGTCATTTATGAACCGATTTTGAATTTTTTTTTTTTATTTAAAGGGTTTGATTCCCGATTGGTCCCATTGTCACCAAATCGCATTCTGATGAGGCGAGTGATCCTCGTAGGTAAACCAAAACGCGAGAACCAAGAAGCAATTAAATTATTAATAATTTCTTCCGACGTGATAGTTTTGATTGGAATAGCCTCGACCCAACGTGAAAAACGATCAATGATAGTGAAGATATACCGATATCCTTCACTAGGAGGAAGAGGTCCAACAATATCTAAATGTAAGAAAGAAAATTTGATACTTGGTTCTTCAATTGGCATAAAATCACTTTTAGTGTGACGAGTGATTTTATTTAATTGGCAGATCGGACATGATCGAGTCAAATTTTTGATTCGCGAAATAAGATTAGGGTTAAAAAAGAATGTGCGTACTATTTTCAAGGTTTGTCTAATTGATGGATGACCAAGATTATGGACAGCTTTCCATACATCTTCTATATCAATGTCAGGTACGAAGATTCTGGGAATTTTCAAAGAAGTCTCCACATAAACCTTAAAAAGAGAATTCGGAGGAGTACGTATTTCTAAAGAATATTTTTGATTTTTTAACAAATTAATAAAAAGAGGATCACAGTTCTGGTGATCAGAAATCTTCTTAAAATCAATCAAATCAATACCTGAAGGTAGTGAAATAGTATTAATTCGAGATAAACAATCAGCCGGAATGTTTTCACTACCTTTAATGTATCTAAGATGAGTTGTATATTGACTGACAAAGTTTAAATGACGTATATCACGATTTAATAAATTTTCATTACGAGAATTAATAGCATTTATTAAAGGTTTGTGGTCAGTCTGAATGAAAAAATTTCGATTTGAAATGAAATGACGAAACTTTTTTATGCCAAAAACAATAGCTAATAATTCTCTTGAAAATGTACTATATCGTCTTTCAGTGTCTGTCAGTTTTCTTGATGTGAAAGCGAGTGGCTTCCAGACGTTATGAATTTTTTGTTGCAAAACTGCACCAATGCCAGCACCGGAAGAATCAGTGAGAATGCAAGTTTCAGCGTTTGAAACAGGATGTGCTAATTTAACAACATCAATTAATTTTTGTTTAGCTAAATTAAAAGCTGAAATTGCCCGTTCATCAAGAATAACTGACTTCGTTGAAGTTTTACCGTGTTCAACAAGTTTATTCAATGGAGCTAAAATGTCACCACAATTCCGAATAAAGCGATTATAAAAATTAATCATCCCAAGAAAATTTCGGAGTGATTTTTGATTGTTCGGAATAGGAAAATTTGAAATAGATTCAACTTTGGAAGGAATAGGGGTGATTCCTTCAGAATCTACGTGATATCCTAAAAAATCTAATTTTGTTACACCAAAAATAGATTTCGAAGAATTTATTAAAATTCCAGCTTCATTGAGAATGTTGAAAACAGTTTTGAGATCTTGAGTGTGTTTTTCTTCGTTTTCACTCGCGATTAAAAGATCATCAAGATAAGTAAAAACAAAATCTACATTTCTGAATAAATCTGCCATAAATCTAGAAAAGGTTTGAGCTGCATTGCGTAAACCAAAAGGCATTCTCAAAAATTCAAATAGACCAAAAGGAGTGATAATGGCAGTTTTCGCGACATCATAATCGTGTACAGGAATTTGATAATAAGCTCTTTTTAAATCAACTTTAGAAAAGATCTTTTTATCATTTAATTTCACATTGAAATCATATAAATGCACGAACATGCACGAAAAGAACCGTCCGGTTTCTTTTTCATGAGAAGAGGTGATGACCATTCAGAATCCGAAGGTCTACAAATACCCAAATCTACAAGTTCCTGAAAATGTTTTTTAGCAGCTGACAACTCTTCAGGACATAGCCTGCGATATTTAGAAAATATCGGATAAGAGTTTGTCACAATGCGATGTGGAGTATTATGTTTAGTATTAAGATTGAATTTTTCTGATTTGGTTAAATTTGGAAAAGAATTTAAGATTTCCGTAAATTGATTTTGAAGTGAGATCACTTCAACGCATGAATTAATAGGTTTTAATAATGTTTGATTTTTAAAATCGATATTCAAATTGAATTTCTTTAGAAAATCTAAACCTAGAATGCCATGAATTACATCGCCAACAATGAATTCATGACGAAAAACCAAATCATTTCCAGAATTGAGAAAAATTTCAGAAGTACCAAAAGTAGTAATTTTAGTATTGTTTGCTGCAATAATTGAAAAAGGTAAATTTGTAAATTTACATGATTTACAATACGACTTTGGAATCACAGATAGTGAACTTCCAGTGTCAACTAAATATCGAGTACCTTCATGTAAGAGATCGTACATGAAGATTAAGTTGTACGATGATGATGTTGTGTTATTGAATTGGGTTTTTTTATTGACAGAGCTACTGACCAACTCAACAGGAGCTCTTAGAAATTTTTTGAAGTTTTATTTGAATTTATACATCGAGTATTTAATTTACAAAAAGAACAAGGAAAAACACACTTACGTGCTTTGGTACCATATTTATTATGATACCAACACACAGACTTCACCTGAACTTTGTGTAAATTGGATTTTGGAGTATATTGGATCTTTGAAGGTGACTTTTTTGAATTTTCCAGTTCAGTGACTTTATTTTTAAGAATATTTAATTCTTTATTTAACATAAAATTATCTGTTTTATGAATTTCTGAAACGGGAAAAGAACTGATATTAGATACAGAATTTAATTTATAAATATCATTAGCGAAATTAACAATAGTTTTCAGATCAACATTATTGTCAACGGTGACAAGTTGAATTTGAATTTGTGTGTCTAATTTACCAATGAATAATTCACGAATGAAATGTGAATCAAGATTTAGACCACTTGATAGGGATATCATTGTATTATATAATAATTGAGGAGTATCGAAATCTTTTTGAGATAAATTTAATAATTTATTTAGACGATCTTTACGAGAAAGTCCTAAAGTTTCCTTTAGAATATTTTTGAGTGCGTCAAACTTATTTTCTTGTGGTGGATTTACAATAATATCTCTAACATGAGAAGTGTAATCCTCAGGTATAGCTAAAGAAGCTAGCGTGAACTTAGTTTCATCGTCAATAATATTTTGAATAATGAAGAAACGAGAAACTTGAATTATCCATAATTCAATGTCTGTTACATTAAATTGTGGAAGTTTTTGTAAATTTGGAAGATGTATTGTAGGTGCATCTAAATTCGGTAACTCATTTCGATTTCTAGGCATATTAAAAATGAAATGTCAAAAAAAATAATAAAAATATTTTTTTAGAAATCGAAATAGTTATAAGCGTAAAGCAAAAATAAGTATTATAACAGAAATGAAAGACTTATCTGTTAAATTTGGTGGGTGGTATGTTATATTTTGTAAGAATTACAATATTCAATTATAATTCATCCAAACCAATCATCCAATAGGCATCTGTTGGAAGATTTTGGAAATTTTTTCTTTAAAAATATGTTAATTTACCACCCTCTTCGCTTATTTGAGCTCGGAGCGCCAAATTGTAGAGATAATTGATTGATATAATAAATAATTATTATTTAAATAAATAATAAATAAGTGTTAAAGATATAATTGATCTTTATTAAATTGAATTATGACATATTATATATATTTTTATGTAAATTATCAAAGTTGTTAACATTCAAAGCAACCGTGATAATAGAGAGAAGTTATAGTTGTTAAGCAACAGATAAAAATGATAAATAAAATTATAATAATAATTTAATGAAAATGCGATACCGCTACAAGTGCATCAAAGCCTACCAGGTATATATTATATTAGTCACTGACCTCTAAGTAACTGGGCTGATCCGCCTATGTTTCGCCATTAAACCCAATTGACGCGCTACTAGCTAAGGAACTAAGTTTTGAACTAAGTTTTGCTTCAGCGCGCCTATGCGGCAATCATGTGTGGTAAGAATGTGTGTCAGTGTATGTTTAGATGTCACATGTATTTCGACTCCGCACATAAAGTTTTAGCACCTTGGCTAGTTTAGGCAGCGCTGACTATCATTCAGTTAGAGCCATTAATTCACCTTTAGACCCATAAACATACTCTGTATAGAGGTCACTGATATTAGTCCATAACTCTTATCACGAGCAAAGGGCGTCAATGAACAGACGGCTTGTAACAGACGCGATTCTGGGCAAGTAGCTTGCCTTCTACTGAGTCCATTATCAATCTATGAACTGTTTATTTTACTTTCATTATACGCACAAATGTATAATAAAACCTATTTTGACAAAATGGAAACCCGACTTCTAAAATCAAATATTCTATAACAAAAGATGCACTAAAAAGTAAAAAAATAATTGCATATTCTTGTGCCAATTTTAGTTCACCAAAACAAAAATTTTTAAATATATATGTACAATTGTTACGTTTGGAGGCGGTGTCAGCATAGAGAAATTCACATAACTTTTGGACACCGCCTCCAAAAATAACAATAATTGTACATATATATTTAAAAAATTTTGCTTTAGTGAACTAAAATTGGCACAAGAATATGCAATTATTTTTTTACTTTTTAGTGCATCTTTTGTTATAGAATATTAGATTTTAGAAGTCGGGTTTCCATTTTGTCAAAATAGGTTTTATATCTCGCTTTTTTGTGACTTTGAAGTTCTATAACTGATTTTATTTGTCTAAATATGGGTAGACCTACTAAACGACCAACTAATTTTTCGTGAATGTTTTTATAACACTTTTTTTTTACCCGTTTATTTTTTTTTTATATAATTTTTAGTGCATTTTTTATAACAGATTTTCAGTTTTTTTTACAAGCATTTTGTTTTTTTTTTGTAAAAATTTTTTTTTTTGGGGTCGGTTTTTTTTTTTTGTAAAAAATTTTTTTTAAGTCGGTTTTAAAAAAAATTTTCTTATTTTCCCATTATGAATGAGTATACCCTTTCAAAAAAGAAAAAAAATACGCAGAAATCGGTTATCACATATAAAATGAGAATTTTCCTCGATTTCCCGGAGATCCCCTCATCAGAATGCGATTTGGTGACAATGGGACCAATCGGTAATCAAACCCTTTAAAACAAAAAAAAAATTCAAAATCGGTTCATAAATGACGGAGTTCTGAGGTAACAAACATAAAAAAAAAAAAAAATACAGACGAATTGAGAACCATCCTCCTTTTTTGAAGTCGGGTTAAAAATATGTAAACTGTTTACATTATACCTATATGGTTTTGTAATCGAGTAAATACATATCCTGGAGCTGAAATTGTGGCAAAAGTATTCAGTTTATTATCGAAAGTTGTTTATTTTTTAAACAGAAACATTTGTTGTTTTTAAATTTTTGTTCTATCTAATACAAATTTAACGTTGGATATACGATCCATTTTTGCCAGTTCCAAACTTTACCTCACTTTTTATCTCCAGAACACATACACACACGCAAAATAAATGCAGAAAAGAAAATACAGAATTATCTATTGGTAGGCAAAAAAAATTTTAAACTAAAAAAAGTTTTAAAAAAAGTAGACAGTTTGTGAAAAAAGTAGAACATAGTTAGATCATAGATGAAAGGCGTAGGACTTTATTTACAGTTCAGTATCACTGTGAGAATTTTACTATAAAAAACAAATATATTGATGTGTTGAAATATATTGTAATATATTGAAACAACAAAGCTATTAGTCCACAGTACAGCACGGTTTTTTTTAATGATTAGAAATAAGTAACAGTTAATTTGTTAGTTAAATTGAGAGATAATGTAATAAAGACTTCAAAAAAACGTGTGTCCTACAAAATGGATGGTGTGATAGGCAAGTTCCCCACCCCCAACATGTTCAAATAACGGGGTATGCATAGTTATTAGTAACAAGCTGACTTTTATGCTGTTAATTAATAATGGTATGTATAATTCAATGGCCACCTTGTCCTACAAATTCAGTGGTTCAATTTCTCAGTTCTACGCTCTGAACATGTCAATGTAAAACTTTCATTTATAAATTAGAAACATGTTTTCTTATTTAAATTATAAAATAATACTTCTATTGTTTTTATCGTGAATACACTCAATCGCGCCAAGTAACGGTTATTTAAGTTGCGCCAAGTAATAACTGTGCATACTCCGTTATTTGAACATATTGGGGGGCGGGGGACTTGCTTATCACATCATCCATTTTGTAGGACACAAGTTTTTTGAAGTCTTTATTACATTATTTCTCAATTTAACTAACAAATTAATTGTTCCGATAAAATTTTTGCTATCGTCAAACAAACAAGTTACTCTCTTACGCGCTTCGTTAGTCACTATCATCGAGAATTTTCATGAGAAAAAAGTTGGTCGTCTCGTCGAAAGGAAGCTACTGACAAAAATTTACCCTGTTACTAATCATTTTTAAAAAAACCGTGCTGTACTGTGGACTATATCATTTTCAAGCATAAATTAGCTCAATCTAGATCCCAAAATCATTATTTTTAATTTTTATTAGATTATGGGGCAATATTCTATAATCAACACATTGTAAACTGGTAAACCGGGCGTCAATGTAGTTATCAAACTAACCGTTAGTCCAAGGATGAGAAATGAAAAGTTGTTCTAAATAAGCAATCTCATTTCTACAAGGTATCAAAAAATTTGGTTATACAAATATTGAAATACAAACAATTATTTTGAAATAGAAATGAATAAATGTAAAGTTTATCGGTAAAAATAGTTGGACCTTCTTGTTTTATTTGTTTGAAAATAGTTTTTTTTATTTCGTTTCTCAGACTTAGTGATATTTATTTAGTCCTTTGTTTATATAACAGAGATTTAAAATAAAACTTTCCTATGGTTTTAATTCTTTCATAGAACGAATTTTGCTCCGGTGTTTAGTTCTGAAAACATTTTTCTTCAGATAGTGACATCACCTGAAATGAAATCACTATTGAAAAATATCTATACCTGCTAGAAGACTCATCATTCAAACTTCCACTATAGTTTTTTAAGATGTGTTAAGGTAAAATTATAGAAAAAAAAAACAAACGTGTCTACCTCACCCACATACATTCTCGGACTGGCATCCAGGTGTAATTATGACAAAGGGCCAACCACTTAGAATCGGGATAACAAGTCAACTATTAACCCAAATTTTCATAATAATCAAATAGGCAAGAGTTTTTGGAAGCTAATATTTTCAAAGATGTGTAAAAAGTTCCTCTTATGTAAAAAGTTTCAATTAGTTATAGCTGAAGCAAGCTGGCCAAATAACATTTATAAAAAAGGGAAAATTTCAGCTTGATTGTGAATAAATCCTTCGTAATAGCTATTATAGTCTTTATGCTTGATAAAATCCGATTCTATGTTTAGGTTAATCAATAATTCCAGCAGTTCTTGCCTCTGGTAGACAACGAAGCCTCGCATTATGCCTTTTATATTAATGTAAATATATATATATATATATATATATATATATATATACATATATGTATATATATATATATATTTATATATATACATATATATATATATATATATATATATATATATATATATATATATATATTTGCATGTATTTCATATTTGGATAAAACTTCACAAACACAGGCATCATGGTATACAGCTTCGACAGGCATCCGAATCTCTTCGAGACATACAAAAGCGTTTCTTTGCTGTTTGATCTTCGTAGACCTAATCCTGTTATTCCTCCTACATTACTCTCCGTATATTTGCGTGTAGGTTGTAAGCCTGGGGGCCCACGCAGGTTAGAGCCCGGGTGATACTGCCCACATAACTCTTCACGGGAAGGTGGTATTTCTTGAGCTTAATTACTTAAAATTGTTTAGCGGCTTATATCATATAGTGGAAATGTAATATTTTTGTATTTATCGTATTTAAATATCTTGAAAAAAACTGCTTGCATAATTGTTTCATGTGTTGTTATTGGTTTGTTTAAATACATACATATGTAAACAATAATAAATACATTTATGTATATATGTGTTTTATGTTTGACACTGCATGACAAAGACAGCAGACTATCCTTTAATTTAATATATTAGACACAACTAAATATACTTTTAACTTTAATTTTTTTGTCACTTTCGAATCATCACTAAAGCCTCATTTCAAATCAGAGCTTAGAAAAAAAAAATAGATTACATCACTATCAAAATATATCTGTCCATGGAGCTGTTCCTATTGAAACGATTTATTGGATATTTTTTATCATGAAGAATAGATAAATAGGAGATTGAACGACATAGGCAATTCGTCTGTTTTTTCGTCCTCAAAAACGTGTAGAGATCATAGTTATTATTTTCGCCACTAGCGGCAGTGCGAATATACCCGTACGGAATTATTATTATTATTACATATTATAAACTATATTTTGACAAAATGGAAACCCGACTTCAAAAATAAAATATTCTATAACAAAAAATGCACTAAAAAGTAAAAAAATAATTGCATATTCTTGTGCCAATTTTAGTTCACCTAAGCAAAAATTTTTAAATATATATGTACAATTATTGTTATTTTTGGAGGCGGTGTCAGCATAGAGAAATTCACATAATTTTTGGACACCGCCTCCAAAAATAACAATAATTGTACATATATATTTAAAAATTTTTGCTTAGGTGAACTAAAATTGGCACAAGAATATGCAATTATTTTTTTACTTTTTAGTGCATTTTTTGTTATAGAATATTTTATTTTTGAAGTCGGGTTTCCATTTTGTCAAAATATAGTTTATTTCTCGCTTTTTAGTGACTCTTAAGTTCTATAACTAGTTTTATTTATCTAAATATGGGTAGACCTACTTAAACGACTAATTTTTAGTGAATTTTTTTTTTACCCGGTTTTTTTTTTTTTTAATTTTAAGAGCATTTTTTTATAACAGATTTTCAATTTTATTTACATGCATTTTGTTTTTTTTTTGTAAAAATTTTTTTTTTTGGGGTCGGTTTTTTTTTTGTAAAACTTTTTTTTTTTACCCGTTTTTTTTTTTTTTTTTAATTTAAAGAGCATTTTTTTATAACAGATTTTCAATTTTATTTACATGCATTTTGTTTTTTTTTTGTAAAAATTTTTTTTTTTGGGGTCGGTTTTTTTTTTGTAAAAAAATTTTTTGAAGTCGGTTTTTAAAAAAATTTTCTTATTTTCCCATTATGAATGAGTATACCCTTTCAAAAAAAAAAAAAAAACTCGCAAAAATCGGTTATCACATATAAAATGAGTATTTTCCTCGATTTTCCGGGGATCCCCTCATCAGAATGCGATTTGGTGACAATGGAACCAATCGGGAATCAAACCCTTTAAAACAAAAAAAAAAAATTCAAAATCGGTTCATAAATGACGGAGTTCTGAGGTAACAAACATAAAAAAAAAAAAAAAAAAAAAAAAAAAAAAAAAAAAAAAATACAGACGAATTGAGAACCATCCTCCTTTTTTGCAGTCGGGTTAAAAATCAACGGTTATCGCATCTTACAAATAAAAATTGTAAGTATAAAAATTGTTTAATTTTATAAATGTGAAAAAATGGGACGATGTTGTACAGGGAAAGCATAGATATACTGTTATATATCTATGAGTGGAAGGTTGTTTAAGGTTAGGAATGCGTGTCTGCATTTACGAAAGGAATATGGTCTGTAATTACCGGTTTTGTCATCTTCTTTCTTTATCTAATATATGTTAGTATTGTAAACATATATTTGTATATTATTATTAATTGCAATTATCACTATGATTCTTCATCTTTTAATTTATTGCAGATTTTTAAGAATTCTCTATTATTAATATTTATTTAATTATTACTTGATAATCGAAAACAATTTTTTATTATCTATAAAACTAAGACTTCTTATTAACTGAATGAAAGTGATTTCTTGGCGCCTACATTTAAACATTTAAATTCCGTACGGCACTGAGACCAGTGACCCTTACTGATAAAAGATAGTTACACCAATTCTTGACCGATTTTTTAACATTACGTTCGCTCTCCTAATATATCTATTCTTCATGTTTTCTATCATCAAAAATACAAAGCTCTTCAGGCATCAGATAACATTAATTTTCAAACATTTGGTACACAACTAACGTAGACGTACAGGGAGCAGAAAGTCTAACTCCTAAAGCCGCACAAGTAGCGCTCAATTATCAAAAAAATTTTGTTGATTTGTACCTTATCCATTGGGTTTTTGAGGAAATGTTTCGGATAAAAATTGTTAATAAATTTATAATAGACAACTATTATCCCAAGTATTTTTTCGAAAATCAACTGAGTAAGGAACAAATTAATTACATAATTTTGATAAAAGAGCGCTACTTTTGTGGCCATATGTATTATACCTCATACTATAACCGTCATCAGTGCCTAGTTAACTCTTGTTGTTTTCATATTCATTATTATTGTATTTCTATACTATAACAACAAAGTGTAACGTTGCGTACCATACGTTGGCTGCTAACGTAAATAATATCTGTACAGACAGACATATACATAGAAAGCATAAAATGCAACGGCTGTATGACCTATCGAATTAGAATAATTACTAACGAACAAGTTTGATAAGCATGGAAAAATATAAAATATACTCTATTCTCTCTAAAGTTATATATATATATATATATATATATATATATATATATATATATATATATATATATATATATATATATATATATATATATATATATATTATTATATATGTACAGACTGTGTTGGAATGCTTTTACAATAGAGAATCAATGTTAAATATTATTCATTACTGGCAGGCTGTCTGGTTACTGTCCGGAGTTAGACTGTACACATGTAATGAAAATCATCTTAGATGCGTATGGTAGTTTGTTTGTCATTTAAGAGTATGTACTGACTCATTTAAGAGTGAGTGAGTACTCAATACATGTGTACTGACTGACTCCGCACAGTAACCAGACGGCCTGCTAGTAATAAATAATATTGAACATTGATTCTCTATTGGAAAAGCACTCCAACACAGTCTGTATAAATTGTATGTATGTATTTGTAAAAGAACTGCATTATATTTTTAAGGATATTCTATTTCGAAACTTTTTAGAAATAAAATAGAAACGACTTCAAAAACATTAGCTTGAATATAGAAATAATAATTAATCATTTCAACTAGAACACGTTTCTGACAATTAACCCATTTAATTATTTTTACGATTTAATGCGGATAAAGACGTGTGTTTTACTCTTTTTAGAAATCACGAATGATTTATTTTTAGTGACTCTCCATATTGCCGCCGCACCTAATATCCATTTCGTGGCATATAAAATCGTAAACATACAAGTTACACCTGGCAAGAAGATAGCCCTAGGTTAAAATACTTTTTTTTGTAGTTTTTGTACCCTATCAAAAAAAGTTGTCGGGCGCAATTGCGAAATATGGCCAGTTTTTTACTCTAGGCAAGATTGTAGGAATAACTTGACTTAAAAGATTACAGCAATAACTTCTCTTGCTTGAGAACTTGCTCGATTGCATAGGTAAAATATAATCTGATGTTTAAAAGCAATCGAAATTATTTCAAAATAATAATCATTAATAACTTAAAAGAATAATTTAATAAAATTTTAAGTAGAGTAAAATTTAATAAAATTATTATTATTTTAAAATAATCTCGGCGTCAGATTAGATTTTACGGGATCGAAATGACCCAGCGTGGCAAATACTGCTGAAAATAATAATAAACAACAAATTGCAGTCAGGCGTTGCATAAATTACTTTTAATACTTTTAATTTTAATTATTGTTACTTTTAAATAATTTCAACGGCCTTTATACATCAGATTACATGTTACCTATGTAATCGAACAAATTCGCAAGGAAAATTTTTTATAAATTAAAGTTCTTACATTTAATGTTGACGGTGTCAAAAACTTGTTTGTTATCGCGTTTGCGACCAGCAAGTTTTTTTATTAAGTCGTCATAAGCTACAAATAAATTGCAAAAAAATTATTTTAAACGAGGGCCAAAATTTTATCTTTTTGTGCGATGTCCTTTGGCACAACCTTTTCGAAAGTGCTCTTGACATATATTTTTTATTCGGTATGTACCTTTAACTTTATTAATAAATATTTGATATATTTGATATATTTGATCTAAACAAATGCTAGACGAATGTACTAGCAAAATAGAAATATTATATTTCAATTGGTGTTAAATAAATGTATTGCATAGCACAACACTTCACCATCTTTTTAATTTGTAATTATGCTATTTAAAATTAATAATTTATTTGCAGAATAATTAAGTGCAGAATACTACACGGGGTGTTCATTTGTATTGTTTCCTCCCAAATATTTTTAAAAATATGCATTTTAGAAAATAATATTTCAATCAAAAGTTGCTTATTTTAAAGGGGACAACATAATGCAAGAATTATCTTTTTGTTCTATGCATCTGTACACGCATGGTATAACGAGGTATAACCTTTGATGAAAGATATTTTTTTAAAATTAACTTCAACAACCTGCAACTCGAAAACGAAGAGATATGCTATTTACGTCTTGGATGTATCCTACAAGGACCATGTATGTATATGTTTGAAGCATGTATATATATCTATATATATTTTATAAATATATATATATATATATATATATATATATATATATATATATATATATATATATATATATACATAATATATATATGTACATAAATTATATGAATCGAGTGTGTACCAATTTAAGGGTCTGACATAATTCACGCTTCAAACATACACATACATGATCCTTATAGGATACCTACACATACCTAGGGAGGCCGCGAGACGGAAGTAGCATATCTCTAGTATTGTAAGTTTTTTTTTTGTCTCGTCTCGCCTCGTTTTTACCTCGTTGAAGATTTTCTTGAAAAAAAAATTATTTTCTGTACAAAATAATGATTATTATTGGTCGGTTGATATGTTTCCGAACTCGAAGCAAATAATAGAAGAGCTTTAAGACCATTCCAAAATTTTGCTGTTTTGTCATTAGTACATTTGTATAGATTAAAAGCTATAAAAATTAATGAAAATCAGGATTCTAACTATGCTAAACGAAGTTTGGCTGGTATGTGGTTGAAGTGTAGACAAATTGTTTACTAAAAAAATAATTACAAAATTTATTTATTAAAAATATTGTATTTTAAATTTTGTGCGCTATCAGCTAAGTTGCGGCAAGTGCCTCTTTGCCCCATCTTGACTACGCGCTTGTCACCAACTGATCCATGGTAATAAGGAAATCTCTAAAAATCGTTTAATTGTTTTAATTTTACTCATACAAATACCTATTGACCGTCCAAACAAGTTGTGCCTAAACAAGTTGTCGCATCCCGAAAGCCGCCAATTTATATTTTATATATTTATATATTATTATAATTTTTTATATCTAATTGTGTGTTTGTTCACCCTGTACCAGTGAATCAGCTTTTTCATCAAGAAGTAACAAAATTGGGTGAAAACTTCTACCGCTTTCATTTCGATTTTGAGTCTACGAAGATATCAACTTATAAATACATCATCCTATCTATTACTGTAGTGAAGCATAAATTCCTCCAATTCTAAAGAGCGTGTTAGTGTCCTCGTATTACGGATCAATCTGAGAGTTAAATCAGACTCAAATAAAATCGTGAGGAGCATCTATTGTAGAATTCTCTTACTGGAAATCATATCTGACTTTAACTGTCTTCTTTGTCCGTAATATTTATAGTGAAATGGAGCATAATATTATTTGCTAGAGTTTAGTACATCATCGATTATACAATAAAGACGTTTCACCTCAAAAGCATATTTACATTTTTTTATACTTAAAACTTCCCATAAATTTCACCAAAATTTCTAATTTCTTTTATAATCCGTTTCATGTGAAAAGGGAGAATCGATGAAGTAGAGGTAAGTGAAAGATCGATTACAAGATTTTTAAGCAATCAAATATACGGGAAGCAAACAAATAATCGGAAATGGCGTTAACAATAACTTACAAACAGCAAAGCGATAAAACTAAACATATCTGTATTGGCATAAGATTTAAACGTAGGGTTGCCATCTCTCCAGTTTTTGGTCTCCGGGCGATTAATGTATTCTCCGGACAAAAACGAAAACTTGCAAATGATTTGGTTTTTTTTTAGTAAAATACTTACTTAGAGTTTCTTTGTAACCCTTGTGTTAATGTTTTGTGAAAGTATATATGAATGTACTCAGGAAAATTGGCGTGCATGCGTAATTTGTTACATTGGATGATGTTTATGTTGGTCAAGTATATGTTTATATTATCAATACTGGAAGATTTTCCTAAACTCCGGTTTTGAGATTTTTTTAGAGATGGCAACCCCATTTAAACGTTCCGTGCATTGATATTTTTTAATGTTGGTCTGTGTACGTTGAGTTTACTACATTACTATTATAATAAATACATAATTAATATTTGCACTTATTTGCATAAGTATAACTATATTTTTTTTATTCCATCTAGTAGAATGTTTTGAAGTTTAAATCATAAATTGTATATAATTAAATGTATCATTTATTATTGTGTAAGCATGTTTCTAAGATAAGGAGCTGTTAACTGAGCTATATTATGTAGTTGTTAAAATAAGTAGTATGTTTTTAAGTAAACTGTTTGTTCATTGAGGTAGTACAGTTATCAGCGTACAGTATTTACGTACACAATTTCTAACTGAACTTACACTTTATGAAATTGATGGTAGATATTATATTCTTTGTATAGAAAAAAATACGGATATCTCGATTCATTTTATTAAATAAAGCACTAGCGAGAACTCTCATTTTCACTTTATTTGTATGATTAGTATGGTTAGATAGATAGATTGTAGAGGCTGCCCTGGACGGGCTACACTTCGACCATAAGGTCCATTGTGATGCCTAAGGATGTGAGGATGTGAGTGAAGTGGAAGGAATTTGTGAGTATACTATAAATTGGTAGGATATGCGGTTGCAGCCGACTATGATAGGAACTATGCCGATATTCATCTGGAGTTCGTGAAGGAAACTGCAGAAAACCTTCTCAAGCATAGCCGGTTACTTCGTTCTTGTCCATACACCGACAGTTTAGACAATTAACCGCCCCTTTTTTTCTTTTTTTTTTTTAATAATTAACAAACTGCCGATGTCGGGATTCGAACCCATAACCTCCCAGTTTCCAAGTATGCATACTGCGCAGGTATATCGCCTTAGACCGCTCGGCCACTTGGACTGGTATGGTTAGTACAAGTTTAATTAAAAAAAAAAACTTTTCGTCGGAACTACGTCAACTTAGCAAATTTTCTTAGAATACATACACCATTTCTCTTTTGGAAATAGATATTTTCATTAACTTTTTGACTAAAATGTTATATACTTTATATGGCCAAGGTGGTGAGAGGGGGGGGCTTATCTTATAGAAAGAAGAAAACAAGAACATTTTTAAGATCTATGCAATTTTGATACCAAATTAAAAATCTTAAACTGTTTAACGTCATTCTTTCAGAAAATGTATTATAGAAGATTATATAAAAATCAAGTAGCTATGGTGACACATTATTGTAAATTTCAATTTTATTATTTACTAGCAATCCGCCCCGGCTTAGAAGATGCGCTGGGTACAGTGCTGGATACAGTGCGCTAACTATATCTAAGCACTGTTACCTTGATCTTTCTTGACCTTTCAAATACAAAAAAAACTTCATATACCAAATTTCATTCCGATCAACACATATATACATTCATATGTATATACCTCGTATATATAATTTTTAGTGAGATGGTGATTTTCGTTATCACCATTATAGATATGGTTCGAAGAACATTTGAAGAAATCCTTTATTCCTTTATCGGTAAAAAACCAATATCTACATTTTCTTCTAAAATTCGCTAATAATCGAAGAGAATCCTCGGTTTATAAATTTAAAAATTTGCACCAATTCCTAGATCAATTATTTGTAATAGGTATAAATACGTATTTCGACTATAAAGTTGTCATAATCAGTATGAATTTGGCGCGTGTCTTATCAAATTAGCAACGAGTAAACAAATGAGTCTCATCAAATCTCACTTTGGTGGGACACGCACCAAATCAGCGACAAGTAACATATCTTCGTTTCCATATCCCATAGATTGTTACGATTAGGTAATTCATATCGATGACGATTACTTTGTTGTCGAAATACGTATTTATAAAATACTAATAATTAATCTAGTACTACCAAATTAAAAAGAGTTGTTAAATGAAATTTTCAAATTCAAAGAGATAAAAATTGAGAAAATCATTTTCAAAGAAATATTTTTTGGATATTAATATTTTGATGAAATAAAACTTTCTACAATATATTTTAACAGTCGTAGAAGAATATAAGCAGTTGTATCTATTATCAAAACATCATGGCACGTAAAAGACTTTAGTTAAATATATTATGTATCCGGTGTGATACATAACGGACGTCCTTCGTATTCAGTCAAGTAAGTAAATGTATTTACTTACAGTAAATTCCTTGTTTCTTATTCTTCTTCTTTTTTTTTTGTATACTGATTATTTTAAACAAGTTATTTATTTATGTAAAAACATTTAAATGTAATTAGAATATATCATATAACAAATTTAATATATAAAATATTAAACTTGTTAGGATATAACTTCAAGATTCAAGTTTACAAAATATCGAAGGCAGAGTTCATCTTTAATTCTACCAAAAAATATATATCTTACTAAACTATTTTAGAAATTCTGTACTATATCCTTACTCTGGGAATGAAAATTCTACTATTTTGTGTCCAACGCGTGTCTGCCAACTTTTTAATATGAACAGACCAACACAATTTCAGTTTTAGAAGCTGACAACAAACCAGCCAAATAGCCGAGCGGTCTAAGGCGTCATGTCTAATTGGGTACTGGGATGTTATGGGTTCGAATCTCGGCATCGGCAGTTTGTCATTTATATATATAAAAAAAACTAAACTGACAGCGTGTGGACAATAACAAAGTAACCGGCTATGCTTGTGAAGGTTTTCTGCCGTTTCCTTCACGAACTCCAGATGAGTATCGTCATAGTTCCTATCAAAGTCGGCTGCAGCCAAAAATCCTACCAATTCCTAGTCTACACACAAAATTCGTTGTCTTCCACTCATATCCTCCAATCCTTAGGCAGTACAGTGGCCTTTATGATCTATTGATAGCAAAATTAGGATATCATAAAAGTTTTCCGAACGAAAGCAGGCAAATATCCGTAAGTTTTCTTTTCATATTAACTGGAAGGCTGTTTTTGCATATGGGAGGTTGTGTTGTTCTATTACCGATGTTTTCGCCCTGTATTTGCTTTGTATAGTGTTCTTTACGCCAAGTTATATTATATTAATATAAATTTTGTGTATAACTAAATTAAATAATTTTGATAAGCATCTTTTTTATTTATATATTGTATATGAATTAAAAAGTTTTTAATATAAAATAGATAAAAGGTTTTTTTGTCACGTTTTTCATGTTTTTATCGCTTCGTTTTGTAAAAATCACCAGAGTTAAGATAAACGGTACATGCATGTATATTATTAATATTGGGAAGTAAATAATCTAAAGAGAAATATCAAAATACTGAAAATTGTGACTTGTTAATCATTATATACCGAAAATTGGACATATTTCCCTTAATATTCGAAAAATCGAAACATTTGTAAGAAGTAAAGTAGTAGGTACCTACTTAGTTTTATTTATTGTAATTTTGTTTCTTATCGTCTTTTGTTTCTTACACTAATATTTACAGAAATATTTACAATTTAAGATTGAAGTTTAAAATTTTAAATACCTCTGTACACATTAGAGTTTGAAAAAAAGAATAAGGTAATGAATTATAGCAAAATTGATTTTCTACAACTTAACTTCTTATACATTTTTCGATTGTTCTAATATTAACAGAGATATTTTATATTTTGTGTTTTCGTCTATCTTTATGCCTCTCTTTCCGCTTGATGTATGCCATTTATTAATCAAATTGGCCTTGAAAATACTAAAATGATATCAGATGGCGACAGGTAATCTGCATCTTGAAGTGACACTGAACCTATCCGTACCGTCCGAATGGACCCCAAATGGACGGGTACAGAGATAGGGATGGGAGCAAAACGTAAAATTTTCTTACGAGGCAACCGGATGAAAATGCGATTACTTCGAAGTTTATACCCTATTTTAAGTTATTTAAGTTTATAACCAAAATTGGTGAGCTTATTTATTGGTACCACTATATGTTGTAAAAAAATGCCATCCGATCCTCATGGGAGTTTCTGGGAAACAACTCTTCGAGTGCGAAAATCGCACGCGTGATTCGGATAGCCAAAAAATGTTATTATATAGATCGGGTATAAACTTGAAAGCAATTACATTTTCATCCAGTTACCTCGCCAAAAACTTTTACGTTCTCCCCCCCCCCCCTCTATCTCCACTCCCGTGCATTTGGGGTCCATTCAGACGGTACGGGGAAGATCAGTATCACTTCAAGACCCAGATTACCACTGCCTCTCGGTCCAAATTTGACGTGCCATTGCTTTAACTATATCATTTTATACATTAACATATGTTGACTGCGCTTATAGGCATCATTCTTGTTTAGTGCGGGTGTCGACAATGTGTTGAATAGACCATAAGTACTTCAAATTAGTTCCGAATCTTATAGAACATAATTTTACATCGACCCCGTAATTGAAATTTCTAAATTTTCATATCCGATTATAAAAATTCATTTATCGTAAGGTGTCTTTAAGTTTTATAGTTGATTTGTACCTTATTTATTCGATTTTCGAATAAAAATTGTTACTATATTTATAATGAATAACTTTTATCCGAAGTATTTTTACAAAAACCGAATCCATAAGGCACAAATCAACTATAAAACTTTAACTAACATCAAATTTTGACTCTTATTGTATATCATAGTGGTAAGACATTTTTAAGATATTCTTGTCTTAAATTGCTTCATTAATTTCGACACAACTCTTGAATTAAGAACAAAAAAGAAAGATTTTCCATTGGTGAATAGTAGTGGCAGTAATATTTAAAATATCTGACATCTCATAAACTGTTTAATTGTTTAAATTTTCCCATAATGTTTCAATTTTCCCATAGATATGACGCGAAACTAACGTTATGAAGGGGTAACGTTATGATTATTTTATGAATAACTCTTTTTCTTTCTGATTTTATTTAACGTTGGCATTTGAATCAAAAAAAAAATTTTGAAAAAATTTTATTAATATTAAATTTTTACAAAATCGAAGAATAAGAATTGTTGATTTTAATTTTAATAAAAATTAATATTATTATTTAATATTTTTAATATATATATATATATATATATATATAAGATTTGAAGTTAAAGGTGATATAAGTTTAAGTTTTTAAAGAGAGATTAAATTCATATGCATATTTTTTAAGAATTAATAATTGCAACATGTATTTTTGACCTTAGAATTAGATTTACTCAGAAACAATATTTTTTAAATAAAGGGTAGAAAATCATAATATAAAAGGTTTTAAGGAAAGATATGAAAAGGTTTGCATAAGATGATATGCAAACATAATAATTTTATAGAAAGAAAAATAATGTAAGCAAGTATGTTAAAGAAATTCAATCGGTAAATCAATGGTCAAGTCACAGACACATATGCAAATAAAGTCGTATGATTTTAACAAACAACAGAGTAGAGTAAAAGATTGTGTTTTGGCCCATTAAATAATTTTAAGTGTAAATTTGATCAGGTGTTACACATCCCACTGCTATCAGAAATTATCCCCAGACATAAGTAGTACGTTAATGGCTCCTTCGGAGCCCCCTTTTTCACTTTCTTCTTTTTTACGATCATTAGCAGGACTTAATGATATTTTTGAATCAAACAAAACTTTACTAAAAGCAATTTATTTACAACATTTGAATAAACAAAGCACATCTATTTACAATGGTCAAAAACTAGTATAAGAGCATTCAAAAATGTTAGATAATCTGTATGATTGTTCCATAAACAAAATAATAAACTAAACGGGTTAGTAAACCATTACATCACATATATGCCAACCCTAATTAGGTTTCACCAACCCTAAATCGTATTAAAATCTATTTACAAAAGATATATCTAACATACCCAGTTAAATTGAAATTATCCGTTTCGCTGCCTTCCATCGATTTTCATGAACAATGTCGAAAGTTGCATTCGTAGTGTCAAGCACAATTGTTATTCAGAAATTCATTATTCCAATAGATAAGAAAGTGAAGAATATATATTATTTAATTTGGAAAATGTAAAGAGAGTATTTTCAACTTGCGACCCATAAAGAGAGCCTTTACGCTCATAAGAATAGTCCTTTTAGCTTGACGCTCATAAGAAGTGTATTTTTAGCTTGACGCTCATAATTAGAGTCCTTTTAGCTTGACGCTCCTAAGAAGTGTATTTTTAGCTTGACGCTCATAAGAAGAGTCTTTTTAGCTTGACGCTCCTAAGAAGTGTATTTTTAGCTTGACGCTCATAAGAAGAGTAAACCTCCGAGGTTAGCAGTGTCTAAAGTATTTTCGTTTCAAAAACAATAAAAATTCGACAACAATGCGCGCGCATGCATTTATATAATGCGTACACGAAATAAATGTGTTTAAGTCAAAGCAAAAATAATAACGAGTGACTTCCGTGTTAATGGTAACATACTGACCACTTCAACAGTGACATCCGTATACATGGACGTATACAAATAATTTTACTTATTCGGAAAGATATGTGAAAAAATATCACACTTATTAAAATTGACATTACAGTTTGCAAATAGTTCACATTATGTTTTGAATATGAGATCTTTCAAATGGTGGCCATTGTTTGCTTCGACTTGATGTGCTCTTTCCAGAGCATTTTCGTTACTTATGACGCATAACGTTACTTATGCGCCACCGTACATATTTCCTTCAAATGACTCTGTTCTTTTCTTCGATTTATATATTTTACTATGTAAGTGACTAGCTTTATCTACAAATTTTTTTCTAATCAGCTATCTAAAGTGTTATTAGTTATATTTTAAATGGCCTAAAACAATTCGTCTTCCTCGAATGTAGCGCTGTATGGTTAAAAAGTTTGACACAGATAGAGTTTGAAAAGATAATTTCACTTTCAATACGAAACTCTCTGTGTACAAATATTCTATAAAAGTTATTATACCTATAAGTGAGCAAAATTTGCAAATGCATTCATTCTTACGTTTTACTCTCTTGTTCACAAATTATACAGTTAATTAACAGGCAACAATGCTTTTGTGAATAAACATAAACATCTTATTTTGTATGTTTATGATTATGAGAATATTGTTGTAGGTACTAATATATAAATAACAAATTAATATTTTAGTATTAAGGTATTTCAAAACTATTATTAGGGTGTCAAGAACTTCACGAAATTCACAATATTAGTAAAATGAATCCTCAGAAATCAACTGAATTTTTTTGAGAATGCATCACCATGGTGTTTTTGAGAAAATCGTTATTAAGTCTGAGAAATTTAACATGCATCTTCATAAACATGAAATTCATAAAATGCACGATTCCGACTGTTTTTACTTCGAACTCGCATATCATTTTGTATATAGTACTTTTCGCGTGGGTACACGATCAGCTGATTTAGTTTGGAAATACCTTAAGCTATTTGAGATAGTATTCGAAACAGCGTCGTAAATTAGAACTCATCAGTGAATTTTCATCACAATTATCTTGTAGGAATATACCAGAATATCCGGGTATATTCGAGCTGAAATCTAAGCGAATAAGAATTATTAATGAAAGGTAAATTAAACCGATAGTTTGCGAGAAAAATAATGGAATTTAAACTGTCGGTTACTCGTCTTTTTGGCTACTTTCGAGTCAAATATGAAATTCGAAATTAATTTACGTTGCTGTGAACTCTGGATAAATTTTTATAGTTTCCTAATGCCCCGATTAGGATATTTGAAAGGGGTGATGGTCTTCTTTTCCCCAATCTTAAAATAATTTTATCGGATTTTAATTTTTTCTATGATTGAAACTTTACAAAACTACTGCCTGTCCCCCGATAGTTATTATTTAATTTGATTTGTGATTTGAAAAAAAAAAAAAAATTTAAGATCAAACATTTTTTTTCTGACTCATTACATAACTATACTTTTGAAAACGATGGTTTGAACCGTACAGAAATTTAAATTAAAAACGTCTAGACGTGGACCTGTAACATAATTTTTTTACCGTAGCCTTCTGGTATCGCGTCTATTTGAATTGTTTAATATGTTATTCTGAATTATTTAAGATATTCACAACATAAACAAGAGAAAGATTATTAAAATAATCAAAGAGCACTGTAGGTTTTTTGAATTAGATGCATACGAAAGTATCTACATATACAAATTGAGAAAACAGATAATGAACTTAGACAATGGCCCAATTCCAAATTGTGATTTAATAAAATTAAACCATTTTCAAAAAAATATAATACCTGAATATGAATGTTAGCTTCGATACCCTCACTTTAGTGACAAAACAAACGCCACATAGTCACCAAAGGATACCGTCAATAAATAGGTGGGGCTCTTTACACACCTAATCCATTAGTCAGTCAACTCAAATAATCCTCAGGTCAGATTATACCCTCAGTCAAATCGTATAAAAGACAGAACTTTTTTAATATCATTGTGAGACACGCACCAAATTAGCAACGAGCAACATATCTCTGAATCTATATCCCAGAGATAGTTACGGTTAGCTAATTCATACTGATGATGACTACATTGTAGTCGAAATACGTAGTTATAAAATACAAACAAATGTTCTAGGAATTGGGGCAAAATTTAAAATGTAATATACAACATAATTTAAAAGTTTTATCTTAATTTTAAACTATATTTATATAATAATTGCATTCAATAAAACTGTACGTACCGTCGAAAATTCCATAACTTTTAATACCCACAATGTTAAAGCTAAATTGATGATAACCATAATTAATAAGCCAAGTATTAATAAGTATAGACATCGCTTACGCCATCCATAGATACCAATTTTAAAATTATAATGTGATGATGTAGATGGATTTGTATGTGTACTAGAATTTGGTATTGGTGTTGTTGAACGTGCACTAGTATTTTCTGGCCAGTCTTCTTTTGATCTTTTAGATCTGTAACAAAGATAGTTTTTTTATAGATATTATTCATAATAATTATATACTATATAGTTTACACAGTTTTTAATGAAAAGTTGAAACATCCAAAGGTCCAGGGGTCGATACCTGGTGGATGAGTTAATTTTTTCATATCAATATTTAGTTAAAAAATTTTATGAAATTTTTGTCCATATGGTAAACGCTAGTTCTTTCATACTATGTCTTGCATAACCTTAATGGAAATTGACATTGGTATTGTATTGTGATGCCTAAGTAAAAAACAAATACTAATGTGGAATACTAAGTTAATTTTTACTACAAAGTTATACTACCAATGATATAAAAAATTTGATTCATTCTTCAGAATCATCCGTGGAGTAATAGTAAGTACACTGGGCTGGAAAAAAAGAGGTCTCAATTTTGATACCTGGTGGAAAAGTTAATTTTTTCAGATCACTATTTCATTTAAAAACTCAATGAAATGCTTGTCTATATTGTATACGCCAGTTCTTTCATACTATGTCCAACGTAACCTTAATGGAAATTGACGTTAATATTGTATTGTGACACCTAAGTATACACAAATAATGACGTAGAATAATAAGTTAAGGTTGATTACAAAGTAATACTGTCAATGGTATAAAAAATTTATTAATTCCTCAGAATCATTCGTGGTGTAATGTTAAGCATACTGGACTTGAAATCCAGAGGTCCAGGGTTTGAATACCTGGTTAATTTTTTCAACACAACATTTAATTAATAAATTCAATGATATGTTTGTCTATATAGTATACGCTATATAGTATATTAGTTTTGTATGGTGATGCCTAAGTATATGTTTTATGCTTTATTATACGCACACGTATTTCTACCATTAAATACCATATACTATTATGGGGAAGAAGCGTAGAATCAAATAGGATACTTGTTGCACAAAAAAGATATTGAGGATCTTATTCAATGTTGGCTCAAAGTAATCTTGTAAAAGTATATTTCACAAAAACGAATTATTAGCATCTCATGGAATATATGCTTATGAATTGCTAAAATACATGAAAGAAAAACAATACTTTAGTTTATCAAAAGCAAAAATCCAATATGATACATGAACAAGTACATTATTTGATTTTGCGCATAGAACGGCTTTTTTTGAAAAAACCTCTGTCTATACAGGTCATAACCTATTTCAGAAGTTACCTGAAGATATTAAATATGAAAACAAATTTAATCAATTTAAGATTAAATTGAGAAAGTATTTAATTCAAATTGCACCCTATAATATATCTATATTACTGAAGTTTAAGTAAAATAATGACGTTTGGTTTACCTGTAATTGGTCTTAAACAAATAAAATTATTATTATTATTATCATTATTATTATATACACAAATAATCATGTAAGACACCATTATACGCCGGTCAAAATCAACAATAAATTAACAAAACATGATGTATCTCTGATTTTTTAGTATGTTGTATGGACCCATTAGGGCTATGTATATCCAAGTTTGCAACTCTTGAAAAAAAGTTGTGGAAAAACTTTTACACGCGAAAAACCGCGAAATTTTCGGACTTGTTTCAGATTCTGCTATATATATCCTAATCCATGCATTTTTCATCGAAAGCTCTACACGTTTTTTAAGAACAATAAATTTGTGATAAATTAAACCCAACTGGAGCTCTGTAGGTCAATCTCATTGTTGTTTTCAGAAAATGCATATGGTATATCGAAATCCATATACTTATTTTAAAACTGCATCGCCTGTCAATATTATCTGAAAAGCAAATATAATAGGACCAGTCCTTTGTAACGGGTAGCCGGAATATCTTTTACGAGTAACCGGATACACCGCATAGTTCGGATACATTTATTTGTTACACTCTGTATCTACCGGGTATACTAACGCAATAAATCATCGCTTACAACAATGTATAGTGAGTTTTCATGTATATATAAAAATTATTATTATTTGTTATCTAAAATTTTATCATGAACAATAAAATATCACAACATAGATATAGAAGATGATACATATACATGAAATATATTGTTCTTTTGTCATTTTGACATTCGAATGAGTTTTGTTTTGAAACTTTCATAAATATTAAGTGTAAAAAGAAAGTTTTTAACACAAATTGCAGCCTTGTGACACATCATTTTATTGCAATCATGTATGTCTATACTATATACGTACACAATAATGTATTAAATGGTAGGTACAATCAATAATCGATTTGACTCATATAATATAGGTTGAAACTTCTAAAGGGTTCGTACAGCATTATACACATTAGTCAACATACAGTTTAGTATACATACATATTTCTAATATTTCGCGTTATGTGCCTTTAACCCGCTTTTTTTTTTAGGTTGAACTGTATGTCACTAAATATTGCAAGTCGTTTTCAAATACTTTTAAGTTTTCAAATGATTGCAATTACGATGAAAAAAAAATCGTTACGCGTCAACTTAGCGAATTTGCTTATAATACATAAATCACTATCTTGCGGTAATAATTTAAGTCTGATCAAAATGAAATGTCGTATCTGATATGATTTTGGTATTTTCAAGTTAAATTGTTTAAATAAATGGCATAGGTCAACGGGGAAGCGGGACATAGAGAACACAAAACTCTCCTAATAATAAAAAAATCGAAAAATGTATAAGGAGCAAAGTTGAAGAAAATCATGTTTGCTGCAATTCATTACCTGAAAATTTTTTCTCAAACACTTAATATGTACACAGATATTTAGGAATTTAAGTTTCAATTTCAATTCGTAAATATTTCTGTCAATATTAGGGTAACAGAAAAAATGATAAGAGAACATTTTTATATTTTTCGAACATTAAGACAGATATACCAAATTTTGTGTTTCCTCCTCCCTCTAAACTCCCCTTTTCCCTTGTTCGATTTTGCTGATTAACAAACTCGACCGTGCAAGTACCAAAAGCACCTCACATACCCAATTTTATTCCAATTGGATTAAAACGGTGACCGCTAGAGCGCTTACAGACACATATATACATACATACATGAGAGACGGGGATTTTCGACATCTACTAGATAGGATCGATGGACATTTGAAGAAATTTTTGCTAAATTTTGACTTTGGTACGAGGCCAATAGCTCTATTTCCTTTCAGAAAATTCGCTAAAATAGATTTTGGTGGAAGCGATGATAAAATATGAGAAGTAGTTTTAGTTACTTGTTAATATAAGCGTGTATTTTAGTATTTTTGTTAAATTTTGTTTTAATAAGAACATTTTTTAAATGTAAAATTGTCTGTCGAATTTCTTGGCGAACTGGTGTCAAGAGAGGCGGTTGATTAACTAGTCTAATATACAAGAAAACAAACACAAAGTTTTTTCGATAATTGTCAATAATAATAATATTCTAGTTCAAAAACCTATAAAAAACCTTTTAAATAAAACTATAAACAGTTTTAAATAACAAATTTACTGTCTCAATAACTTGTACATACTAAGTTCATTATCAGTATATGAGCACTAAATACACATACACAAAATACAACTATGACTTATATATACAACTATGATTTGTAGTGTAAATATTAAGATGCCTAAATACATATGTAATATAAAGATAATTTATATTAATTACATATGTTGGAGCTGGAAGTGTGACAAAACTATTCAGCTTAGGCAAAATTGTTTCAAATAAAAGTTGTTAAGTAATATAAAAATTTTTTGTCCTGAATTAGCGAATTTCCTGAAAGGAAATAGAGCTATTGGTCTCGTACCGAAGTCAAAATTTCGCAAAAATTTCTTCCAATGTCCATCGATCCTACATCTACTATAAAAATATTTTATTGAAAAATTTAATTATTGCATTATTAAAAAAACTAATCAATAAAATAATTTAATTAATGCACTTTTGAGAAAACTTTATAATTTAACGAATTTAATTTGCGCAGTTTTTAAAAAATTTATTTATTACATTTTTCAAAAAATAAAAAAATTTAATTAATGCACTTTTCAAAGAATTAATAATTTGAAAAATTTAAGCAATACATTCTTCCAAAAATTGATAATTAAATAAAAAATGAATTATCAAAAAAATGCTCTTTTTGCAACTCTGGTTTCAACCTAGTTTCCTTAATTAATTAATAATTAATTAACGTCTAATAAAAAAATGTCTCAGGACTTTTCGTTCCAAAATCGTACCCTCTACCTATCCTCTTATGAAACGCGACTACTTCTGGGACATTCTGTATATATACATATATATACATATATATATATATATATATATATATATATATATATATATATATATATATATATATATATATATATATATGTATATATGTATATATATATATATATGTATATATATATATATATATATATATATATATATATATATATATATGTATATATGTATATATATATATATGTATATATATATATATATATATATATCTATATATAATTCTCGTGTCGCGGTGTTTGTAGTTAAACTCCTCCGAAACTGCTTGACCTTCTCTCATAAAATTTTGTGTGCATTATGGATAGGTCTGAGAATCGGACAACATCTATTTTTCATCCCCCTAAATGTTAAGGGTAGTCCACCCATAATTTTTTTTTTTAATTTTTAGATAAATTTTTTTTTTTATGATACAGCATTAAAAAATACATACAACCCTAAATTTTCAACCCTCTACGATTAACCCCTATTTTTTATTTGTTAATTATAAACTTTAATTTTTTTGGCAAAATTTTTATTTTTATTTTGTCATGACTTCTATATATATAATTATCGTGTCACAATGTTTGTTATTATACTCCTCCAAAACGGCTTGATCTACGTTTATGAAATTTTATATGTATATTCGGTAGGTCTGAGAATAGGTCGTAAAATATTTATCATAACCCTAAGTGATAAGAGTGGTCCACCCCAAACTATTTTTTGGGGTGGACCTTTTTTTTGGAAATTTTTTTTATTTTTTTGGCTTAAAATATGTGGCATTAAAAAGTACATACAACCCTAAATTTTCACCCTTCTATCACCAACCCCTTTTTTTTTATAGCTAGATATCTATTTTTATCTTGATTGATTTTTATGAAATTTTATATGTATATTCGGTAGGTCTGAGAATCGGTTGTAATCTATGTTCCATACCCCTAAGTGATAAGGGTGGTCCACCCAAAACTTTTTTTTTTTTTGGTTTATTTTTTTGGCTGAAAATATGTGGCATTAAAAATACATAAAACCCTAAATTTTCACCCTACTATCACCAACCCCTATTTTTTTTATAGATAGATAGATAGATAGATAGATAAATAGATAAATAGCGAGATAGATAGATAGTTAGATAGATAAATAGCGAGATAGATAGATAAGTAGATAGATAGATAGATAGATAGATAGATAGGAAGATAGATACATAGACAGATAGATAGATAGATAGATAGATAGAAGACTCGGCTAGTAACTAAACACAACATTAATCAATTATAAGGCGGTACGAAGTTCGCCGGGTCAGCTAGTATATATATATTATATATATCTATATGTGTGTCTGTAATTACTCTAGGGGTCACAGTTTTGATTTTATCGGAATGAAATTTGGTATTTGAGGTGCTTTTGGTATTTAAAAGGTCAAGTTAATGGGTAAAATCGGACAAGGGGAAAGAGGGGTTTAAAGGGAGGAGGAAACACAAAATTAGCCATATCTCTCTTAATATTTGAAAAATCGAAAAATTTATAAGAAGTAAAGTTATAGGTACTAAGTTTTATTGTAAATTTTTTCCTTATAATTTTTTCTGTTACATTAATATTTACAGAAATATTGACGGTTCAAGATTGAAAACTAAATTCCTTAATATCTCTGTACACATTAGAGTTTCAGCAAAAATGATAAGGTGATGAATTGTAGCAAATTTGAGTTTCTACAACTTGATAACTTACTTATTTTTCGATTGTTCTAATATTAAGAGAGTTATTTTATATTTTGTGTTTTCTTCTTTCTTTATTGTTATTTCTACGGACAGACCGACCGACGAACATTTGGAAATGGAGTGAATATATATATATACATATATATATATATATATATATATATATATATATATATATATATATATATATATATATATATATATGATTATTTGGTCACTAAAAACTAATATATATTTTACACTTGAAAATAAAATGAAAAATTTTATGATGATGTTATTACCAAATACAATAATAAATATACACTACTTTCTTATAATAATAATAGTGGCATGATTTTAGATCATGCTCACAGCATGATGTGTGGTAGTAGAAAAGATGCTTCTAGTGTAAATATATTTATATGGTGGTTGTAAAGTATATTTATATAACATTTGCGGAGTAAGTTGTAGAAAGATAAATTACAATTGTTAGTTAACCTGACTGTTGTTAGTATGCGTCATATTCACCAAACCTAATTTTACAGTTTGTTGTGATACGAGTACATTATCTTCGAAAATTCACTAAAAGCTGTTATTGATTACTTAAATCTCCCAGATTTCCTAACGATGTCACTGAATTCCAATTTCATGGCACGTTTTTGAGTTCTAAAGTAGCGCTCATTTTTCCAAATTTTATCATTTATTCATTCGGTTTTTGAAAAAATTCTTTGAATAAAAGTTGTTCATTAAAAATACACTAACAACTTTTATTCGAAAAATTTTCTCAAAAACCAAATGAATAAGGTACAAATCAACAAGAAAAAATTTGAAAAATGAGCACTAATTTTGTGGCTTATAATACAATATTATTGTATTTTCATAAAACAACCGCGATACTCTCGCAAACTTCCAAATTGGCACGATAACTAGAAGTGGGTGAATTTCGACTTTCTACATTTGTTTACAAAAATACATCCTATAATATATACAACTCATTGTGTGACTGACTCACTCACTGACTTATACAAATTTTAACCCACTTCTAGACATGCTAGAAGGATGCAGTTTTTGGCATTCGACTAGAAATAACATCAAACTTATGGGAAAATTGGAAAAATTTACCAACTCAACCCCCCAGAAAATGGAAAAAAACCCTAAAAATTACCTTTTTCAGTTATATTTATGCTAGAAGGGTGCGGTTTTTTTAATTATGTCAAGAACGTGGAGCAGAGCGAATACTATTCTATATACAGCTCTTTGTGAATCTGACTGACTGATTCACGTATACAAATTCTAACCTAATTCTAGACATGCTAGAAGGATGCGACTTTTTGCATTCGACGCGAAATAACTTCATGCAAGGGTGAGGTTGATTTGCGAGCTGTATGAGTATATACATACAATGCAACGTAATCAAAGCGCGTAAAATATTTAAAATTTTAATGTGAGTTTTTTCTGACGTCTGGCAGAAGGATTCTTTGGTTATAGGAAAAACAATGCAGGTGAATAAAATTTGGAAACGTATAATTGCTTTTTGAATTTCATGAAAAACATTTCTATATTTAATGATAGAGAAAGCAGGACTTTGTATACGAGTGTTTTAAATGTATATAATATTTATTATAGACGAGTGTACCATTTACCATTAACATCCTTTTAGATAACGAAAATAGCTAACAACATACAACTCAGTAAAACAGCAGTATAACATCAACTATTTACTCAGAAATCGAGTTTCTATGTTTCCCGACTGAAATGTCATTGTTCGTTTATTTTCAAACAATACTCTACTCTTCTAAACACACATTTGAAAACTATTCACACATATACAGACCCCGCTACCACAAACTATATATTAGTGAGATTTATACAGACTGATTTAGTTAAAAAACGAATAAGACAAGACCGTTCACAACATTTCGGGGTTCCTTGCCAAAATTTGCAAAAAGAAACATTTACGTGCCTGTTCGTTTGTCCGTCTGTCACAGGCAATAATTTGAATTTTAGCAGTGAGTAAGAGTGTGAAATTTAGCACTAAGTTAATTTCAGTCGGTGAATTGAAAGGGAAAAAACTTCTTTCAAGACGTTATGTGGGATTTATAGGTCTACAACTTGACTTCCGCCATTTTTCTACAAATGGCTTTAGCGGTAAGCAGTGGTCGAAATAAACATATCATAGACGTCTAGTAATAAACTTGGGAATCTGTCAAAATTACCGCATATTTACATTAGTCGATTCACTAGCCAAAAGTTTTTCCCGATTGAAATTGTCATTTACAAGGCAAATTTGCGTCATTTGCGGAAAGTTTTAATTTTCTGCTTCTAATTGACGAAATCTGTGGGTGAAGCTCATATAGAATACTCTCAAATACGTATGGTGAGACCGCTTTTAGTGAAGAACCGTGATCGAAGATCGGCAAAGCGGTGGAAGAGAGTAGATGCAGAATTGTAGGCTTTACTTACTGAAGAATCGTGCCAAAGTAAATTGAAAGAATTGGCACGATCATTTGAGGTGACCTACAAACAATTTCCAAACGTATCAAAAACATAGGCGTCTCAAAACGCCTCAAAGCCACGATTTTCGGGAATACAGGAATGTATACAGGATTTACTCGTATTCTTTTAATACATTAAACAAAATTTAAGCCCCTTAAAATTTCTGGTCCCCATCTTTACCACATAAAGTGTCGTTCAGAACAGTCAACAATTAGAAATAGGTGTAGATTGTTATTTTTACTATATACAAATCATTTAAATTCCATTGGTATGTATGCTTAATGACGTATAAGTTTGGCGTTTTCATTACGGCAATCAGACGGCTATGATCTTAACTACTCTTATCAAGTGCGAGGTTTTTCCAGTTGTTATCCTTAAGAGGCACATATGTTACGAAAAGCGATAAATAATATAAAACTATAAAGAAGAGTGTAACTAATTTTAAATTCTCAGCTTAATGTCGTAGAATGAAATCCAGTATTCATTTTCAGTATTCATTCTATATTATGTATAATACACACAAAAAAAATAATACATTGAAATATTTAGATGTTCTGTAATTGTGCTGTTAAACAACTCAATTATAACTAATAAATGCTATTCTATGTATGATCTTTCTCTATACATTATATTGTCTTATAATATATAGTTTCTTTGTATTGTTGCTCGTCTAATGTAACGTGAGACAAAACTAATAAGTAAACTAAATTTTGTAAATATAAATTTTTTAATTAAATACTGATATGAAAAACTTAACTCGTCAACCAGGAATCGAACCTCGGGCCTCTGGATATCTAGTCCAGTATGCTTCCGTTACACCAAAGACGACTGTGATGTAACAGCCAACTTTTTCATATCATTCTTATTTTTATTTATTTAGACAGTATTACTTCTGTCGAAGTTATTATTCATATATATTTATTTGTGTATACTTAAGCGTCAACAATACGACGTTTGTCCAAATTCCTTTCGGTTACGAAAGACAAACTATAGAAGACTTTAGCGTATACTATTAAGACAAATATCATTGTCATTGAATACAGTTTGTCTTTCGTAACCGAAAGGAATTTGGACTAGTATCGTATTGTTGACGCATAAGTATACACAAATAAATGTATATGAATATAAATTTTTTTATCAAACCAATAATACTTATACTGTGCCGTGCTTATATTTTAAGCACGGCACAGACTTTGAAGAATGTGCATATACTCCTTGACAGAACACACGTCGACCATGGGGTCCATTGTGATGCCGAAGGATGTGAGGATATGAGTGGAGTGGAAGGAATTTTTGTGTTTCGACTAGAAATTGGTAGGTTGTGCGGCTGCAGCCGACTTTGATAGGAATGCCGATTTTCATCTGGAGTTTGTGCAGAAAACTGCAGAAACTCTTCACAAGCATAGTCGGTTATTTCGTTCTTGCCCATATGTTTTAATTTTAATAATTGACAAATTAGCAATGTCGGGATTCGAACTGGGGCATCCTAACAAGATACTTTAAAGAAAAAATTGTGTACGCCACAACATTTTTCTAAGTTTCATAATATTTTTCTAATAAGTAATTAAAAAAAGTTAAAATACAATTGTTTATATTTCTAGCATTTTCTGTCTCGCTTACTCTTCGAGAAAATTAAATTAAATCTGCAATACATCAAATTAAGCTACTGACTTATTTCGAAAAACTTGCCAAGTGTAATCGAAATAGGCCAACTATTTTTTGAGACTTTGAAAAAAAAGTTTTTTTATTAACTCTACAACCTGTATCTCGAAAATGAAGCTTGAAAACATTCAAGTTCATATGAACTTTTCTGCTTATTTTTGGGAGATATATCACCTATTTAACTTTCCGGACTAAAAGCTGAGGTACCCTGGATATGTGTGTTCACGTTCATAAAAATCTCCTGCACGAAAAATCTCCGGAAAAAAAATGATATCGACTTCATCGGGGCATTTCACTAATCGAAGCGTCAATAAAATCGGTTTGAAATTTTATCTAATTCAGTCAAGAGTAAAGAGGGACTTTAAAGGAGGAAGCACAAAATTTGCTTTATATCTCTTATAATCAGTAAATTTTGTTAAAAATCTTTAATGTAGGTAATGATGAAGTAAATAAATTTTACTACAATCTACTGACCATTTTTTCTGCAACTGTATATTTACAAAAATGTTGCCCGTTTTAAATACAATATTAATATTATCTCCCTGTAACTTCCTTACATAATTTTTATGATAATTTTCCTTTTATAAAGTTCCTACGTGGAAATTTTTTTTATCAAAATAACTGCAACAAATTTGATTATAGTTGACAGAAATTTTACATGTAATTCAGTTAGCTCTTATGTAGTTCTAAGCTTTGATTGATTATCTGAATAGCATTTTGTATTTTTTGCTGGATTTAATTCTGAACTTTTGTCATATCTTACATGTTTCATGTTTATTCATCGTATGGTCTAAGATCCGACAGTGAAAACCTTCCCTCATCCGTTAATTGATTGAAATATTATTGAAAACGCTTATTGCAATATAAACAATTTGGCAATGTAATGTCTGCCAGGGTAGTTCTGCTGCAATTAACATTAATTAATTAATTAAAAATTGATTTTTTTATAATTAAATCCCTCACGTGTTAATTGAATTTTGCTTGTTAAATAACATAGTATAAGATACGACAAATCTTGTAATAGCAGGCAGCGCTGCTTATTACTGCTACGGTTACCTGCAGCCAGGTGTTCAAACTTAAAGTAAACTTAGGTTACTTCCCTCATATGTTAATTGAAAATTTTTTAGCTAATTTAAAAGTTCAGAATAATTAGAATACATCCATAACTGGCAGCCGTCTTAAAATCCATTACAATCAAGTGCAGCCTATATAAGAAAAATAAAAAAAAATAGAAATTATAAAAAAAATACCTTGTAGAGAGAGAGAGACTATTGCATTATTCCACGAAACAAACAAGGAAAGTATATGATCATGCATTTGTAAAGCCTACTCCATTTCTAAGTGTATTTATACAAATAGTACCCACTACTATATTTTATCTATGACTAATAGTGGATTGTGTAGACTGTAGAGTTCATGATAAACGGAATACATAATTCACATTCATGATTCATATTCGCATGATCATATACTTTCCTTGTTTATTACGTTGAATAATGCAATAGTCTCTCTCTCTCTACAAGGTATTTTTTTATAATTTCTATTTTTTTTAAATTTTCTTATATAGGCTGCACTTGATTGTAATGGATTTTAAGACGGCTGCCAGTTATGGATGTATTCTAATTATTCTGAACTTTTAAATTAGCTAAAAAATTTTCAATTAACATATGAGGGAAGTAACCTAAGTTTACTTTAAGTTTGAACACCTGGCTGCAGGTAACCGTAGCAGTAATAAGCAGCGCTGCCTGCTATTACAAGATTTGTCGTATCGTATACTATGTTATTTAACAAGCAAAATTCAATTAACACGTGAGGGATTTAATTATGAAAAAATCAATTTTTAATTAATTAATTAATGTTAATTGCAGCAGAACTACCCTGGCAGACATTACATTGCCAAATTGTTTATATTGCAATAAGCGTTTTCAATAATATTTCAATCAATTAACAGATGAGGGAAGGTTTTCACTAATGCCGGATCTTAGACCAGTAATGCAATATTAATAGTTCAATTCTGAAGAGGTTTGTGATATCACTTTTAACATCACCAGGATATGACAATATCTAGAGCACGGTCGTGCGTCAGGCCGAGTTTAAGGTTTTTAGGCTGGACATACGTAACCGTGATATTACTACACGAACTATTAGGCGATAAATGACCCTTACACAAATTTTGAACGAAAATAAGTGAGGAAAGTGATGAGTTTTCGAATATAGACATTTTACGGAATCATAAGATAACTATTTTTCGCTCATCGTTAAGGAATAAACAGTTAAAAAGTTATTTTAATTCCAAAATCGTAAAATAGCAACGACGCCTACAAATCGTGTAGACCTATCTATCAAAATTCTACCCTACTTCCTGATATCCTTAAAAACTGATATTTGTCATACAGTTAGATCAAGTACCCAAACCAACAGGAAAATTATGAAAACCCCAAATTTCTATCCCGAAATAGAAAATTTTTCGTGACTGGTGTCACAATCCTTGGAAAGTATTCGCTCATCCGCCATAAACCCAATCGATGTCGAATGCGTATCCACCCCATGAGATTTCAAACATTTTAAGGAAACTTAATGGCAGGAAGGCTTCTGGTGACGATAGAATAACCAATGCTGCACTTCACTATCTTCCTCGGAAGATGGCTGTGCAGCTCGGTTATATCTATACTGCCTGAGACATGGTTATTTTCATAAACTTTAGAAATACGCTAAAGTTTTAACACTTCCGAAGCCAGGAAAGTAACTAATGTTGCCTTCGAGCTACCGACCCACCAGCTTGCTGCCATCTCTTAGTAAGGTCACGGAGAAAGTAGTTTTGAATAGGTTGCAATCGTATGAAAACATCCATAGACAGATAATCCCCCAATATTTTGGGTTCAGTTCAGCTCACTGACCACATGTTATCCGATTTAATTGGAATAAATCCACAACTATGGTGCTCTTGGACATCAAAAAAGCTGTCGACACGGTATGGCACGAAGGACTTATCCACAAACTCACCCGACACAATATACCCTCCTATATCGTCAAATTCCTAATTTCCTATTTATCTAACTGCAAATCCCAAATCCATCTCCATCATGCCATAAGGCTCCATACTTGGACCCCGCCTGTTTCATTATTATATTATCGATATTCCGAAGAACCAAGCAACCAAATCCGCAAATTTCGCGGACATACGGCAATTTATTGCACATCCTGGCAACAGATTTTTTTGTTTCAAATATATCAACTCAATTTATATTCATTTTCATAAACTATGTAAATAACATGGACCTATCTTCCATATCACTACTATTTAAGGAGCAACTATTATATGAAGTATCTCCTCGAAAACTCAGCCCTTCTTTACATTTATGTTTTTGATTGGATTAATGATATTGGTAATAATGCAAGTTAGATAAATGAAAATATTTATAGGGATGGCCTTAATGCGCATGTTGAAAATATCATTACAATTTTAGTTACACTAATTTAACCCTTTATTAACAATATCCGCAGGGTTTGGTAATTATCAACGAAAAGCGACTCATTGCATGGAATAAGTCATGTAGGTGAATACAAATTTTGTCAATAAGACGTGAATTAAATTTATTTTATAGCATCAAAAAAAAGTCGATATGTGTACTCATATACGCGCCAGGCTCTTACTTGCCAGGCTTCGGCTTCCGCTCCATTACTACTACTAATACTACATGTATATACGCGCATTAGACATTATAAACATGATATTATTCGAATTTTTAATTTAATTGTTTCTTAATTAATAAATTAACGAAATAAATAATAGTATTTGTAAATGGCATCTACTAACTATTATTCGTACTAACGTGAACTTACATCACTTCTCTTTTGGAAATATATCTTAATTAACCTTTGTCTTATTAATGTTCAGTGTTACAGACACATATATATGTAAATATGTTTTCGTATTTGATATGCTTTTGGTATTTCAAAGGTCAAGTTCGTTGATGAATAGAATTGATCAAGGGAAAGGGACCTTCAAAGAATATTATCTTATCATTAGAAATTAGTAGTAGAAGTAACCATGTTGATGCATTTGTAATATTCATTATTATGGGTTACAGAAAATATAAAGTAATGAATTGTAGTCAAATATATTTTCTACAACTTTACTCCACACAAATTTTCCATTTTACTAATATTAAGAGCGAAATTCAAATTTTTATTTTCCCCTCTCTCAGGGCCCCCTTTACCCTTGTTTGATTTTATCCATTAACAAACTTAGCATTTCAAATACAAAAAGCACGTCAGATACCACATTTCATTGCGGTGAACATCAAATTGTAGCCTCTAAAGCTCCACATGTATATATGTGTCTGTACGCACTCTAGAGGCTACAATTTTATGTTCATCGTAATGAATGTGGTCTCTGACATGCTTTTCGTATTTTAAATGTTAAGTATGTTAATGGGCAAAATCGAACAAGGGGAAAATAAGGTCTAGAGGAGGGGGGGGGGTACAAATTCAAATATCTTTGGATTTCTAGCCCAGTGTGCTAACCGTTACACCAGTGACGACTTAATAATAAAGATGACTTGAATAAATTTTTTCATTTCATTGACAGTATTACTTTTGAAGTCAGTATTAACTTATTAACAACATAAAATTTCAAATTTGCCCCAATACCTAGATCAGTTTTTGTATTATAAATACGTATTTCGACTACAAAGTAGGCATCATCAGTATAAATTAGCTAGTCGTAATTTACTCTTTGACAATTAGAAAAGATAGAAAATCGAAATCAATTAAACAAAAACTTAAAAAAAATAAATTAAAATATAATAAATTTTATTGAAATTAATCTTGTTAAAATTACGATTCGATTTACTCTTGTTAACATGACTCTTATTAAAATTACTCTTATATTGTCTCAGGATATGTTATTCGATGCTAATTTCACCGTGAAACTGTCACCAAATTAGCAACGAATTACATATCCTGAGACAATATAAGAGTAATTTTAATAAGAGTAATGTTAACAAGAGTTAATTGAATGACAGTAATTTTAACAAGAGTTTCAATAAAATTTATTATATTTATTTTGTTTAATTTTTTATTTATTTTTGTTTTTGTCAATTGATTTCGATTGTCTATCTATTTATAATTGTTAAAGAGTAAATTACGACTAGCTAATTTATACTGATGATGACTACTTTGTAGTCGAAATACGTATTTATAATACAATAACTGATCCAATTATTGGAGCGAATTTGAAATGTTATTTCAAAAACCTAGAGTTATCATTAATTATTATTTGATAATCTAATATTTATTATCCAAACATTATTAATTATCACACAATACAATAATACGAATGTCGATTCAAAATACACTGACATATTTATCTATGTAGTAAATTTTTCCATTTTACTGATGGTAAGACAGAAATTTTACTAAAAAAGTTTGAGGCATTGTATTTAAATTGCAAATATTTCTGTAAATATAAGAGTTACGTCCCCTACCAAATTTCATTACGATCAACCTAAATATGTAGCCTAAAAACCAGGCTACATAAACATAGCATAATCGATCTAGTACATGGATTAGCAAATATTATTATAATTCGCCAATCAATATACAGGCATGATTATGTTATGTTTATGTAGCCTGGTTTTTAGGCTACATATTTAGGTTGATCGTAATGAAATTTGGTAGGAGACGTAGCTCTTATAATTACAAACCTATTGTGTCTAATACATAAAGTTACATAGATCCAACAGTAGGACAATAAAGCTACTGGTTATATAAAGATTATTATAATAATCAAAGAGAACTATAGGTAATAGCGAATTTCCACCAAAAGAATGCAGATATTGTTTTTGCACCCATGTTGGAATTTCGTAAAAATTTCTTCAAATGTCCATCGCATTAGATCTTAAAAATCACTATCGCTAAAATTTGTATATATGTATATATGTATATATGTATATATGTATATGTGTATATATGTATATATGTATATATGTATATATGTATATATGTATATATGTATATATGTATATATGTATATATGTATATATGTATATATGTATATATGTATATATGTATATATGTATATATGTATATATGTATATATGTATATATGTATATATGTATATATGTATATATGTATATATGTATATATGTATATATGTATGTATGTATATATGTATATATGTATATATGTATATGTATATATATATATATATATATATATATATATATATATATATAATTATACATATGTACTTTTTTAAAATGTCTGTGGACTCTCTAGCGGTTACAGTTTTATTCCGATTGGAATGAAATGAGGTATTTGAGTCGTTTTCGGTATTTTATAGGTCAAGTTATAATGGGTAAAATCGGACGAGGGAAAACGGGGTTTAGAGGGAGGGGGAAACACAAAATTTGACTATCCCCCTTAATATTTGAAAAATCGAAAATTTATCAGGAGTTAAGTTGTAGGTTACACTAATATTTACAGAAATATTTACAATTAAAGATTGAAAGTTAAAATTCTAAATATCTCTGTTCACATTAGAGTTTGAGAAAAATGATCAAGTAATGAATTGTAGCAAACTTGATTTTCTACTATTTTACTCGTTATACATTTTTCGATTATTTAATATTAAGAGAGATATTTAATCTTTTGGGTTTGTGTGACACGAATACATAAAATATATTTTATTGTAAAAAATTTTGATTGTCGTTTCCATAGTAACTATAAACTATAATCGTTATTCCTTTTTTTTGGGCTATTAATAAATTTAATTTTTGCAAATACTAAAGTCATATAAGAACTTCATATTTCATTTTGATCACACTAAAATTATGACCGCTAGGGAGTAATTTATGATTCTAAGGAGATTCGCTAAGTTGACGCAGCTTCTGCGTTACGAATTTTTTTAGAATTGTTTTTTGTAAACTAGCGTCTATTTATTTCCATTGTTAGTATGGTTGTTTTTCGGTATATTATACCAACAAAAGCGACTAGCGTTTACTGTATTTGACATTTAAGTAATATGTCTGAACATTGATACCATTTTTTGATATCAAATAAAAATTTATAATACGATGGCATCAAAAATGATATTGAAAGATCATATGCATAGCACTACCATAACATCTTAGGTAGCTCAGTTGGTAAAGCATTGGTCTAGAATGCCAGAGGTCGTGAGTTCGATCCCCATCCCTAGAGATGTGTATGATTTTTCATATCAAGTATTAGATGTCAAAAAATGAGAACTCTAGGTTTTTTTGAAATTTAATTTCAAATTTTGTCCCAATTCCTAGAACAATTATTTGAATTTTATAAATAAGTATTTTGACGACAAGGTAGTCATCATCAGTATGAATTAGGTAATCGTAACTATCTCTGGGATATGGAGTCAGAGATATGTTACTCGTTACTAATTTGGTGCGTGTCTTACAATAATTTTAAAAAAGTTGACTGTCTTTTATATGATGTGACTGAGGTAGTACCTTTGGTCATCATTGACCAAATAAGGGATTAAGTGTGTTAAGAGCCGAACCCATCTATTGGCGGTATCCTTTTCTGACCATGCGGTGACGAGCAACATATCTCTGACTCCATATACCAGAGATTGTTACGATTAGCTAATTTATACTGATGATGACTATGTTGTAGTCGAAATACGTTTGTATAAAATACAAATAATTGTTCTAGGAATTGGGGCAAAATTTGAAATTTAACTACAGGTTATATTTAAACTCGTGATTAATATTTTAACTTTATACATTTTTTTCATGTTTTGTTCATGGGAAGTCATTCTTATCATTAAAATTCAAACATACCCTGCCTATTTCAAAAAGTATAAACTCTCTGTGGTATCTTTTTGACAGATTCTTGTTTCTGTTTCATGTTTGAAGATTGAGGGTTAAAAATATTATATATTTTCCAAAAGAATATGAAAACTAAATTGAAGAAGTCACGTACAAAAACAATAATTCATTGCGTTAACTTTTAATGATCATCTTCCACTCAAATCATGCAATGTTTGTGATTTGTCTTTACGGGTTGTTGGTCGACTATATGTATATATATGTATATAAATAACATAAAATTTTGCAATATATGTATTAGTAAATGTATAAATAAAACACATTTCAAATAAAGGAACCGGTATATTTTTTCAGAGAAGATTTTCTTGTGATTGTACGTTTTTCTTGGTTTTAGCAAAGAATACAATATACATAGAAGCTCATAAGTACGATTTTTGTGTCACTAGAAATTGTGAATTGTGAGCGTGACCGCTAGATGACAATAGCTGTTCGATTTCGGTATTTAGTGCCATTAGCAGCACAACCAACTGTATTCTTTGTGTATATTGTATCCGACCAAAAACATAAATGTAAGAAAGGGCTGAGTTTTCGGGAAAATTAAAAATTTTATATAACGCGGCTAGTTATTTTTTCTGATGAGTTCAAATATTTTAAAACTTTCCGCGTTATATAAAATTTTAAAAACATACTAAGGGAAAACTTACGAAATAAATTTCAACCAAATTTTTTCTTACATTTAATCAATTTACCCCTCATTAATTTTTTTTAATTAATAGTTTACCGAGCTATTTACTTTGTAAATAGCTTGGCTCTTTAATGGGATATCATCACTTTTTAAAGAGCAACTATTATATGAAGTCTAGAGCTATTTACTTTGTAAATAGCTCGGTTCTTTCTTCCATATCATCACCTTTTAAGGAGCAACTATTATTTGAAGTCTAGAGCTATTTACTTTGTAAATAGCTCGGTCCTTACTCTCATATCATCACTTTTTAAGAAGGAACTATTACATTAAGGATTTTCCCGAATACTTTTCCCTTTCTTACATTTATGTTTTTGGTAGGATACAATTTACACAAAGAATACAGTTGGTTGTGCTGCTAATGGCACTAAATACCGAAATCGAACAGCTATTGTCATCTAGCGGTCACGTTCACAATTCACAATTTCTAGTGACACAAAAATCGTACTTATGAGCTTCTATGTATATTGTATTCTTTGGTTTTAGTTACATATATTGTACCTTTTTTTACATCGTAATCCTTGAGCACTCTGTTGTTATAGATGAAAAAGACAAAAATTATAAAGCGCTTCGAGTTTGGTAGTATATGACTAGTTTTGCCTAAATAAAACGGTTTTATCTAGATTTACAGAAGTTAAAGGCTTCATCATTCTAAATTTAAGACAAGCAATACGAAATGTATAAATTTAAATTGAACACAAAATTTAATCGCATTTATCGTGAGTATATTCCAAATTCAAATATGTAAATTATCCAAAACTTAAAAAAAAAAAACACTTTAAAGCGTATGTAGCGATAAATCAGAGATCGCATATTGTAATTCAAGTTTATTGTAATTCACAATTCGTTGTAATTTGGCATTTGTTAGAAACAACAATATAGAGTTTTCAAAATTATTGGCCGCCAATTATGCAAGATGTTAGTGTCACTTTACTAAAAATACATTTTCAATTTGCAAGTAGTGTTTCATGCGAGTCGAGTCGAGGTTCAAAATTTTAATCCTCGTTACTAATCGAGGCAAGGCGAGGTATATTGTCCCAAAAACCTCCACCGAGGCAAATTTACAAAAAGTAAATTTTTTTATATAAAATAATACAGTAACATGTATGTTTACAAAAAACATGAAGCAATAGATAGATGCATTTTAAAGGGAAAAGAAATTTTACGCCATGATTACTTTTTATAATAATAAACATAAATTTTTTCATCGCTGATTTGCAAATTTTATTTGAGTAAAAAGAAAAGGAAATGCATTATTTTTTATTTTGTTGATCGACTGCTTATTCTTATTTTAGAGAAAAAAAATTGTGCGATCGGGGGACCCCATCAGGAACAAAGTTCTTTACGTTATTTTTTCAAGTCTAAACGTGATTTAATACGTACATTTCTAATTATATAATATAATTAAAGCGCAGCCCTCTTTTATTCAACTCTCTCTCGCTAATTTGTATATTGTATTTTATTTTAACGAATTTTCGGAAAGGAAATAGAGCTATTGGTCTCGTACCAAAGTTTAAATTTTGCAAACATTTTTTCAAATGTCCATCGATCTTACCTAGTAGATGTCGAAAATCATCGTCTCAAAAATTTATATATATATATATATATATATATATATATATAAATTATAATATGTGCAGACCGTCACCAAATTTGCAACAAGTAACATCTCCTCGGAGAATAATTACAATTAGCTAATTCGTACTGATGAT